>OX422211.1:663344408-663944408 GCA_949130495.1 Sambucus nigra | reverse complement strand
GTCATGACAAAAATAAATGGAAAATGGATCATCTACACAGACTAAACCATTCTCAACAAAGCTTGTATCGGGGATACCTTTCCCTTGTCAAAGATTAACTAATTGGTTGATGCCACAACGAGTCATGAATGGATGAGTTTCGTGGATGCATACTCAGGGCACCATAAAATTCCTCTGTTTGGACCCGATCATGAGGAGACATTGTTCCTTAATTAACACTCCTAGCATGCACTTCTATAAAGTCATTCCATTTTATCCCAAGAATGTAGGAGCTACAAACCAACGACTAGTCACCAAGATGGTTAATGATCAATTAGGTGACAACATGAAAGTTTATATAGATGACATGATTTTCAAAATCAATTACAATTCCAACCATATATAAGACTTAGCGAGGACATTTGAGGTCCTTAGATATTACAGAATGAAGCTCAACACAGTTAAAACCATTTCTCCCTTTTTTTCGAACTTTCAGCAATGTTTAATTCATATAAATCATCTCCAAAGTCAATTTCCTCAAGAATTCTCACTTCTCATGAATCCTAAACATGAAATTAATTCCTTTTCTAATCTAACTCATTTACACATGATTTCTACACGGGATTCTTAGTTATTTTCTAAAAATTCTGAAATTCTTAATAATATCACAATGATTCATAATTTCTCAATCAAAAACTCATCTTGCTACATGGGATCCTAATTACCAGATTTTAATTCATATAAATTAGACATATTTTCTATGAATTCATTTAAACAAAACCCATTTGCATAAGAATCCCACCCCAAAAATCATTTTTCCAATTATAGTATGAACTAAATTGTACACATAACTATGTAGCAAGATAATCACTTACCTTAACACTTGTAGTAACTGAATTTGTGTGAATAAATCCCTTTGGTGATGATAATTTCCTCCCAATTGAGCTTCCCATGAATCACTTTGGCCTCCCCTTAGAATCCCTTTGAGTTTTATCCTCTTTTGCCCTCTAACTCTTGGTGTGACACTTTTAGACTCTTTGGTATAATGTAATGGCCGTTCTCGCACCTTAAACTCATCATTATATTAGATAAAGTTCGAAATGAGGTTAACATGTATATTTAAAATGAACAAAATACCCTTATACGGGCCCTGTTTAGTTTAAAAAGCCCCAACAACCCAATCATTATCCCTATGTTCTTAATTTTGACTATTTTGACCTATTTCAAATTGACCGAGCACTCGAAATCATCATTCGAGTCACCCATCATCAATTTATCATCTTATTCCCAACATGACCCTAAACGCGCATCCCGAATGAAACACTATCAACCTGTCGATTTTTCCCACTTATGATGTAATATAAAATACTGGGAATTCATTTACTTATCATACAAGAAAATATAATAACATATAAATATTAATTCATTTCTCGATAATTAATATTTATTCACTTTATTTTTTTTTCAATTAAATTAAATTACTATGACACGTGTAATATAAGTAATCCTCAAAATACGGGGTGTTACAGTTTTTTTCCCGAAAGGGTCTTTTCCTCGTATAAATCCTCGTCTCAAGTGAATGATTTACTATTCAGCATTTTCAATCCTTTATATGCTTTATGCACATATGTTGATAAGTTGAATCAATATGTAAATTACATTTTTGTCATTTAGATGCTTAGATAAGTTTTTTCCCGAATTTGAATTAAAGACATATATTACCTCAACTTTGGTAATAATTTTCGATTTGGGTTGTTTCGATCTAATCTTATTTTGCATGCAGGAACTATCACAAAGTATGTTCAGATGAAGTTGAAGGTGTTGGAGTTGGATTCATATGTTTCTTAGTGTAATTCTTCACCAAAGTTTTTCTTTGAAACAATGATTGGATCAATGTCTTCCACATGATCGTCTTGCACAACTATATGTCAAACAACTTCTGAAATGCAATGAAATGGTCAATTGGGGGTTTTATTTATAGATCAACAATAATTTTTGCTACATATACAGTCTTAGTATCCATTGTAAAAACAACCTCGAACACAAGTTGGGTTACCTCCTCTAGAAAGGATAGGTATATAGGCTTTTCCTTGCTCGGGGCAATGCCACCAAGGTTTAAAAAACCTTTTGAGGTGTTAGACTTATTTGTAAGTTTCTATCATTGTTAAAGGAACCGATGGTAGCAATGGCCTTCCTCTTCGAACCCCCAGTAGAAACATCAGTTTTCTTTCCCCTTCTCTTGGGCAGTGGAGATACGTCAACATTTGACGCTAGAGGAGGAGACTAAGTAGGCGTAGGCCTCTCTGTTGGACTAAGTGGGAACTCCACACAAATCGTTGAGATATTTTAAGATGTAGATCATTGGAACCAAAACTTAGAACAAATGGATATTTGGGCTTCATCTAAATAAACTCTGCAAACACTTGAATCTGATTGGGCCAATAGTGGTAAAACCATCTCAAAAAAGCCCGATGATCACTTTTCGTATGAGGAATGGGTAACTTGTAACTATTTTCAAATGTCAAATTTACCACAACATGTAGAGTAAAGTATTAAGGCACAATGGAAAATAACTCATTAACTCTGCTGGTGCCAAAAGCTTCCTCTGGTATACGTTGGTCGTAACTAAAACAATTGGCACAATGATGAGGGTTGCAGGCTTCACTTTTATAACCCGAATTGGTATAAGAGGGAATACGACTAAGTTGAATAAGTAGAACTATATTATTAGACACATCCTCTGAAAAAAATTCTTGGGATCCACCCACTATAGCACAGTTAAAGGTTCAGACTTAGAGAAGGGCCAAGTATGGCTATTTGAATAATAATAATATGGACGATTCTCATAGAAGGCATAATCATAAATCAAGGGTAGAAAATATTTCTTTCTTTCCTTCTTTTTCCACTACATAACCATTGAATGTCTTCTAGGAAACATGATAATCACTTGGGATTTTGGACGAAGACTATGGAATTGAGCACATAGGAAGCCTATTAACAAGATAGAGTTAGAAAGGTTAGCCACATCATATCGGTCAACTAACCTCTCTATGTTAGATTGGTTTCTCTCCAACTAAATATATAATAATTCACGGTCATGGTTTCGATTTGAACATTGGTCCCATGAGATAACCTTATGGACACATTAACCAAGTTAAGACAAGGTTGGTCATTGGACTTCCTAAGAAGAAACAAGCATGACAGTAATCCAAGTATATAGGTGTAATACCCCATATTTTTCACATACTATTAATAAAGCTAATAAGTCAAAGATAGGGGATCACTATACAATTTATATCATTCTCAGCATCAATGATAAATAAAAAAGGTAGTAAATAAAAAATATCCATGATAGGATTATACTAAAGAGAAACAATAAGAATAATTGAGATAAAATAAAACTCCAATAAGATTTAATCCACTATAATAATCTACTTTGTTAATAGTCTCAACTAAAATGATAAAATACAAATGGAACCACCTCTGATCAAAATAAGCTCCTGAATACAAGTGATTACTGAAATGAAACAACAACCCCAACTCTAAAGATGATTAATTGAATCTCCAACCACTGCCAGTCCAACTGCTCAACCTTGTTATTCCTGTATATAACAATAATAATATCTTTGTGAAAAGGTATTGTCATGTGACTCATTTACGATAAACATGCCAGCTAGTCAACACTCGCCTGAAAGAGGTACCTCACTCCTCATTGTAAGTGAAATTCTACATGAGTGTACCAAGCCAAGGTATAACTAAATAATACCAAGGGATGAAACTAAGTACACATGTAGAGAATACAACCTATTATCCATGATTTTATCATTAAGATACACATGATCTCATAGCGTTACATATTCCCTAATCTTACTATCTTTGCAACGCCTCATAAAATTCATTAATAGATTGATCAAGTCTAGTACAAAAATCATGGGAATTGAAAACGTTTGGTAACATTCGTAGCATACGAAACTGAATAGAAACGAAATAAATAAAAGTAAAACAAGATAACATCTACTGAAAACAAATATAAAATCTATAATACCAATATCTGCCAATATAAAAATCCAAATCTAGAATAAAAATTCCACATGAACTAACTCTATCTCAAAAATGAACTATAAAATATAACAGTTTGTATTAAAAGTTAATTAAACATGGAAAAGAAAATGAGCTACGCTTATCGACTTCTATATCCTAATAATGTTGAGTAGAACATCTATAGAGATACTGATCAACGTTCACTCTAACTTCACGGTAGCAACAACGGCCTAAGACTTGTAAAAAATAGAATACAAAATGTAAACAACAAGTTTACAAATAATAAGAATTTCACTGAAGCTATGCCATAATAATAGCCATAATAATAATAATAATAATAATAATAGTAGTAGTAGTAGTAGTAGTATTAGTAGTAGTAGTAGTAGTAGTAGTAGTAGTAGTTGTAGTAGTAGTAGTAGTAGTAGTAATACATCTTCCTCCCATTTTAAAGTATATTTAAGTTATTTGAGTTACCCAACCAAAAATCCTAAAATTAACATCCGGTTATAATCCCAAACCCATATGTGGCCGATGTAAATAAAGTTCATTTCTTAATTCTTTATTTTGTACCGTTATTAAATTACTCTCTTAAATCATCTTACAATAACCATTTACCTTAAGCGCGTCTTGCTAACTAACCAACATATCTCTAATAGTCTTTAGGTAGGATATTAAGTAAGTTTCTCAAGTCTATAAATCCTACAAGCCATCTTATGCCAAAATTATAGTATATACCTCTCTAATATACTCGATGCCATAAAATCCCGAGTCATAAGTTTATAGTTATACATCACTATAATAATTCAAATACATCTTTAGTGTGAGATATAAATTGGTACAACGAACTCAAAAAATGTAAAACATAATTACATAAAGTAATAGAAAGAAAATATCTACATCTAAACATCCACATGTAAGTACAATCCTAGTAGCATACATAATAAATGGGCTACACTCAAGAACTCACATAATAACGTCAACCCTAATGCCTTCGGGGATCACTCGGGCATACTAGGTAGAGTTCCATATTTCCCCACACCTATAACCCTAAAACATCAACAAGGGATGATCATTATGCCTTCATACCAATCAGATTTCCCTATACCCAAGTTATATGAAAGATCCTCCAATTTTATTTCCATGGGTACGTCAACATGTAATGTTTGGGGTAAAATGACCATGGTAAAGCCCGTGTCTATCACCTAGGTACCAGTGCAGTTGAAGTTGCACGCTCCTCATAAAGGATATCCCCTATAATAAATATACCACGAGACTCGCGCACTATGGTAAAATTTTACACATAAAGCTAGTAAATAAGTATTCCCTAATGAAATCGGGCAAAATAAATAAATATAAAATCTTACTCAACCGGGTTACAGATAATATCTTTTAATACCTTGTGAATAAACATGTTAACTTATAATCGGCTGTATATACTATTAGCTGAAACTCCAAAGGCTCTCAAAGTCTAGTTTTAGTCTCTCCTCATGGCCATAATAGTCATTCTAGAACAACCTCTAGCATACTCGGTGTGCCACCACCCCATCCTCGCCTCATATATGACAAATGCAATAGTTAACCATTATCTGACTAGACAAACTTCGACTTAAATCTTTATGTCCTTGAGCTTGGTTTCCATAACCAAACCTACTACCTACTAACTCATCTCAATTGATTTAAAACTAAAACACTCCCTAATAAAATCCCTAACCAACCAAACACAACACAAAGCCCAAACCCAAAATCACCAACCTAGAATTTCACCCTTGCACACTATTGGTAAAATATTCATAAAAAATATAGTAAAAATAAAAAACATATGAAACTAGCCCTCATGTATTCTTAATTAAGTTATACAAAAGTCAAATATTAGACATCCATGTGCACTCCCTAAAAATCCTAAATCTTATAAAAAAACATATTTCTTCAACCTCGAGTCCGCAGTCAGGAGCCTAGGCATCGAATCATGCATTAAGGGCCTGAATTAAGGTTCTACCTCCTCAAATGCACCCAAATATGGACTAAAACACCACTAGATCAATATACAATATATTTTTATAAGTATTAGGCGATTTTACAAAGTTTTAAGTACCAAATTTAATATTGTGAAGCTTAAGAACCCTTACTTCACGCTTTTAACAATTTAATCTCACATTTGTTTAAATATTTGAATTAAACAAGGGCATTTTACATAATTCATTAAATTCATTATATTGAAGGTTTAAATCATAAGAATTTATATCAAGATGTCCTAATGCAGTATCATGATATTAAGGTTTAACATATCAATTACAAAATTTCTAAAATTGTTTTTTATAAGATTAAAACGAAAATATCAACAGATTAATTCAGAATCAAATGAACTACTACTACCATAACAATAGCCCAATTATATTCTTAAATGATATAAAATTGCCTTAGGTAAAATGTAAGAACTCCAACCTGAAATTCCAAAATCTTCTTCCCTTTGAGTGACTTTTCCCTCCTTAGCCTCCTACAGTTTCTCCCATGTTCCAAATGTGTTTTATGCTTAATCATCTATCCTTATAAACCTACTTCCCACCAAATTGGACATGGGTCCAACTTAATCTCCAACCTAATGATCCTATACAACCTTCTAAATATTCTAAAACTCTTCCCAAGTTACGACCCAACCCAATGGGTTTAAACCTTAATATATAAGTTAAAACGAACATTTAAACGTCCCAAAAGTCATTATGAGATTGATAAATTTTATTAAATTAATTATCTCATTAACTTAATTTATAATCCATTACAAGTCGAATTACTTAAAACATAATTATAAATTAATTCCGTGCGATTCGGTGTTATAAGAAAGTAATTCACAATCGGTGGAACCCGATATTGTAGGGATAATCTAAACAAGGAAGCCCTCGACACCAGGTCCTTAACTATTCCATAGTCTCCCATAATGAAAAATTACATACAACATTTAATTAATGCATTACCATGTATTATATTGTTACATCAAAAAACATAAACATGATTATATATATAAAAATCACATACAAACATTCAACAGATATATTGAGTGACATACCATATGTTACATGCAAATATAAGTAATTTAACAAATAATTAATTACTATGAAAATACGGGGTATTACAATCTTTTAATTAAATCTGTCCATTGTTGTATAATATCACATATACATAATACGATCCCGTCCAAACCCCACTGATGTCACCCGGACAATAAGATATACACAATCTCATATTAAAACACATAAATGTGACTTAGGGATTTTTCAGCTATCCGTCATCGGACTAATATCAAACATTTAGATACATCAAATAACAACCACAAGAAGGCATCTACCTATGGGGGAATTTCTCATTGTTCTATCATTAAACCCATAAGAGCCTTTTGGCTAAGGGACTTAAAAGTTGTCACACACATAAGAATGTGGGATCACTATGCAATCACATACCCGGGTAGTCATATAATAAAACTTGTCTCAGGATTGTGTCATCTGCACCTCACATCGCCAGATGTAGATCGATTGAGCATATGATCAAAATATATAACCATGAAATCACACCATCGTCTAGGCCAAAACATTCCCATCGTTCTACTCATCCGCATCTCACATCATAAAGCGACAGTTGATTAAACGTATGATAAAATGTATACATCGACCTTCATAAAATCCTACGTCATAATCCAAGAATGTGGTACAAGGTCCCAACCACTTGAATCAAAAACTCAACCGATAAATTCCCCATCAGTCCAAATTATTTGTTCACATAAGCAAACACACACACACACACACACACACACACACACACACACACACACACACACACACACACACACACACACACACTTAATTCATTGAAATACAGAATAAAGCATACTCTTAAGCATACACAAATCATCTAAATCTCCAAATGCGAGATTATTCATTAAATTAAAGGTTCATTGATTTTTAAACCTTAATTAAATTTCTAATCCTAGTTTATCATATTCTAAACTATGAGTACACATCTATATATCTAGTCTCTCTCAACACACAATCACATACACACATACATCTATTTTCCTGCCCAGGTTGTTCGAACTACATTTTGAGGTCGTTCGAATGACACTGTTCGAACAAGAATTCAGAAATAAATCAGGTCGAATGACACTGTTTGAATGAGAATTCAGAAAGAAATCAGGCCAAAAGCTCGTTAGATAAACTCGTTCGAATGAGGACGTTCTAACGACATTCCAACAACAATTCAGAAAAAAGGATGTCACAAATTCGTTCGAATCTTGTCAAATATTCGTTCGAACGACTTGGGAATCTCGTTCAAACGAGATCGCAGTTTCGTTCGAACGACTTTTTAGAAAAAAAATGATTCTTTAAAAATCCAAAATCGTTTATAATAAGTTTAAAATGTTTTCCAAAAAAAGTAATGTCATTAAAAATGTTTTATAAAAATACGCCCAAAATATATTATCCAAGTCTCTACATATATATTAAATGCATTCATACCTTTTGGAGACTCTGTAATCCAAATGTTGATGACGTATCCACTTGGCACAAAATCGATAAGGATGAAACTTTAAATTTTTGTCCGCTACATCTTCAATTTCTTCAACTTCTTCAAAAGTCATAACCTTGAGGTATAACCAGCATCTATCCTATGACTCAATGAGTTTTGTCCGAAATTAAGCCAACACTACAAAGTGACTCAATTGAGATTTTTTCCTTACAAATCTCCCCCTTTGGATATTTTGGGACAAAACCAAACCAAAAATCCTTTGGGCTGTCAAACACGGCTAGACACAATCCCACCCAAAAAAAAATATCGACGCTTGACTCGACTCGTAGAAAATTCTTTGCCACTTTAAATAATGCCGCTAAAGATGAAATACTGCACACTTAAACAAACCATCAAATGCGTAGGGAATATGACAAATTAAGTGCATAAAATTAAATACTCCCCGTTAATTAATTTTTCCCTTTTATCTAACAGGATCTACTTAAGAAAATATTGCTCTCCCCCTAAGTTAGATCTCCTAAACTAAAGGTTTAGATACCATTTCTTCCCCTTTTTGTTCAGGAATAGACAAAGGTCAAGAATAAAATAACTTAGTTCTCCTCCAATTAAAGAAAATACTCCCCCTAAATCAAACAAGGGATAAAAAATAAGAAAAAAACAAGTTAAACATGAAATGGTGGCATAAAATGATAAGAGCATTGAAGTATATGGCAATAATAAAGTACAACCAATCCATACAAAGATTAATAAATATCACCTATGATGCGATGACAAAAGATACCATTAAAATATACTATGATAAGCATGAGATATCAAATACAATTCGCAACAAGATAGATACCAATTTTGAATTCAAAGCATTTATGGACTAGCGAGCAAGGCAAAGACTAAAAAAAAAGAAATACCATATATATAGGTATAAACACAAATATACCATGTATACACACAAATATACCAATAAGGCGCATGCACATATACATAGGTATAAACACAACACACGAAACAAAATACATTAAGCTTTACACACTCAAATGGAAAAAATATGTCTAAATAAATGTGGTAAATGGAAGTGAAGGGGTGTGAACTAGAAATAAAAGAATTTAGAACCAATCACCTAAACATGTTCACGGAGTTCTCATTTGATTGCAAAATTTTATCTAACTTAAATATAGCCTCATGTGACAATATAAAGTGAACTCAATGAATAAACACACACAATGCACACAAGCATAGAATATCGATGATTCTATTAACCAATAGAGTCATGAAAAAATAGCTTAAGTAGGATACAAAGTCATTGTGCAAATCTGTTGATTTATCTAACCAAACTTCCTCATTAATATTATTTTTATTTTTCTTTATGAACATACCAACTAAACAATGAAGCCCTTGGCTAATTTTTTTATTTTATGCCACATTTTTTAGACCAACTTTCAATGGTGGCTTTTCACACAAAATAATTTTGTCTTTCGCAACCCGATTCCATTGATAAACAACTACACTGGTTAAATATTTTTCCATTTTTTTTTTAAATTCGAGAAATGGTTATTACATGCCCAAATTCTCCATAGTCATAGAAACATGTAGATGACTAAATTGATAGGAGAACGTCTCACTTAGCTTAAATATACATGTGAAGTTAAATATCAAATGAGCTCATGCATGTGTGAATCGAGGCATATAAAAAGAGAATCCATTAAGAAAATCAAAGTCAAACTACTCCATGCAAGCAAGATAAAGAACACTTTAAGATTGAAAATCTTAACTAAAAGTTCTATCCACATGGAAGAGGATATGATATTGGATTCAAACACAAGTAAATGCCACATAAAATGGGTAAATAAAAATTACAAAAAAAAAAAAATCTTTTTGAGTTTTTTAAAATTTCAACCAAAAGAATTCAACTAAAAAAAAAATCTTTTTGTATTTTTCAATGAGACCAAACAAAAGGAAATAAAATACAAAAGATACACATATGATAATTCTAACACAATTTTTATAATGAAGCAATGAATAGAAAATGACAGAAACATACAACTAGTAACAATATATCATGATGCACATAAGTTAGTGTATGTAAACAAAGCTAACACATTCAACCTTTAGATTTAACATGAGAGGTTTCACGTGCAAGTGAGTGCGAATAAAAAATTATATCTTGTAAAGCCGCTAAATCGGATCCCCTAACCTAAATTAGTGAAGCGTGTCACTCTCGAGATTTGGGAATTTTGGTGACTCTACCTCCTAGGACCCTTTTTAAGATCAAAACAAAACTTCCTAAGATGACCTTTTTTATTATGATGTGTACAAGCAAAGACCCGGTGAAAAGTAGTACCTAATGATTGACCTTTGAAAGTGTTCCTAATAGATTCTCTCAAACTTATTATTTTGGCTTTATTAGTTGAATCATTTTGAGTATCAAAACTAATACCACACAAGTCATTTTTAATTTGGACGGTTCCAAGTATTTTATCTAATTTTTCGGACCTCCATTCCAAATCAAATTTGACTCGACTTGAGCTTTTCAATGTTTCTTCCAACTCTAGGATACAAGACTCAAGAAAACACCTACTCTCTTCAAACCCAAGAAGATCTTTCTTCATAGCATCTATTAAAGCTCTAAGTCTATGTCTCTCACCTTCAACGTACTCAAGCTTCTCACAAAGAGCCCTCTCACGCGTTCTAAGGTCTTACACTAAAGCACTCTTATTATTAACTTTGGAACGTTCTCTCAAGAAAAATTCTAACTTCAATTTTTCCCTTTTTAAGTTCATCGATTCAGCATACAACTCTCGAAAAGATACTTGAAGTTCACTCACATCAACCTCTTCTTCATTCTCACTCTCTCTTACTTCTCTACTCTCATTACCATGAAAATTTTGGGATTCACAAATAATGGCCTCGAAAGTGTCATGTAAAGCAATATCTTTATGGGAATATTCACTATCAATGCTCACATGACTTGCCATGAACGCGGTAAAGTTGCGCTCAATGGGGGAATCGGGTCCCTCTTCCATTTCACTATCACTAAGAGTGGCATTATACAAAATTGGTCTTTTGCCCTCATTCCTTAGTTTAGTGGGACACTCTCTTACCCTATGGCCATAACTTTCACAACCATAATATCTATTCAACTCGTCCTTACTAATATCTTCATAATGCTTTGTAGGGAATTTTTTGGCTTTGTCATACTTAGACTTATCAAATTTTTAAAATCCTTTTAAGATTGTCTTTATTAAACTTAAGAAATTTTCTAAATTTTCTAGAAAACATAGACATATCCTCAGAGTCGATGTCACTCTCATCATTCGAAATTGTTTTTCCTCCTTTCGAGCTTTTAAAGCGATGCCTTTATCTTTCTTCTTCTCATCCTCAAGTTCATAGGTTTGTAAGTCACTTACGAGCTCTTCAAATTTCGTAGAGGCTAAAGTGGGTAAATAATTTAAAACAGTCACTTTTGAAATAAACATATCGGGTAAGGACCTCAAAATTTTCTTTACTACACGATTGTCGGGTATCTTTTCTCCGAAGTTAAAAGATGAATTAGTATTATCAAATAGTCTAGCATAAAATTCATCAAAAGTCTCACTTCCAAGCATTTCAATGGATTCGAATTGAGTGGTGAGGTTTTGGAGTTTTGAAGCTTTCACGACAATTGTTCCCTCATGGGTGATTTCGAGTATATCCCAAGCCTCCTTACACGTTTCACACGTCATAATCCGACTTAATTCATCGGGTGTAACCGCACTAAAGAGGGCATTCAAACCACTGGAATTAAAAATAACAAACTTAAGTTCATTCTCACTAAATCATTCTACGAGTTTAGGAACACGCTCATTAATTACGAATTTCCAAACCCTCTCATCTAAGGAATCAAGTTTCGATTTTATACGTGCTTTCCAATGCGCATAATTTGAACCATAAAAAATAGGGAATTTTGAAAACAGTGAGCTTTCCATTTTTCAATAAACCAAACAAAAATAATTATCTTAACCCAGTAATTTAGCGATTACACACTGATACCACAGGTTGTGGGCGAGTGCCCCCAAATTTTAAAATTTAAATTATGAGATGGTTCAATGATATACTAAATTTGAAATTCATTTGAAATTTAACAATTAAAATTTCAAATATTATTTTCTTCCAAAATTAAACTTAAAGTGAAATTAAACTAAACACACATTTTTAATTTCCGCTTAAACAAAATTCTAATTCAATTCAAGTTAAACAAACCAAGCATGAATATTATCTTATTAAATTAATTCCTTCTTGAATTAAATTAAATTAAACTTAACCCAAAATTAAACTTGCACTAGTGTAAAAAAAGTTGTTAATGAAAGCAATTTTTATCTTGATTAACCAAGCATGCATTTAAGTTATATTTTGCAAGATAAAAAATAAATCACAAACACACTACGCCGTGATATACGAGAAAAATCCACAATGGGAAAAACCTCGGACCACCCTGCCTACAAGTCCACTAAGTACGGTATTTTTACAAAAGACATGACAAGAGACTTACTTCCTCGACTCGACTCCCTTCAAGTCTTGACACTCCTTCTTTCTTCAATCTCCACCTGTGGACAACTCCAGAGTCCACCGAAATCTTGGAATCCACCGATGGGGCACAACTATTGTCAACCCATAAATGGTGGCTTTCACTATATGATAATGTCATAACAAAACAATCTCCTCTTTGGGTAGAGAAGGAACCCAAACTTTCTCCTTAACGGGTAGACAAGAAATTCGGTGCCAAAAAATCTCCAAGCAAAGATATATATATATATATATATATATATATATATATATATATATATATATATGAAGCTTGGATTTAAACTAAAACATGGGATTAAACATTTATGTTTTGAAGAGATTAGTTCTTGAAAACTCAACACACACAAAATGGACATTTTGAAAGATGTAGATTTTATGTCAAAGTGTAGGAAAAACTCGCCACAAATCTTATGGAAAAAGCATCCCCGAAATGGTTAAAAACTGCTGGTCAAAGTGTGAGTAGTGGGAAGTTAAAATAAAAAAACTGTCAGAAAATTTTCCCGCCCACATCATTCAAACGACATTTTGAGGGCGTTCGAACGATACTGTTCGAAAAGAATTCAGGCCAAAAACTCGTTAGATAAGTTCTAACGACATTTCGATGACAATTCATAAAAAGGATGTAACAAATTCGTCCGAATCTCATCAGATATTCATTCGAATGACTTGGGAATCTCGTTCGAATGAGATCCCAGTTTCTTTCGAAAGACTTTTCAGGAAAAAAAATTATTCTCTAAAAATTCAAAAACATTTATAATAACTTTAAAATATTTTCCTAAAAGAATTAAAGTCATTAAAAATATTTTATAAAAATACACCCAAAATATATTATCTCATTCGGAATTAAGACAACACTACAAATTGACTCAATTGGAAATTTTCCCTTATAATATATATATATATATATATATATATACTCC
Organism: Sambucus nigra; assembly: GCA_949130495.1. Lineage (NCBI taxonomy): Eukaryota > Viridiplantae > Streptophyta > Magnoliopsida > Dipsacales > Adoxaceae > Sambucus > Sambucus nigra. The sequence continues at coordinate 663,930,399 of OX422211.1, read as the reverse complement.
CCACGGATCCTCCTAGGAACAAACAAAACCAAATCACCGCACTAAAAACCAAAAACCTTCAGGGTTGGATCGATTTGGCCTATCCGATGGACCGACTGCCATCTCCTTCATCAAGGATTTATTAGAAATGGAATAAACCTCCATAGTCAATACCCGAACGTTTTATTCAACATTAAATACTTCATTATTACAAAATAATATATGGTTTCTTGATCCTAAACAATTTTTATAATGATCAGCGTCCTTTAAACATAAATAAAGGTTCAATAATACAAATTCCTCAATTAAATCTAGTTTCATCTTCAACATTCAATTGATTCAGTCACCCATGCGATTTTAGGTTCAAATATCAAATTAATTTAGGGATTTCATTAGCACACATAATTTTGTCCTAAACATGAGTTCTAACGTCAGAATCACATCCTAAAACGAATTAATTAAAAAAAAATTTCAAAAAAACCCTAATTTGAGTCAGATTACAAGCCCAATAATAGTTCAATACAATAACCTAATTAAACCCCTTACGAACATGATAATGATAGAAAATAAATCTTAAAACATGCTTCTACTCCAAAATAAAAATACTTGATAAGGAAATCATAATCGGTTACAGATATACAATGATAAGGCAAGAAATTTCTTGTCTAACCAATACGAACGAGTGATTTCTTCTTCTTGATCCATTGTTTCTCTCCAAAGTTCTCCAAAATATCTTAGGTAGCTAGGGTTTATATTTTGTATATAAAGTGTTCAACTAGTGAGGGTCAACACCCTTACAGTGACTCTAAACCCATAGGTCACTAAAAATCCCAATTTTGAGCCTATAATAAGACTAAAGATACTACACAAACTAATTCAAAACTTGTTCCAAAGGTATACCTATCCCCAGGCCCAGTCCAAAGCACTAAATATACATCTCTGGGCCTCTGTGTCTGTCTAGAATCTGATCTGAATGACAATATCTCACCACACATGGTAATACCTCACATTGAAAATAAAAATACACGCTTAATATCTTACACATAACTCATAGTAAAATCTCATATAATAAATATCACCAATTAATTATTTATAACACGTGACACAAAAATCACATCTCATGCGATATTTAATCATCATATAAATTATGCTTTTTATTATTACAATATCAAACAAGTAATAATTAATCTCATTTATTAATTTATATTCCCTATTAATAAATAATAATTTATAAGCCACCAAAATATGGGGTAGTATAGTAGGTGACCAACTGCAAAGAATGACTAAAACCAAGACCAATGGGCTATGCACTTTGACATTCTGATCCTTCTACTTTAGAGTAAGCTTTGGATCCTTGAAAAATACTTATTTAATTTACCAAAAGTAGCTTTGGTTACATAAAAAATACACTATGAGACTAGATGATATAACTCCTCATTTTCATTTGTCTCAGCTTCATCACTAGGTGCCTCCTAGAAAGGTAATAGGCCATAGGGCTCTAGGGCCAATATTTCATATGCATACTCTAGAGTGATAGTAAATTCTCCCCCATGAAGTAATAGATGTGTGGGCCTTCACACTGCATTGAGATATGAGGAGTTGAAGGGAAGGTTTATTCTTAGATAAATTAAAATCATCAAAATTGGTGGTTGTTCATGATAGATCAGCCTTAACTATCTTATCCATGTATTTTCCCTTGGTATACATCGACCAAACAACGAATTCATCAAGTGAACCATTTTCTCCCTCAAACATAATGTTGTTGTAGTGGTAGTCCCCTCTATCCATCCTGAACCTCGTGAGGGTAGAGGAAGGTGTAGAGGAACCCTTCGTATGATCTAAAAGCCGTAGAGCCATCAATAATAAATCATTGAAATAATACAACCTTTATTATAATCTAATGTCCCTAAAGACATTAATTATAAATCATCAAAACAATTCCCTAAGCCCTAAAAGTGTTCATATTTTTAAGAAACCCCATCTCCCTCCCGAACAAGGGAGCCGACGATAAAAGGTAAGTAAAGACTACCCATTAGCCTCCAAGATCATCGAACCTTCCTAAATGTGTAGAAAGTTTAGAACAGGAAGTGATCATGAAAAATAAGAGAATATTTTACGGTTAGAAAACTATGAAAATAAGGGAATGGAGACGAGGAAGAAAAATAGTCGATATACCACAAAGAAAAAAATGGCGGATACTTCCAAAAAAATCAAGAACAAGTTGTTTAGATCTCTAAAAATAAGGAGCTTTAGTTCTCTCAAATGGAAGAAAATTTATGAAGTTCGAAAAATGACGGCGATGAAGTATTTGTAGGAAAGAGATAGGCAACCATTAAGTTGCTCGATTGTTAGTAATCCCAAGATTAAAATCTTAGAAATTGGGGTAAAAATAATGATTGTGTAAAGAAAAATTAGTTCAGAGCTGATAATGTCATGATATATGTCACATGGAAACAGAAATGACATATGATGATACGTTGGCATTAAATAATAGAGATACATTAAAAAATGTCTAGTTGGTTAAAGGTGTTTTGTACAAAAACTTCTTGTTGACATGAAAAAAATTTCTGTGAGGGGGAAAATTTATGAGGGGTTAAATATAAACTGTAACACCCCGTATTTTTATGGCCTTTAATTATGGATTAATTAAATTAAATTGAGATAAATTAATTTAATATTAATTCGAATTTTAAAATAAATATTTACTAGCATGACGAGAGTTAGTAATTATTGGTGAGAATTATGTTTAATATTACTGAATGAGTAAACTAATATACAAGATTGAATTTATTAAAACTGTCGCGAGTGAATAATATGACAGTTATAAAAATTAAGTCGGGGCGCGCGTGTCAGTCGTGTCGGGACTAATTTAAGGAAATAAAAAGTAAATTAATTCTATATCACTCGTATGGTCATTTCGAGTGAGCCAATGTGTCCGAAAGAATCGAAATAGTCAGAAAAGTGTATCTGGGGGTTTAGTTTGGGTCTCGAGACGATTTTAGGGTTAACCGACAACCTTGGAGGGCATTTTAGTAATTTTTAATTTTGGGCCTTAATTAGTGACGAAAATTAAAGGGTTATATGTAATGGAAGTTGGATTCTTCGAGGGTGAGAAACATTTGAGTTGCAGAGAGGTTAAGGAAGGGACAAGGGAGGAGGTTTCTAAGGGGGAGTACCATCAAGGCTACACCGTTCCCACCAATTCCACCACCAATGCGTAGATCAGAGAACGAGGAGCATAGATATACCCATCATCTTCTTCAACTCAGACCTTCCATTTTCAGGAAAGTATTTAACTTGATGTTTTTGAGTTGATAATACATCCATGGTAGTGTAGGAGATATAATTTCATGTTCTCATGTAAATATAATGTTATTTAGGAGATTTATATTGCAATTTTGAGTAGAAACCATGTTAGGACAACTATCTTGATATATGCACAAGATTAAATACGAAATTGATGCCCAATAGAGGTTGAAATCTAGAACAATTATGAGGACATAGAATGTGGTGGTAAAAATAGGATTTTTAATGAATTATCTTGAATTAACCCCTTTAATTGATGGCCCTTGATGAATTTGTACTTGTTTTACGTTAGAAATCATGTACTTAGGTTGGTACAACTTTTGGTTTGATTGCTTGGGAGTTTGGGAAGAATTAATGGAGGATTTGAGGGTGGAAATTGATGAAACCCATAGGTTAAAAATATGCAGAAACTCACCAATAACTGATCGATCAATCGATCGACCTTGAATGTCGATCGATCGACCCTTTCCTTTGATCGATCGACTCCTCCTGAAATTTTATTCTTGCTACTTTTTAATGTTAATCCAACCCTAATGTATAAGGACCCTTAGACATAACTTAAATACCATAATGGGACTTGGGAAGGACCAGTAGGGTTGTAGGCAAGGTTCCAGTAGTACGATTTTATTTGGGATTTAGTCGTGGGTTCACAAGGGTATAAAATGGGGTGAAGATCGTGTGTATGTTAAATTATGCCTCGTGATAATTAAGGATGTCTTGGACCAGTAAGGTAGAGAGTGTGCATCTACTGATTTTATATTTATCAAAATGATACACTTCGCGGGTCGAGAAGTACCTAAGAATTTGTAGTAATTGAGAAAATAAAAAAAAGAATTAATTATGCGTAGGACTCGGGAGCTACGTGCCACGTACAGTTAGAATATGTTATGGGTCGTGGGTGTACCCATATGAACAATGTGAATACACATATATGAGTGTATGTATAATATATACTATGTGAACATCTGTGTTTAATCATACCCGTGCTACTTGCTATCAAGGAGGTTTTTGCGCGGGGACGGTCTTATTCTGATGTGACCTTTATGGGGAATATTGACTCGTGCCCTAGAGCATAGGATACTTGGTATAGGCTATCTGAGAATGATAGTTAGATGGTCCTAAGACACGTGAGGGTATGTGCTGACCTCTTAGAGACTAGGAACTATGCTTCGCCTCAATATGTGTGTCTTGTGTTAATATAGCTGGAGAGTGATTTCGAACAAGTATTTTCCTTTCTGTACGAGAGGTACGGGGGCTTGATAGCAGTGTATGCCTGCACCATAGATTTTATGTGGGGTGCCCTATTAGCATATATATTTAGTGATAAAATATAAATACATGTGTTTAATCTACTGTGCTTGTGAGTAGATGAGAAAGATAATGAAATTAAAGAATAATTTAAGTGTGTGGGAACTTAAGAAGGTAATGAATTAATAATATTGATTAAAAAATGCCAGGATTATGATATGGTATTTAGTGTGTTATATGTATGATCATACGAAAGAGTAAATGTGAGTGGGAACTTAATTCAAACAATTTAACTGGATTAGCATTAACTAGGAGGGATTAGCTGTACGTTAGGTGTGCACCTTAGTTGAGAGGTGAGAATTTTCAAGTGAGTGTCTAAATACTAACATGAATGTAATATCAACTGGTAAGCATTTTACCTACTTGCTAAATTGTTTTAAAGCAATTTAACTCATGCAAACTATCCAAGGTGGAGCCCCAGCCCAGTCAGGACAACGAAGCATTCAGGGAAATACCCGGTTACCTTCGAGTCGAATGTCATTCCCAGAGGAATCTCGATCCAGACGCACCGATTCATATCGTACTGAGAGATCTAATGATCCTTCTTATCAGCCTGGACAGACTTCCTCGGTACGAGCTACAGACACTCAACAAAACATCACTCTATCTCCAGAAAGGATAAGTGCTCTTGAAAGGTTGAGTAGAGTCTCTCCTTTTGATCATTTGGGTCCTAGGAGGAATAGAAGTCCCCCTAGGATTGTGCCGAGGAACTTTCAACGACTATCTGATTTAAAGGAGGGTTCTGCCCAATCACGACCAGCTGCTCGTCATGAAAGATCCCAAGAGGCAAATTCAACACGATTAGTTGCTCGAACCAATAGGATCGAGGAAGGAAATGATGCATGGAAGGGCTCAATTCAAAGGTTGGAGGATAGATTAGGGGAGATGGCTAAAACCAAGAATCTTCTACAAAGGACTTTTGTTCGAGGAACACCATTCGTATAAGAGATTGTGGACTTTCCCACACCGTCAAAATTCAAAGCCCCAGTAGTAACACCAACATACGATGGAAAAACTGATCCTGTTCTCCACATAGAACAATACCAAGCTGCTACTAATATCTATGCAGTTCCAGATGAGATGAGATGCAGGGCATTTCAGGAACTCTTACCGGATCTGCTCAAATATGGTATAACAATCTTCCTCGGGGGAAGATTGCAACTTTATTTCAACAGGCCGAGCTCTTTATTGGGAATTTCTATTTTGGAGAAAAACCTGTTAAACGAGTAGCACACTTGTTGAGTGTTAGACAAAAGGCAGGTGAAAGCACAAGGGATTACATTACTCGTTTCAATAACGAGAAACTGGAAGTAATTGATTATGAGGAGAAAACTGCGATTACTGCTTTGATGAGTGGACTGTTGCCCAAAAAATTATACTACACTTTGGCCAAAGATCCACCCAGGACCATGGCAGAACTGATGGCAAAAGCAGCAAAAATCATGAATGCCGAGGAAGATATGGCTACGAAGAAGAATATGGACACTAAGGAGACTAAAGTTGAGGCCGATAAGGTTGAGAATAAGGAGCAGAAGAATAATGGTGGCAACAAGCAATTAAAAGCAAAGCAAGCATTGGAACAATTGAAGAAATTTGGAAATTATACTCCTTTGAAGGTAGATATAAACCACATTTTGGAAGAAATCAAGAACAACGAGGAGCTAAACTGGCCTGGAAAATGAAGGCAGATCCTGACAAGAGGAATAAGTCCAAATATTATGAGTTCCATAAGGACCATGGCCACACGACCAAAAACTACATAGCTCTCCAGAATGAAATTGAAGCACTCATTAGACGAGGAAAATTGACCAAGTATGTTGATCGTCAAAACGGAGGTCAAACAAGCGAATGAGGAAGGCAAAGGTCTAAATCTCCTCTTCGGATAAAAGACGATAAGAAAAGAGATCATGAAGATGATCCCGATCTCCCCAAAAGACCAAGACAGCCAGAACGCGAGGTATTTTCAATCCACTTTGGATCATTTGAATGTAATGTCATTACAGGTGGTGATGTAGGAGGATGAGATCTTACCGCAGAAAGGAAAGCCTACCTTAATGAGGCTCAATCTTGCTCATATATACATCGAATAAATTTATCTAAAGATGATCGTCCTAGGAAAGTGAATAAGGACAAACTAGTCATTGGTTTCTCTAAGAACAACTTAGCAAGTGTATTGTATCCTCATGATGACCCATTGGTGATCAAAATGAGAATGAAGGAAGTAATGATCTCAAGAGACCTGGTGGATAATGGAAGCTCGACGGACATCATGTTCTACTCATTCTTTGACAGCTTAAATCTGAAGTTGTCTCAGTTGGAGCCTTATCACAGACCCCTCCTCGGTTTTACAGGAGAAAAAGTTTTTCCACTTGGGACGATCAAGTTGGATATGCTTATCAGTACATGGCCTGTTGTCGGACAGAAAAAGTATGCTTTTTTGTAATCGATAAAAATGTCCAATCACCCTACAATATTATCATGGGAAGGGTAGGTGTAAAAAAGTTCGAAGCAGTGCCATCTACTGTGCATTAATGCCTAAAATTTCCAACCAATTTTGGAGTAGGAATTGTGAAAGGCGATCCGAAAGTAGCTCGGGAATGCTACTATTCATCTACTGAACAGGAAGAACTGGAGGAATCTAGGAAAAAGACAACTACCTATCAAGTGGATGAAGGTGCAGAAACTGAAACATTAGATCCTAGAGACGAGTCGCAGCTCATAAAAGGCAAGGTGGTGGAAGCAACTGAAAATGTCATTCTGGACGATGAACGCCCGGAACGAAAAACTCAAATCGGTTCGTCGTTGGATGCCTCACTAAAATAGGAATTGATAGCCTTCCTAAAAAGAAGAAAACAAACTTTTTCATGGAGCCACGAAGACGTGCCAGGGATAGATCCAAACTTCTTGTGTCACAAGCTCAATGTGAACAAGGAAATTACGCCAGTAAAGCAAAGAAGAAGAGTGTTCAGCCCCGAAAAGAACCGAGCTATACAAGAAGAGGTCGAGAAGCTCTAAAAAGCCTATTTTATTGAGGATGTCAAATATCCTGATTGGCTAGCTAATGTGGTGATGGTGAAAAAGAAAAATAACAAGTGGAGGATTTGTGTAGACTTTACCGACCTCAACAAGGCATGCCCAAAGGATCATTTTCCTTTGCCCCAAATTGATCAACTGGTGGATGCTACCTCGGGGCACGAACTATTAAGTTTCATGGATGCTTATTCTGGTTATAATCGGATTAAAATAAAACTCGAAGACAGGGAGAACACCTCTTTTATCACCCCAAGGGGAACTTATTGTTATAATATTATGCCTTTTGGACTTAAAAATGTAGGTGCAACATATCAACAGTTGATGAACAAGGTGTTTGCAGAGCAAATCAGTCACAATATGGAGGTTTATGTTGATGATATGCTGAAGAAGAGAAAGAAAGCTGCTGATCATCTAATTGACCTAGGCCAGACCTTTGATCAATTAGATAAATATCAAATGAAGTTGAACCCTACCAAATGCATATTCGGAGTATGAGAAGGCATGTTTCTCGGGTGTATTGTCAATCAATGAGGTATTGAAGCGAACCATGAAAAGATCAAGGCTCTATTGGGGCTACGATCTCCAACAACGAAGAAGGAAGTGCAAAGTCTCACAGGGCGAGTTGAAGCACTTAATAGATTTGTGTCACGAGCAACTGATAGATGTCTCCCATTCTTCAAAACACTCCGAAAAACGTTTGAATGGAATGATGAATGCGAGAAGGCCTTTCAAGAGTTGAAAAAATGACTGGGAGCACCTCCATTGTTGTCAAAACCAGTGATGGGAGAAAGACTATACTTGTATCTAGCAGTTTCAGAAAACGCAGTGAGCTCGACGTTAATAAGAATAGATCATGGAGTGCAAAAACCAATCTATTACACTAGCAAGGCCTTCCGAGGAGCAGAAATCAGATATCCGAGACTGGAAAAGTTGGCACTAGCGCTGATCGAAGCGAGTAGAAGAATGAGGCCATACTTCCAAGCTCATACCATAGTCGTGTCTACTGATATGCCGTTAAGGCAAGCTTTTCATAAACCACTGGGCAGTAGAACTTGGTGAACATAATGTATTTTATGAACCTAGATCGTCTCTTAAAGGGCAGGCAGTGGAATATTTTATCGCAGAATTCACCTATCCTGACACCTCCGAAGAGCAGAAATTGAATACCGACCAACCTGTGGATGTTATAGGATCATCAAATTTAAACCCCGACCAACTTAAGTCGGTTAACGAGCAAGAGAAGATGGTCGACGAGCAGTAAGAAGTGCTAGAGGAGGATATAAGGAAGCAATAAATATTCCACCGAGGAACTTTGTCCGATCAAAAATTTAAGGATAAGGTACCTATATGGAATCTATATGTGGATGTCTCATTTTTCACTACAGGCTGTGGGGCAGGGATTGTTTTAAATAGCCCGGATGAGATCAATGTGGAGTATGCTCTGCGCTTTCAATTTAAGGCTTCTAATAATGAAGCTGAATATGAACCTATGATTGTAGGTCTTAGTTTGGCAAAAACTATGAAGGCAGAGCAAGTCATTATATCCAGTGACTCACAGTTGAGCGTAAATCAAATGTTGGGGGTATATGTAACAAAAGGAGAATTAATGATCAAATATCATGCAAAAGAAATGGAGATTGTATCGAGCTTTAACGCAGTGCAGTTAATTATAATACCGAGATTGGAAAATGCAAGAGCAGATGCCTTAGCTCTATTAGCCTCAGCCATACGCACCGAGCTACGAAGAAAAATCCTAATAGAAATCTTGGCTAGCAGGAGTATTGACAAAGATATAATGATGAACTTCATTTCCCTTGATTTAGGACCATCTTGGATGGATCCCATCAGGGCCTATATTGAGGAGGGGGCATTACCAACTGATAAACTCCCAGCTAAGAAACTAAAGTTTAAAGCTGCTCGTTATGTATTGACTAATGGCATTTTATACAGACGAGGAATTATAGTAGGTTTGCAAAGATGTGTCCACCCCTCCGAGGTGAAAATTTTGATTGAAGAGGTCCATAAAGGGTCTTGTGGATCCCATGTAGAAGGTTGTACACTCTTGCAAAGAATGACAACACAAGGGTATTACTGGCCGACGATGAGAACCGATTGTGTAGCTTATGCCAAGAAATGTGATAAATGTCAACGTTTCTCCTCTATCCGAAGAACTCCCCAAGCATTGCCAACACCCATCACGTCTCCTTGGCCATTCGCCATATGGGGAATAGACTTGGTTGGTCCGCTTCCAACGACCCGAGGAAGATTTAAATACCTCGTGGTCGCTGTGGATTATTTTACTAAATGGGTAGAAGCTGAGCCTCTTATTGATATGACGTATGATAAGGTGTATAAATTTATTTGGAAGAATATCATTTGTAGATATGGTCTTCCCCATGCATTCATCACAGATCATGGAACTCAGTTCGACAACGAGGAGTTTGCTGCATATTGTCATCAGTCAAATATATTGGAGACCCACTCTGCACCAGGCCATCCCCAGAGTAATGGACAAACTGAGGTGACGAACAGAACGCTACTGAACGGTTTAAAAAAATGACTACATGATGCGAAGGCAAATTGGATTAACGAGCTACATTCTGTGATGTGGGCTTATTGTACTACACCGCGAGCAGCAACATGAGAATCTCCATACATGCTGGCATTTGGAAACGAATCTGTAATACCTGCCGAGTTAGGCCTCCCCACACACAGGGTGCTGAATTTCAATTCTCCTATCAGTGACTTAATGAGGCGATTAGATCTAGATATGCTCGAAGAAGTTAGAGAAGAAGCAGCAATCAGGAATGCTGCATACCAACAAAAAATAGCTCTGTTTTACAACAAGAGGGTAAAGAAGTGTGATTTGAAGGAAGGAGACTATGTGCTAAAGAAAGTAATTCAAAAGCACAATAAACTTGAAGCTAACTGGCATGGACCCTACAGAGTAATAGAGATTGTTCGACCAGGAACATACAGGATTGAAACCTTGGAGGGAAATAATTTAAGAATGCGTGGAATGAAGAGCATCTACGCAAGTATTATTAGTAGTTGGGATTCCTATGTAAATGAAGTTTTCTTCGGTATGAGTAAAGTGTTGAATATTTTACCCAGTTCTCTCTTTTTGTTGAAATTTTTCGGAGTATTAGTGCTACACACTATGCATCAAGCTTAGAATCAATCTCTTCCAACTCCGGTTGGTCGGGAACAAATTACCATCAACTCCGGTTGGTCGGCAAATCAATCTCTTCCAACTCCGGTTGGTCGGGAACAAATTACCACCAACTCCGGTTGGTCAGCAAGTCAATCTCTTACAACTCCGATTGGTCGGGAACAAATTACCACCAACTCCGGTTGGTCGGCAAATCAATCTCTTCCAACTCCGATTGGTCGGCAAATTAATCTCTTCCAACTCCGATTGGTCGAGAACAAATATACACCAACTCCGGTTGGTCGGCAAATTAATATCTTCCGACTCCGGTTGGTCGGGAACAAATATCCACCAACTCCGGTTAGTCAGCAAATTAATCTCCACCAACTCCGGTTGGTCGGGAACAAATATCCACCAACTCCGATTGGTCGGCAAATTAATCTCCACCAACTCCGGTTGGTCGGGAACAAATTAATCTTCATCAACTCCGGTTGGTAAGTAAATCAATTGCAATCAACTACGGTTGGTTAAATTAAGCAAGATCATGGGATGTAAGTCGTTTCATCGCTTAGAATCAAGGAGTGATAAGTCACTATAATAAAAAAATAAAATAGAATAGCATATCAAAATATGTATGTATTCACAAACAAAGACATTCTGTGTAAGTCGTTTCATTGCTTAGAATCAAAGAGTGATAAGTCACTATAATAAAAAAATAAAACAGAATAGCGTATCAAAATATGTATGTATTCACAAACAAAGACATTCTGCAAAATACTTAGAAGAAAATAAAATAGCAAAAGATGAAAAAATTTCTTCATTAAAATTATGAAGAATTACATATGCTCTGAAAACTACAAGTTGTTACATCAAAGACCCTACTCTATTGGTTTCTTCCCTTCTGCCTTTGAAACAGGTTCTACACCAGCAGGAGGATCGTCTAAGGCATAAGGAGAGTTGATGAAATTTACATCTTGAAGCATTCGAACATTCATCACTGTTGATGTAAAAAATTAGATTGTATCTAATTATTTAATCACAGATAAAATAAATGAGACAAAGAAGTTTTAAAGTGGTTCAGCCTTATAAGAATGGCCTACGTCCACTGTTTTTGTTATTGCTGATTGTTTGGGAATTCTCGATTACAAGTTTTCTCAAGAAATTCTCGTTTCCTTTTACAAAGAGGGTAATACAATGTATTTATAGCCCTGAGGCTATAATGTGAAAGGGTAATACATTAAATGGTGTACATGTGAAAGGGTAATGTATTAAATGCCCCCTTAAGTGTATACATCAGAATGATAAGCATTTAATGAACAGTCAAACTGTTGGTTATCCTGCTATTAGTGCTTTGTTCGAGGTGTAGCTCGGACCGCCTAAGCTTCTCGGACCGCCTAAGTTCCTCGGTACTCAAAAGTTCCTCGAAGAGTTCTTGTAGGTTAGAGCGTCTGAGTTGGTCGGGGAAGCAGAGTTCCTCGTTGTAGCATGGTTCCTCAGAGCGTCTGAGTTCCTCGGAAGTGTTTGTTGTTGACACGTAGATTGCCACGTGTCTTCACCCAATTGAGCCATGCCAGCAGACTAAATTTGGTATCAACAGAAGCCCCCAATGTTTCATAGTTCAAAATTTGAGGAGTGTGGAACATTCTTTCTCGATGTATGGCGATTTTAAATGGTTATCCTGAAATTTAGGAGTGTTTCCTTTGTATTTATTTTTCCTTCCAAATTTGTAGAATCAGGCTTTTTTGAATTTTTATAACCGCCTCGATCTCCTCGTACTTTTTGTCCTTCTAGCCGCCGGTAGCGTAATCGTTTCTTTTTGTAATCATTAACTTTACCATTTCCCAAGGGAAAGTATTTAAACGCTGCAGAAAATCCCATCGTCTTCTACTTTTTCAAATTTGTATCTTCGAGTTTTCCATCGTCTCTTTCTCTCCTGTGCACTCATCTCTTTCATCGTTTGTTGTCAACATATCCCTTCTTTTTCTGTAAGATCTTCTTCCTTCTTCTTCATTTCCTTTATTCATCATGGTTTACCTTGTTGAATCTCTTGATAAATTTCGTTCTAATTTTTCTATTCCTTCATGGGTTGTTCTGGAGGAACTTTCTGAACCTTCTGATTATTTTCGTTTGGCTAAGGGAGATTGGTTCCCCAGTCTCTTTGTTGCTAAGTGTGGATTTTCTTTTCCCCCAAACTCTCTATGTCTGGAATTCTGTCAATACTATGACGTGGTTCCTGCAAGAATAGCCCCCAATACATGGAGAATAGTTAATGGGGTTCATAGACTAAATCAAATTCATGGAACTCGCATAGGAATTCCATGTTTTGTTATAGATGGGCTGTTGGTGATAATACTTTTTATTTAAAAACTAGATTTTTAAATAGGACTTTAGTGGTCAATCTCCCGAATGCCAATAGGGATTATTTTGAGCACGGGATTGTTATAAAAAATTGGCAACATGCTCCTTTATATGGAGATGAAGTGTATCAGGGTCCCAGATGCCCTCCCTATGGCAATGGGATAGGTTGTTTTTATTTCATTTTATTTATTTTGAGATTATGCTTCCTTTATGTTTGATAAAATGTACCACTGATATTTTAATGTTTATTTATTTGCAGTTAACAACAAAATAAAGTGTCCAAAAGAGGCAGACGTTAATATAAGGCACTTAAAACTTATCTGGAGTTTGCATCAGACTATTGCCAATGAGCATATTAGGTCAGCTTCATATCTGCTTCAGTACAAGAGTTACACAACTTCTTTTACTGCTCGTCCGGTGATAAGCGACGCAGAGCCAGTACCAGCTTCTACCAGTTCTTCGCCTGAGTCACACGTTCCTTTAAGTGAAAGAATGAAGAAAAGAAGACCTCCCACCCTGTTCGAAAAACCTGCCTCTAGTGCTGGAGAGGCAAAAAGAAGTAAACATGAAGTCCCAGAAAGGACAAAGAAAATTGATGCAGCCCCTCTAACTGCTCCTGTGATGGTTGCTGAGAAGCCTTCAGTGGCCCCGAACAAGGCTGCTGCTCCAGGCGAGGTGATTTCCATATCACCGACCAAGAGTTCTTCCTTGGTCGGAACTATTCCTGTTCCTCCGAGGAGGTGGAAGAAGAGATCCTCGGTCAATTTGGCTGACACCGTCTCTCAGCCCCCGACTAGTGGAGTTCCCAATTTTGTTTCCCCGAGCTGTGCCATGAGCTCGGTGAAGACTTGGTTCATTCCCGAGATCTAAGGCATTGAAGAAAACCTTTCTCGGGACACAGTTACCACATTGGCAGCTCGCCACATTGCTTCTATAAGTCCTGTTGTTTTGAACTTTTCATCTTTCCCTTGTTATATCTGTCTCTGAATTGCTTTTCTTTTCTATTCACAGTTGGTGCGCTGCTTTAATACAATTTTACAAAAAGATGAAGCTATTAAAGCTTCCATCTCCTCGTCTGGTGTAGAGGAAGCTCTGATGGGTCTGACACGATCTTTGGAAGATTCTCGTCAAGAGCATAATGCCGACAAGTCTGTTTGGGAGAAGAAACTTGCCTCAATCGAGCAGGAGAAAATTCAAGTTGTTGAAGTCTCCAAAGAGTTGGAGAAAAAATTAAATAGTCTGGAGGAGAATAATAAGGAGCTTGAGAGGAATCTCAAGAATGCTGAGGAGTTTGAAGATAAACTCAAGATTGCTGAGGAAAAGTTGGGTCAACTTCAGGAAGTAAGTCGGCAGAAGGAAGAAGCTGAGAATAAACTGAAGGCTATTGAAAATCTTCTGTCTGAAAAGCTTTCCTCGTAGAAATTAAAGAGGAAATCAGCTGTGAAGAAATCTTTCAGCGCTGGCTGGGATAAGGGGTGGAACAAAGGCTTGGCTGCCATGATATCGCAAGTCGAATATGGCAGCCTAAAATACTTTAGAGATGGGTGGGTTGCAGCTCTTCGGGAGATGAAGGTTGATGAAACTTCTGAACTCTTCCAGCGACACAACCCTGGTCCAACTCCACTCCTGAAGACGAAGAAGAGGACGAAGATGCCTCTGAGGAGTCTTCCATGGCGATGGGAGATCAAGTTTCTCATCCCCTAGCCATCCAGCCTACTAACGAGGAACTTCAGCAACTCGTTAATTCATCCGAGAAATTGCCAGCGCTCCCCGATCAACTTTCTGTTCCCTCCGAGCAACCTACCTCCTCGTCCCAGCCTCCCGAGAAAGTTTTGGGAGACAAGGAAAAGGTGTAGAGTTGTTCGGGTTTCTTTCTATTTTATTTCTCTTTGCCAAATGTAACCCTGAACATGTAACTCTGATCTTTATGATATAATAAAATTTAAACTTTTATTTATGCATACTGTTGTTCCTGCTCTTCATACTCTGTTGGTACTCTTATTGATTATTGCTTTTTCTTCTTTTACTAGTTTCTGGCCAGGATAGAATTATTGTCTGCTCATGATACAAAGCTGCTACGGCAATACAACGAATATTTTAAGGCTGGTCACACAGATCTGAGCGCAGCACAAATCGTCGACATCCTCGGCCAAGATGCTTCGGAACAGGCAATTGAAGCTTACCAATATTTGAAGTGTCTGCTTGATTGTGCGGTAGCTAATAATGTAGCTTACTATGATATGATTGAGGATCTCCAAGGCACTCTTGAAGACCTTTAACAATAATATAAGGAATCCACTGCCCTCTTGCACGAGGTGTACGAGAAGAAGTATCAGCAAATCGTTGCCGATAAGGGACACGAGAAGCGTTTTGCTGCTTACGATGTGAGGGAAAGAACTTTGAGAGCCGAGGTCGAGGAGCACAGGCAAATAGCTGAGTTGTTGGAGCAAGAAAATAACAACTTGCAAAGAGAAGTATCTCAATTAAAATCTGCTGCCTCCACCTCAAATGCTTTGATCCCAGTGACTGATGAGGGATTCTCGTTCTTGGAGGTAGAGAACGCCAACCTGAGGGATGAGTTGGAAACCTTGAAAAGAGCTGGCCCCGCTACATCTTCTCGTGGACGAGCAAGATCTCTTCGGGGATGAGCAAGAGATGCTCGGATTCCTATCGAGGAACAGAGGACTCAATCTGCTTTAGAGAACCAGGCCTTCCAGCTGATGGCGAAGAACCAGGCATTGGCTGAGATGTCTAAAAAAATGAGAGACCTGGAAGAGCAGCTTTCTGCGCAAAAATCTATCTTGGAGAATAAAGAACTCTTCATAAAAAATCTCCACGAGTAGCTGGAAAGACTGACATATCAATTTCACAAGCAGCCCAGGGAGTTCTGGATGGCTGACTACAACGAGGCTCTCTACCACTTGGACGACCGTATCCAGAATGCAAATAATGAGGGCTACAAACAGGGATGGCTGAATGCCTTAGGGGTGCTGCAACTCGAACAGGGTCATTACCTATGGGATTACCATAATCCTGGGCTGCTCGACCTACCCGTGCCACCATTCAATCTTGATATATGTTGGATCCCTGCTCGGGCCATTCCTCGGTGTTTAATTTCCAAGTACCTCGACGATTACAATTTGCATTCCAATGAGGAGATATCTCGTCCCGAGCACCTACTGGATCGCCCATCCGTGATGAATATCAGGATGTTAAAAGATCTTAACTTCATAAATTCTCCTCTTTCTTTAAATGATCCGCCTGCTGGCGAAGAACCTGTTTCAAAAGCAGAGGGGAAGAAACCAATAGAATAGGAGTATTGATGTAATAAATTTATATTTCATTCCTGATGTATTTTGTTCTATATTTAATGAAATAATTTTATTTGCAAATCTTAACTGCTATTGTTTTACATCTATGCATGTGTATTTGTTAAAAAAATAATAATATTGTGTTATTTGTCGACCAACTTATTGTTGAATAGTTTTGAATTTGTGGTAGTCATTTTAAAAAGTTACTGAGTTGTTTCTCGAATAACTTACTAATTTGTCAACCAACTTAGTAATAATTTTAAAAAGTTACGAGTATCAAAAATTTTACTCGACCACTTTCTCGTATACATAAAATGTTTCCGACCAACCAAGGTTGGTACATTTTCCTTCTCGACCAACTACAGTTAGTGGGTTTTTATCCCCGACCCGCCATAGTTAGTGGATTTTTCCTCTGCGAGGAGCTTTGGCACTTTCTGGAATAATTTTACCTCTCGACCAACTTTAGTTGGCGTTTTCGAGAATATATTTACTTCCTAACCAACATAGTTGGCATTTTTAGGAATACATATTTTTACTTCCCGGAGGAATACATAGTTTCACTTCCCGGAGGAATACATTATTTTACTTCCTGGCGGAATACATAGTTTTACTTCCCGGAGGAATATATTGTTTTACTTCCCGGAGGAATACATAGTTTTACTTCCCGGAGGAATACATTGTTTTACTTCCTGGAGGAATACATAGTTTTACTTCCCGGAGGAATACATTTGTTTCTCGACCAACCTTAGTTTGCGTTTTCGAGAAGAAATTTGAGTAATCCGAGTTTTGTCGAGTAGTGTGTAACACTAGTATTCCCAGAAAAACTTTCAATAAAAGGAGATAATTTGGCAGAATATCTTCATTTTATTCATACTGACGGAACTGCGTTACATGAGAACATACATCACTGATAATACCTGCGGAGGTGCTCTGCGTTCCATGCATTCTTAGACTCTTCCCCCTCTAAAGTTGCTATTCAGTAGGTTCCTGGTCGAACAACTTCTGTAGCTCTGTATGGTCCATGACAGTTTGCCTCCAATTTGTTGTGCTTTTGAATCACTTTCTTTAGAACATAGTCTCCTTCTTTCAGGTCGCACTTCTTCACGCTCTTATTGTAGAACAAAGTTGTTCGTTGTTGGTATGCAGTATTCTTGATGGCTGCTTCTTCTCTAACTTCCTCGAGCATGTCTAAATCCAATCTTCTCATTAAGTTGCTAATAGGGGAATTGAAATTCAGTACCCTGTGTGTTGGGAGGCCCAACTCGGCAGGTATAACATCTTCGCTTCCAAAAGCCAGCATATATGGTGATTCTCCAGTTGCTGCTCGGGGAGTAGTATGATAAGCCCACAGTACTGACTGTAACTCGTTGATCCAGTTTGCTTTTGCGTCACTTAGTCTTTTCTTCAAGCCATTTAGCAGTGTTCTATTCGTCACTTCAGTCTGTCCGTTGCTTTGGGGATGTCCTGGTGCTGAGTGGATCTTCAAGATATTGGACTGATGCAATAGGCAGCGAACTCCTCATTGTCAAATTTTATTCCATGGTCTGTGATGAAGGCATGAGGAAGACCATATCGACAAATGACGTTCTTCCAAATAAATTGGTACACTTTATCGTACGTCATATCAATGAGAGGCTCAGCTTCTACCCACTTAGTGAAATAATCCACAGCGACCACGAGATACTTAAATCTTCCCCTATTCATCGGTAGTGGCCCAACCAAATCTATTCCCCATATGGCAAATGGCCAAGGGGAAGTAATGGGTGTTAATAATGCTTGTGGAGTTCTTCAGATGGAGGAGAAGCGTTGACACTTGTCACATTTCTTATCATAGGCTATGCAATCAGCCCTCATCGTCATCCAGTAGTATCCTTGTGTCATCACCCTTTGCAAAAGAGTCCGACCTGCTACATGGGCTCCGCAGGACCCTTCATGGACTTCTACAATTAAATCTTTCACCTCGATGGGATGCACACATCTCTGCAAACCTGCTATAAGTCCTCATCTGTATAGAATACCGTTGGTCAGCACATAACGAGCATCCCTAAACTTCAATTTCTTGGCTGCAAGTTTGTCAGTTGGTAATTCCCCTTTCTCAATATATTCCCTGATGGGATCCATCCATGATGATCCTAAATCGAGGGTAATAAAGTTCATCGTTAGATCTTCATCTATACTCCACCAGCTAAACATCAATTGAGATTGTTCTTTGTAGCTTGGTATGAGTAGCTGATGCTAATCGAGCTAGGGCGTTTGTGTAATACTCCGTAATTTTAAATGACTTTTAAAATGGGTTATATTATAAATTAATGGATTAATTGGATTTTATTATTAATTAATTCATTCGAGTTTTATCCGTACGGTGGATATTAAAATGGATGATTCTAAATATTACTTAAAGATATTTAGGTAATAAATGAATGTGATGTCATTGATATGACGGTGTGATATAATTTCGGTAATTTGGATTTTTAGTCAGACGCGGTATGGGACGTGTCGGGACTAGTTTATTAAATTAAAAAGGAAATTTATTTTCAATCGACCTTATAGTCATTTCGACTGCGTCGTTGCGTCCGAAAGGTTTGAAATAGTCAGAAAAGTCTATTTGGATGTTAATTTTGAGTCTCGGGTCATTTGGAAATGAATACACAACCCGAAAGGGCATTTTGGTCATTTTTCTAAGGGGGATGAATAGTGATTTCGGATTTTGTCCTATTATAAGTATTGGTAGATTAAGTGTATGGGGGTTATTCATCTCCTCTACACAAATTAGAGAATTCATCTTCCTAGAGAGAAAAAAAAAGGGGTGCTTGGGAAGGGAAAAGCCTACTTGGGAAGGAGAAGAACAAGAACCAAGGTTCACCACCACCAACCACCACCGGAGGTTGATAGGAGAAGGGACAACCAACTGAGATATACTACACCAAAGGATCAGACCTTCAGTAAAGGCAAGTGTTTAATAATGGCAATTTAAGTTTGTATATTGTCCATGTTAGAATAGTATGAATAGAGAAGATTATTCATGTTTGGAAGAAATAATGGAGTATTAAATGGATTTCTGGAAACTGAAATGATATAGGAATAAAACTCATGTTTTAGGTTGATAATAATCCACGAAATAGTCATGAAACTGTTGAAGAAATTATGAAAACCATTGATGTGTTCTTGAAGTTGATATGTTGATAATTTTCTGGAAATAAGGAGATAAACATGCTTTTTAATCCAATCCCTTGATGATTCTAGGATGTTTAGAGTATTGAAAATCGTTCATATATGTTGATATATCATGTAGTAAAGATTATAAGTCATTTGGGATGTTTAGATGAAGGTTTAAATGATCATAAGGTGCTAAACCCGTAGTTGCAGAAAATGCAGAAAACGAGGCTGTGACCTGAGGGATCGATCGATCGACCCCTGCCTTTGATCGATCGACCTCCCCAGAGTATGTAAAGTTGTTTCTTTTAAAATGTTGATTATTATCCCAAACCTTTTGTGGATCTTTGGTGATTATTATTTGAATATTATGGGACTTAGAAAATATCAGTAAACCCTTGATAAGATTTGAATTAATTTGATTTGGATTCAAGTGATTAAAATGATGAAAATTATATTGAATGGAATTTCGGTTGCTAGATTCATTTGTTAAATTCCAAATGGGGATGTATGAGGATTTAAGATAGGACCAGTAGGGGTGATTTAATATAACACCTGGGTATCCTTAAGTTTACAAGAGGGTTTAATCCTAAGTGAAAGAAGATGTGTTTATAAGAGATTTGAAACTATCGATTTTAACCTTAATTAAAAGTAGAACTAAACTCGTAGTAATTCGGGAGAAATGATGTTATGGACCAGTAGGATATTAGTGCCTTCTTACTGAATATATGTTGAGGAAAAACCTATTTTAATCATGTGTATTGAGTGAGGGTAGCCTTAGGGTTACAATTTGAACATCAAGGACTGAGTTTAAGCTCATTATTGATTTCGCAAGGACGGAGTGTAATACAAGAGCGTAGTGATATGTCTCCTGGATAGAGATGGGAGTTTAGAACACATTTGGTTGTAAGAGGGTATGAGGTTATCCCGATTGCATAGTAGAAGTTGTCGGACCTCCTCGATCGACAAAGTTAAGTAGTAGTGTATTGGAGGGGTTCCTTGTTTGGATTTCGTTTTGCGAGACGCTCCGCGCATGAACCTTAACGACGTCGGGAGTGGAGAGATGTTATAGGATGCGAGGATAATTAAATTATGAAGTAAAGATATGATACGTATGGGAAATATCTTAGGGTAGTGATATTACTTTATTGATATTATATTATAGGTATGATAATACCTATTTGATTGATTGATGATTTATGTGTATGACATACCTAGCTTACTTGCTATTGGTGGGAGGTTTGCGCGTGAGGGCAGTCATATCCTGATGAATCTATGGGATCTTTGATTTGTCGCTCGGGAACATAGCTCTATGAAAGACTTATCGGGGAGTTGATAAGTCCGCTGACTGTGGGTACGTAGGTATGTGCGTGACCCATGGATACGAGAACTATGTTCGCCTCCAATTTGTTTGTTGTTGTTTGTGGTTCGTGGAATCTTACCACCCTTTAGTCCCCTATTCGACGACCTGCGATGATGGGACATGATAGCAGAGTAATGCATTTCACCGCAGCTGTGACTCGGGGTGACGTATTATATATAAAAAATATATATATTGGATTAAATGATTGAATGGATATATATTGTGGTTAAATCTATCTACAGTGATAATTGTAGATAACGGTGAATAGAGAAAGATAATGGAATTAAGTTAATGAATGTTTATTCTTACAGAATTGAAAAGCTTAATTCATATTAATGAGAAATGATTCATGTTAATGAGAAACGATTCATAAATGAGAAATGTAAATGAATAATAATGTGACGTATGGTATGGGACATACGGGGATTATGATATGGGAATGGAATTATAATATGGAGACTAGAAAAGAGGAACCATTAACTAGGAGGTCAATAGGAAACGTTAAGTGTGCACTCTAGTTGAGAGGTGAGAATAGCAAGTGAGAGTTGGATCTAACATGTACATAATAAATGCGTTATTGCACTTGTTAAATACTTGTTGTTTTAAAAATCATATACACATTAGGGCTCTGACCCGTTTCCTTGCATATTTTCTTTTCTATTGTATCTTCTATATCAGGTGTCCAGCAACAGGGACGCCAACCTTAGCGGATGATGTTGAACTATGGAGTTATGGAGTTTTTGCTTAGACGCCCTCCATCTTTTGATTCACAGTATTCTTAGTTAGGGCATGTCGCCCAAAGGATTTCAGTTATCTTCTCTATCAAGGTCAAATATTATTGTATTCGGGTCTTTTTAATACATTTAAACATTGTTGGGATTATTGTAAAGGATTTATATTATTTGGGAATGTTTGTTCCAATTGCATTTAAATTCTTTTGAGTTATTTATTGTGTTAGCAGTGTTGTAGTATAATATGTGTAGTGTTATTCTTAAACTCAAAATGGTTTGTTGAAATTTAAATTTGGAAAGTTTTTAACACCAGCTTATATGGGTATTGGGTGAGTTGTAAATGTTTTCGACAGTGATGCTAAGAATGAGCCAACTGTATATTCTGTTTTAATTTGGTATGGGACTGGCCACCCGGTATTTAATTAGGCGGGGTGTTACAGGTGGTATCAGAGCCAGGTTCTAGTGTCCTTTAGGATCTGTACGACTTACTGTGTTTTCAGCTTAGCGTTCTTTGATGTAGAGCCCTATGCGTAGGATTATTGCTTTTCTATTTACGCGTACAAACTTCAGTTATTTTGAGGTATCAAATACTGATAGTGTTCTCTCGTTTCAGATGCCTCCTCGATGTGCACCTCAGCCCGCCCCAGCTCAGGGTACGATGACTGCGGCCGAAGTAGCTGCAATTATCGCTCAGGCAGTCAATGCTGCTATAGTTTCTATTCGGCAGGCTCCAGCACCGGCACCGATTGTGCCACCCGTGCAAGGGCAAGTGTTTCCTACTGCATGGGAACGAGCGAGGGATGCCTTTCAGAAACCGCACCCACCTGAGTTTCAGGGAGGATTAGATGTTGTGACTACTAGCCTATGGAAGAAAGATATCCAACGACACTTGGGAATGATTGAATGCACTGAGGTTCAATGTCAAATATTAGCTACATTCAAGTTAGTTAGGGCAGCCTTGCAATGGTGGGAAGCTACGACCACTATGGAGGAGAGGGACACAATGACTATTCAAGACTTTTGGATACGGTTTGATGGGAAGTATTTTCCCTTCGCCATCCAGACAGAGATGAGGCGGAAGCTACTTGATTTGAAACAGGGAGAGAAAACTGTGGCGGAATATGAGGAAGATTTTACGAGATTAACTAATTTGGTACCAGCTGAAGTACCTACTGAGGAGAGGAGAATCCTAATGTTCACTGATGGGCTGAACTATAAAATTCGCCAACATTTATTGGGGAATCTTTCACTACGTACGTATGCAGATGTTCTTAATGCTGCAATGCTTCACTGCCAGGATAACCGCTTACATAATCATGGTGCCAAGCGGGGGTTTGGGACAAGCCTGCAAGGCAAGACTATTGGGGGCAGTTCTAGTGGGACTCATCCAGGGCAGAGTCATCAGCGTCAGAGTGAGCAGGGTTCCCAGACAGGGGACTATACTAAGCGTTTGCGATCTGGATATTCTCAATTTGAGGATAGAGGTATTGGGTAAGGACAACAGGGCAATCAGGGCTAAGGGAAGGGAGGTAATGTCCAGTAGGTTCGGGGTCAACAGGGGCAAGGTGGTGGAAAGTTTGCGGGAAAATGTTTCGTGTGTGGCAAGTATGGCCATAAACGTCAAGATTGTCCCGAGAAAGACAAATTTCCTCACAAACAACATGCTCGACAGGAGCCGCAGGTACCAGTGTTTCCACCAGCTGCTCTTCCAGCTCCAGCTCCGGTGCTAGCACTACCTCCCATTCCAGCAGCACCCGCGCAGCAGGGTCAGTACGGGCGTGTATATAATGTCCGTCAGGCAGCGAATCAACAACCACCACCCGCGAATGAGGGTATGTTTTCTATCTAAGGGATTATGAAGTGTATATTGATTTTTGTAGTGATTGATATTGTGTGGGCTAAAGGGTTGCTAAATTTAGCCTATAACACTCTTATTTACGTAGACTCACTGAGGGGTGTGGGACACCTTTATATTACATGTTATCACGTGGGTTTGATTTTTATCATGGGATTACTTACCTTGGGCATGTCCGAGCGTGTTTTGACTATCGGCGTGTATTGACTTGTTGTATATGAGAGAGTATGTCTGCATCTTGTCTTCTATAAGAGAGTAGATGCGTAGACTCTATTTGAAATCAATAAAACCTAATTTTTGTTTTAAATTGATAAACCTGATATTTTTTTTAAAAATCAAATTTTTATATATTATTGACTAAGGACCTTAGGAGTTTCGATGACCGACTACTTTAGGAAGTAGTGTATCGGGGTGGTTCCTTGTTTGGATTTCGCTTACGAGACACCCCACGCATGAAACTACTAACCGTTGGGAGTCGAATTAAGTTAGGTCTTTGGGAAACGAGTTTAAAACCGTTGCGAAAATTTTAATATTGAAAGCGGTACGAGAGGGTGTATGGGCGCCCTGGATGATTGAATTGTAGTATTTTTCATAATTGTGAAAAAGGTAAGTAGTTGAGGCTTCAGGATTTATTTGTTCACTACGAGAGGATCATTTATTTTTCCCAAAGTTTGTCACGAGGACGGTATAGGGAAGATTGAGTAAAGTTTAAATTCGATTCAGTTGAAATTATATGGTGAGGCATGGTGTATAACATCGATAGGGGTTTTTGTTAATGTACTGTATGGGCGGTACGTCTTAGCTTTATTGCGATGTGAGATTTATACTCGGAGTTGACCTTACCAGTATGATTTATATTCCTGAATTTCGGGACGAAATTTTGTCGTAAGGGGGGAAGTATGTAATACCCCGTAATTTTAAATGACTTTTAAAATGGGTTATATTTTAAATTAATGGATTAATTGGATTTTATTATTAATTAATTCATTCGGGTTTTATCCGAATGGTGGTTATTAAAATGGATGATTCTAAATATTACTTAAAGATATTTAGGTAATAAATGAATGTGATGTCATTGATATGACGGTGTGATATAATTTCGGTAATTTGGATTTTTAGTCAGACGCGGTATGGGACGTGTCGGGACTAGTTTATTTAATTAAAAAGGAAATTTATTTTCTATCAGCCTTATAGTCATTTCAACTGCGTCGTTGCGTCCGAAAGGTTCGAAATAGTCAGAAAAGTCTATTTGGATGTTAATTTTGAGTCTTGGGTCATTTGGAAATGAATAGACAACCCGAAAGGGCATTTTGGTCATTTTTCTAAGGGGGATGAATAGTGATTTCGGATTTTGTCCTCTTATAAGTATTGGTAGATTAAGTGTATGGGGGTTATTCATCTCCTCTACACAAATTAGAGAAGTCATCTTCCTAGAGAGAAAAAAAAGGGGTGCTTGGGAAAGGAAAAGCCTACTTGGGAAGGAGAAGAACAAGAACCAAGGTTCACCACCACCAACCACAACCGGAGGTTGACCGGAGAAGGGACAACCAACTGAGATATACTACACCAAAGGATCAGACCTTCAGGAAAGGCAAGTGTTTAATAATGGCAATTTAAGTTTGTATATTGTCCATGTTAGAATAGTATGAAAAGAGAAGATTATTCATGTTTGGAAGAAATAATGGAGTATAAAATGAATTTCTGGAAACTGAAATGATATAGGAATTAAACTCATGTTTTAGGTTGATAATAATCCACGAAATAGTCATGAAACTGTTGAAGAAATTATGAAAACCATTGATGTGTTCTTGAAGTTGATATGTTGATAATTTTCTGGAAATAAGGAGATAGACATGCTTTTTAATCCAATCCCTTGATGATTCTAGGATGTTTAGAGTATTGGAAATCGTTCATATATGTTGATATATCATGTAGTAAAGATTATAAGTCATTTGGGATGTTTAGATGAAGGTTTAAATGATCATAAGTTGCAAAACCCGTAGTTGCAGAAAATGCAGAAAACCAGGTTGTGACCTGAGGGATCGATCGATCGACCCCTGCCTTCGATCGATCGACCTCCCTAGAATATGTAAAGTTGTTTCTTTTAAAATTTTGATTATTATCCCAAACCTTTTGTGGATCTTTGGTGATTATTATTTGAATATTATGGGACTTAGAAAATATCAGTAAACCCTTGATAAGATTTGAATTAATTTGATTTGGATTCAAGTGATTAAAATGATGAAAATTATATTGAATGGAATTTCGGTTGCTAGATTCATTTGTTAAATTCCAAATGGGGATGTATGAGGATTTAAGATAGGACCAGTAGGGGTGATTTAATATAACACCTGGGTATCCTTAAGTTTATAAGAGGGTTTAATCCTAAGTGAAAGAAGATGTGTTTATAAGAGATTTGAAACTATCGATTTTAACCTTAATTAAAAGGAGAACTAAACTCGTAGTAATTCGGGAGAAATGATGTTAAGGACCAGTAGGATATTAGTGACTTCTTACTGAATATATGTTGAGGAAAAACCTATTTTAATCATGTGTATTGAGTGAGGGTAGCCTTAGGGTTACAATTTGAGCATCAAGGACTGAGTTTAAGCTCATTATTGATTTAGCAAGGACGGAGTGTAATACAAGAGCGTAGTGATATGTATCCTGGATAGAGATGGGAGTTTAGAACACATTTGGTTGTAAGAGGGTATGAGGTTATCCCGATCTCATAGTAGAAGTTATCGGACCTCCTCGATCGACAAAGTTAAGTAGTAGTGTATTAGAGGGGTTCCTTGTTTCGATTTCGCTTTGCGAGACGCTCCGCGCATGAACCTTAACGACGTCGGGAGTGGAGAGATTTTATAGGATGCGAGGATAATTAAATTATGAAGTAAAGATATGATACGTATGGGAAATATCTTAGGGTAGTGATATTACCTTATTGATATTATATTATAGGTATGATAATACCTATTTGATTGATTGATGATTTATGTGTATGACATACCTAGCTTACTTGCTATCGGTGGGAGGTTTGCGCGTGAGGGAAGTCATATCCTGATGAATCCATGGGATCTTTTATTTGTCGCTCGAGAACATAGCTCTATGAAAGACTTATCGGGGAGTTGATAAGTCCGCTGACTGTGGGTACGTAGGTATGTGCGTGACCCATGGATACGAGAACTATGTTCGCCTCCAATTTGTTTGTTGTTGTTTGTGGTTCGTGGAATCTTACCAACCCTTTAGTCCCCTATTCGGCGACCTGCGATGATGGGACATGATAGCAGAGTAATGCATTGCACCGCAGCTGTGACTCGGGGTTCCGTATTATATATGAATATATATATAATGGATTAAATGATTGAATGGATATATATTGTGGTTAAATCTATCTACAGTGATAATTGTAGATAACGGTGAATAGAGAAAGATAATGGAATTAAGTTAATGAATGTTTATTCTTACAGAATTGAAAAGCTTAATTCATATTAATGAGAAATGATTCATGTTAATGAGAAACGATTCATAAATGAGAAATGTAAATGAATAATAATGTGACGTATGGTATGGGACATACGGGGATTATGATATGGGAATGGAATTATAATATGGAGACTAGAAAAGAGGAACCATTAACTAGGAGGTTAATAGGAAACGTTAAGTGTGCACTCTAGTTGAGAGGTGAGAATAACAAGTGAGAGTTGGATCTAACATGTACATAATAAATTCTTTATTGCACTTGTTAAATACTTGCTGTTTTAAAAATCATATACACATTCGGGCTCTCACCCGTTTTCTTACATATTTTCTTTTCTATTGTATCTTCTATATCAGGTGTCCAGCAACAGGGACGCCAACCTTAGCGGATGATGTTGAACTATGGAGCTATGGAGTTTTTGCTTAGACGCCCTCCATCTTTTGATTCACAGTATTCTTAGTTAGGGCATATCGCCCAAAGGATTTCAGTTATCTTCTCTATCGAGGTCAAATACTATTGTATTCGGGTCTTTTTAATACATTTAAACATTGTTGGGATTATTGTAAAGGATTTATATTATTTGGGAATGTTTGTTCCAATTGCATTTAAATTCTTTCGAGTTATTTATTGTGTTATCAGTGTTGTAGTATAAAATGTGTAGTGTTATTCTTAAACTCAAAATGGTTTGTTGAAATTTAAATTTGGAAAGTTTTTAACACCATCTTAATTGGGTATTGGGTGAGTTGTAAATGTTTTCGATAGTGATGCTAAGAATGAGCCAACTGTATATTCTGTTTTAATTTGGAATAGGACTGGCCACCCGGTATTTAATTAGGCGGGGTGTTACAGTCTGCTCTCGCATTCTTCATTTTTGGTATTTTTACCAGCTGAATAGCAGCAAATTATGATACCAACTCCATCACCTTTGCATGATACTTGATCATTAATTCTCCTTTGGCTGCATATATTCCCAACATTTGATTTACGATCAATTGAGAATCACTGAAGACAATAACCTGCTGTGCCTCCATAATTTTTGCCAAATTAAGACCTTCAATCATAGCCTCATACTCAGCCTCATTATTGGAAGCTTTGAATTAGAAACATAGGGCGTATTCCATGTCGACCTCGTCCGGACTGCTCAAAACTATCCCTGCACCACATCCTGTAGTGCAAGATGAATCATCCACATACAGACTCCATATAGGTAACTTGTCTTTAAATTTCTGATCTGACAGAGTTCCTCGGTGAAATATTTGTTGCTTCCTTTCATCCTCCCCTGATATTTCTTGCTCTTCGTCGATCATCTTTTCTTGCCCTTTTACCAACCTAAGTTGGTTTGGGCTCGAATTTGATGATCCTGTAACATCCACTTGACCTTTTACCAACCTAAGTTGGTCTGAGCTTGTGTTTGATGATCCTGTGACATCCACAGGTTGATTAGCGAGCAACTTTTGCTCCTCGGGGGTATCAGGATAGGTGAACTCTGCTATAAAATCTGCTACAGCTTGCAGCGATGATCTGGGTTCATAAACTATATCATATTCATCAAGTTCTATTGCCCAGCACATCAATCTTCCTGAATTTTCTGGTTTGTGAAGGGCTTGCCTCAATGTCATATCAGTATATATTACTATGGTATGAGCTTGAAAGTATGGCTTCATTCTTTTACTTGCCTCGATCAATGCTAGTGCCAATTTTTCCAGCCCTGGATATCTGATCTCTGCTCCTCGAAAGGCCTTACTTGTGTAGTAGATTGGTTTTTGTACTCCATTCTCCACTCTTGTCAATGCCGAATTGACTGCATTCTCGGACACTGCCAGATACAAATATAATTTTTCTCCCATCACTGGCCTAGATAACAGTGGAGGTGCTCCCAAATATTTCTTCAAGTCTTGAAAATCCTTCTCACATTCATCATTCCAATGAAAAGTCTTTTGAAGTGTCTTGAAGAATGGGAGGCATCGATCAGTTGCTCGCGATACAAATCTGTTGAGTGCTGCTACTCGTCCCGTAAGACTTTGCACCTCTTTCTTCGTCGTTGGAGATCGCAGCCCTAGCAGAGCTTTGATCTTTTCAGGGTTAGCTTCAATGCCTCACTGATTGACAATGTATCCGAGAAACATGCCTTCTAGTACTCCAAATATGCACTTCGTCAGGTTCAACTTCATTTGATATTTATCTAGTTGATCAAAAGTTTGGCTTAAGTCAACTAGATGATCAGTAACTTTTTTGCTCTTCGTCAGCATATCGTCAACATAGATTTCCATATTGCAACTGATTTGTTCTGCAAACACTTTGTTCATCAGTTGCTGATATGTTGCACCTGCATTTTTCAAACCAAAAGGCATAACATTATAACAATAAGTTCCCTTAGGGGTAATGAAAGAAGTACTCTCCATGTCTTCAGGTTTCATTTTAATCTGATTGTAACCAGAATAAGCATCCATGAAGCTTAGCAGCTCGTGTCCCGAGGTAGCATCCACTAGTTGATTAATTCGGGGCAGCGAAAAATGATCCTTTGGGCATGCTTTGTTGAGGTCAGTGAAATCTACACACATCCTCCATTTGTTGTTCTTCATCTTCACCATCACCACATTTGCTAACCAGTCAGGATATTTAACATCTTCAATAAAGCAGGCTTTCTGGAGCTTCTCGACTTCCTCCTGTATAGCTTGATTCTTCTCGGGCTGAATACTCTTCTTCTCTGCTTTACAGGCTTGATCTCCTTATTCACAATGAGTTCGTGACATAAGAAATTTGGGTCTATCCCAGGCATATCCTCACGACTCCACGTAAAAGTTTGCTTTCTGCTTCTAAGGAAAGTTATCAATTCCTGTTTTAGTGAGGCTTCGAACGACGAACCTACTTGAGTAGTTTATTCAAGATGCTCGTCGTCCATAATGATGTTTTCGGTAGCTTCCACCACTTGACCCTTCACGAGTTGAGACTTATCTCTAGGATCTAATGTTTTAATTTCTGCCCCTTCATCCACTTGATAAGTAGTAGTCTTTTTACTTGATTCCTCCAGTTCCTCTTGCTCGGCGGATGAATAATAGCATTCCCGAGCTACTTTGTGAACACCTTTCACAACTCCTACTCCAAAATTTATTAGAAATTTTAGGCATTGATGTACCGTAGATGGTACAGCCTCGAACTTCTTCAGTCCTACTCTTCCCATGATGATATTGTATGATGATTGAACATTCTTATCCATCACGAAGAAGTGTATTCTTTCTGTTCGACAAGCAGGCCACGTACCAATGAATATATCCAACTTGATCGTCCCAAGTGGAAATACTTTCTCACCAGCAAAAACGAGGAGGGGTCTATGATAAGGCTCTAGTTGAGATAGCTTTAGATTTAAACTTTCGGAGCATGAGTAAAACATGATGTCTACCGAGCTACCATTGTCGACCAGTACTCTTGAAATCATTACCTCCTTCATCCTCATTTTGATCACCAATGGGTCATCATGAGGATATAGAACACCTGCGAGGTCATTCTTTGAGAAACCTATGACCAATTTCTCTTTGTTCACCTTTCTCGGGCGATCCTCCTCAGCTAGATTTATTCGTTGAAGGTATGAGCAAGCTTGAGCCTCACAGAGGTAAGATTTTCTCTCGGCAGTAAGGTCTCCTCCTCCTGCATCTCCACCTGTAATAACATTACAATCAAATGATCCAAAGCGTATTGAAAATACCTCATGTTCTGGCTGCCTTGGTCTCTTAGGAAGATCGGGGTCGTCTTCTGGATCAACTTCATCTTCTCTCTTCCTATTCTCCTCTGCCCGACGAGGAGATTGGGACCTCTCTCTTACTCGGTCGTTATTTCTTCTATCATTCTTTCGATCAACATAGTTTGCCAGTTTTCCTCGTCTCATGAGTGTTTCAATCTCATTCTGAAGAGCTATGAAATTTTTAGTCATATGGCCATGATCTTTGTGAAACTCGTAATATTTTTCCTTGTTTCTCCTTTCGGGGTCTGCCTTCATTTTCTCTGGCCAATTTAATTCCTCGTTGTTCTTAATTTCTTCTAGAACGTGGTTGATGTCTTTCTTCAAAGGAGTATAATTATCAAATTTCCTCAATACTTCCCAAGTCGAACATGTTTTTGAGTGTTTGTCACTACCATTGTTCTTATGTTCTTTCTTCTTAGCTTTATCACCTTCCACCTTGGTTTCTTTAGCATCCATATTCTTCTTCGCAGCCATAGCCTCCTCGGCATTCATAATCTTGGACGCTTTTCCCATCAGGTCTGACATGGTTCTAGGTGGATCTTTAGCCAAAGTGTAGTATAACTTGTTAGGCAATAGTCCACTCATCAATGCAGTAGTCACTATCTTTTCCTCATAATCAATGACTTCGAGCTTCTCATTATTAAAATGAGTTATATAATCTCTAGTACTCTCACCAGCCTTTTGTCTAACATTTAACAAATGTGCTACTCGTTTAACAGACTTTGCCCTAAAATAGAAATTCCCAATGAATAACTCGGCCAGTTGATGGAAAGTCGAGATCTTACCCCGAGGAAGATTATTATACCACATTTGAGCAGATTCGATTAGAGTTCCCGAGAATGATCTTCATCTCATCTCATCTGGAACAGCATAGATGTCGGCTGCAGCTTGGTATTGTTTTATATGAAGGACAGGGTCGGTCTTTCCATCATATTTGGGGGTCACAACAGGTGCTTTGAACTTTGATGGTGTTGGAAAATCTACAATGGCCTGTAAAAAAGGTGTTCCTCGAACAAAAGTTCGTTGTAGAGGGTTCTTGGCTTTAGCCATTTCCCCTAATCTATCCTCCAGCCTTTGAATAGAGACTTTCCATGCATCATTTCCTTCCTCGGGCCTGTTGGTTCGAGCAACTGACCGTGTTGATGTGGCTTCTTGGGATCTATCTTGACCAGCAGCTGGTCGCGACTGGGAAGATCCTTCCCTTAAATCTGATGGTCGTAAAAAACTCCTCGACACGACTTTAGGAGGACTTCTACTTCTTCTAGGTCCTAATCGATCAAAAGGTGATACCCTGCTTAACCTCTCTAGTGCACTAGTCCTTTCTAGAGAGAGAGTGATACATTGTTGAGTATATGTGGCCCGCACTGACGAAGTTCATCCAGGTTGATAAGAAAAATCTTCAGATTCCTCAGTACGATATGAATCAGTACGCCTAGTACGTGAAAAAGGTAAACGAGTATTTCTTTGAATACTTTACAGTCCTGAATGGGTTGGTGCACCGCCATGGAGGGTTTATAAAAGTTATCGCATCGTTTCTTGCATGACTGTCTGGCCCTGGGCCAGATTTGTCATTATTCCCACCAGATCTGGAATATTAGGCAGAGCAGATGGATTTGGAGGGCTTCCAGCGTTTCGATTGTTGGGTTCTGGAATATAAGCCATTTGTGATGAGTTGTTCTTGATAAAAACGATATTACCAGTCATTTCCCACAGACGGCGCCAATCTGTTGATGTAAAAAATTAGATTGTATCTAATTATTTAATCACAGATAAAATAAATGAGACAAATAAATTTTAAAGTGGTTCAGCCTTATAAGAATGATCTACGTCCAATGTTTTTGTTATTATTGATTGTTTGGGAATTCTCGATTACAAGTTTTTTCAAGAAATTCCCGTCCCCTTCCAATGAGGGTAATGCAATGTATTTATAACCCTGAGGCTATAATGTGAAAGGGTATTACATTAAATGGTGTACATGTGAAAGGGTAATGTATTAAATGCCCCCTTAAGTGTATACATCTGAATGATAAGAATTTAATGAACAGTCAAACTGTTGGTTATCCTACTATTAGTGCTTTGTTCAAGGTGCAGCTCGGACCTCCTAAGATGCTCGGACCGCCTAAGTTCCTCGGTACTCAAAAGTTCCTCGGAGAGTTCTTGTAAGTCGGAGCGTCTGAGTTAGTCGGGGAAGCAGAGTTCCTTGTTGTAGCATGGTTCCTCGGAGCGTCTGAGTTCCTCAAAAGTGTTTGTTGTTGCCACGTAGATTGCCACGTGTCTTCACCCAATTGAGCCATGTCAGCAGACTAAATTTGGTATCAACAATCATTGATGGTCGATCAAGCAAATGCTCTAGGCGAGATATGTCAAAATTTGAATGAAGACTGTAATCGTCGAGGTACTTTGAGATCAAGCACTGAGGACTTGCCCGAGCAAGAATCCAACTCATGTCGAGCTTAAAAGGAGGCAGTGGTAACTCAATCAATCCAGGATCATAATAATCCCATAAGTAGTGACCCTGCTCTAATTTCAGCACACCCAGTATATTCAACCATCCTTGCTTGTACCCCTCGTTATTTGACTGTTGGATCCGGTCATCGAGATGGTGGAGGGCTTCATTGTAACCAGCCATCCAAAACTCTCTGGGCTATTTATGGAATTGGTAAGTTAACCTCTCTAGTTGCTCGTGAAGATTCTTCACTAGAATTTCTTTATTTTCCAAGGCAGAGCTTTGTGTAAAAAGTTGCTCGTTAAGGTTCAGAATCTTCTTGGACATCTCTTCTAAGGTTTGATTCTTCGCCATCAACTGGAATGCCTGATTCTCCAAGGCTGATTGAGTCCTCACCTCTTCAATTAAAATTCGAGCATCTCTCGCTCGTCCCCGAGAAGAAGACCTTGCTCGTCCACGAGTAGACTAGGATGGTCCAACCCTTTTTAATGTTTCCAACTCATCTCTTAAGTTGGCATTCTCTATCTCCAAGAAAGAGAAACCTTCGTCATTGATAAGGACCAAGGCTCCCGAGGAAGATACTGGAGATTTTAGTTGGGATATCTCTTCTTACAAAACATTATTTTCCTGCTCTAATAGCTTGGCGATTATCCTATGCTTTTCAACCTCAAGCTTTAGAATGCCCTCTTTCTTCTTGTAAGAAGAGATGAATTTATCATACCCTTTTTTAGCATTTAATTATTGATATTTTTTCTCGTACCCTTATTGCAAAAGCATGGAGGACTCTTTGTACTGCTGCTGGAGTTCCTCTATAGTTCCTTAAAGATCCTCAATCATCTCGTAATAAGCTACATTATTGGCAACAACTCAGTCGAGCAGGCACTTCAGATATTGGTAGCCTTCGACTGCTCGTTCAGAAGTATCGAGACCAAGAATGTCAATTATATGAGCTTCACTAAGAGCTACATGACCAACTTTGAAGTAGTCATTGAATTTCTTCATCAATTCAGTGTCATGAGCTGATAATAGCTCCATCCTGGCCATAAACTAGCAAAGGGAAGCCATAAACAAGATCAATAATGATAAAGACAGGGAAAGAAGAAGAAAGCCAATATGAACAACCAAAAGTTCAAATTTTTATTCATCAAAAGGTAAATACAAAGCTCAAGGTTACATTCAAAAGGAATAACAAAATTAAAACCCGGGCAACTTTACACCTTATCCTTGTGTTTCACAACTTCCTGGAAAAGCTGGGATGAGGAGGTTGGTTGCTCGGAAGATAGTGGAGTTGAACAACTAAGGTACTGGTGGGATGAAGTTGCTCGTAGAAAGTTTGAACAACTGGAACAGGAGGAACTTAATCTCCAATCATCATGGAAGATTCCTCTGAGGCAGCTTCGTCCTCTTTTTCTTCCCTAGGAGAAGGGGGAGGGCCATGAATGTGTTGCTGGAACAATTCTGAATTCTCAGCAATTTTTATCTCTTTCAAAGCAGCAACCCATCCGTCCCTAAAGTACTTGAGGCCAGCATACTCCATTTTCAAAGTCATGGCAGCCAGGACCTTATTCCAGCCTTTATCCCAACTAGCACCGAACTATTTTTTAACAGCCTTTTTCCTCTTTTCTTTCTCTGAGGAGGTCCTTTCCCTAAGGAGCTCCTCGACAACTTTTAACTTCCCTTCCACCTCCTCCTTCTGGCGATCAACCTCACGAAGTCTACCAACTTCTTCTTCAGTAGTCTTGAGCTTATTCTCAAGCTCCTCAGCATTCTTGAGCTTCTCCTCAAGATCTTTATTGTTCTTCTCAAACTCTTTCATCTTCTTCTCCAACCCCTTGGAGGCCTCCACAGCTCGATCTCTCTCTTGCTTAATGGACTTGAGTTGCTTCTCCCAAGACACTTTATCTTCTTAATATTTCTGATGAGAGTCCTTTAAGGACTGAGTTAGATCGACAAAAGCTTCCTCGACACCTCCTGAGGAGCTTGAAGCTTTAATAACCTCATCCTTCTTCAGAATACTGTTAAAATATGTTACGAACTGAAGAAAGAAATAATTTTGAGTCAATACAAGGACATAGCAGTGAAAAGTAAAAACTTAGACTAGTAATACTTACTGAGGCAATATGTTGAGAAGCCAATGTAGTGACCCTGTCACGAGAAAGAGTGTCTTTAATACTTTGGATTTTTGGGATAATCCAAGACTTCACCAAGCCCATGGCAGAGCTCGGAGGAACAAAAGTGGGAACACCACTTTCAGCATTTAAAGGCTGAGAAATAGGTTCAACGAGCCTATCCAAGGAACTTTTCTTTGACTTCTTCGGAGGAGCGGGAATATTTTCAACTAAAGAAGTTGTCTTGGCTGGTGATATGACTATAACCTCACTAGGAGGAGAAATAACCACAGCCTTGCTCGGAGCCACAGGGGGATTCTCAACAACTTTCTTGGCAGCAACAAAAGGGGGTACATCAATGTTTCTCGTACCTTCCTCTAGAACATCCTGCTTAGTTCTTTTTGCCTCCATATTGGCAGGGTATGATTTGTCAAAGAAGACAGGAGCTTTTCTTCTATTCATTAGGTTACTAAGGGGAATATTCGATTCAGAGGAGGAACCCTCCACACCAGTTTCAGAAGCTGGTACTTGGTCGATGTCAACCACTATTGGACGAGCAATGAAGGATGAAGTATAGATCTTGTACTGCAGCAAATAAGAGGCTGATCTAATATGTTCGTCAGCAATAGATTGGTGTAAACTCCAGATAAGTTTAAAATGCCTTAAATTAACATCAGTTTCTTTGGGAGACTTTCTTTTGCTATCAACAACAAATAATCAAAAATTAAAAGTCAGTGACACATTTTATCAAACACAAAGAAAACAAGATTTTAAAAATAAAAACAATCTATCCCATTGCCATAAGGAGGACAACTAGGACCTTGATATACATCATCTACATTTAATGGAGGATGTTGCCAATTTTTCATTACCAATCCATATTCAAAGTAATCCCTGTTGGCGTCAGGAAGATTGATAACTAATGCCCTATTCAAAAACCTAGTTTTTAAATAAAAAGTACTATCACTAACGACCCATCTGTAGCAGTACATTATCTCAGGAATCCCTAAACGGGTTCCATGAAGTTGGTTCAACCTATGAATTCCATTAACTATCCTCCAGGTATTTGGTGCTATTTTAGCAGGTACAACGTCAAAATACTGATAGAACTCCAAACATAAAGGATTTGGAGGAAAAGAAAAGCCACATTCGGCCACAAAGAGACTTGGGAACCAATGTCCCTCAGCCAAAGAAAAATAGTCAGAAGGTTCAGAAAGTTCTTCCAATATGACCCAGGAAGGAATTGAAAATTTAGAGCGAAATTTGTCAAGCGATTCAACAAGGTAAACCATGATGAACAAAGTAAATAAAAGAGAAGGAAGAAAATCTTACAGGAAAGGAGTGAATCAGTTGACAATGAACAATGGAAGAAACAAACGCATAAGATAGAGAAGAAATGAAGAGTTCAAAGATACAGATTTGAAAAAGTAAAAGACGATAGGATTTTCTGTAGCGCTTAAATAATTTACCTCGGGAATGGAGAAAAACAATGATTATCAGGACGGACGATTGCGTATCCGGCGGCTAAAAAGAAGAAAAGGGCACAAAAAACGAAGCGATTATGGAAATTAAAAATACTTTAAAAGCCTGATACTATGCACTCAAAAAGGAGTTATATACAACAAAAGTTTGTCTAAATCCATAAAAACTGAAAGTCTAAGCAGCAGAATGTTCCATACTTTTCTTCAACATCAAACTATGAAACATTGGGGACTTCTGTTGATACCAAATTAAGTCTGCTGACGTGGATCAATTATGTGGAGACCCGTGTCAATCTACATGGCATCCACAAACACTTTTTAAAAAACACACTGACTCTGAGGAACTTAATCTCCCCCACCAAATCAAGCATTCGGAGCTACTTAGGCGGTCCGAGCTACATAGCGTACATATCACTCACATCAGGATAATCAAGGAGACGACTGCGCATTAAATGCTCATTATTATCATACAGATGTACATGTCTACTAGAGAAAATCGCATTGTCCTTTCATTTGTACAGCCTCAAGGCTATAAATACTTTGTAACCTCCTCATCAAAAGGGGACTCGAAATTTCTTGGTAAAATCCTTTATAGAGAATTCCAAACAAACATTTAGCAATAATAAAAAAAGTGGACGTAGGCCATTCTTTCAAGGCTGAACCACTTTAAAAATCTTTTGTCTTGTTTATTTTATCTGTGATTGACTAATTAGAGATAATCTAATTTTTTACATCAACAGCAGTCCCCATTTTTTCTTGGGTAATTGGATTGTTTAGTTATTTTTTCTTACATTTTCCATAATTTCTATTTTTTTTCTTCAAGGGGGTCAGAGTTTTCTCCTAAGAAAAACGTTAGCGGCAGTCCCCCATTACCTAATATCTTTGCTATTTAAAGTAGTGCTTATGACGTGTTTCATGACATCAATATGCAAAAGATGGAAGAACTTTATAATGATGTTGGGCTCTTTCCCATGGTTTGTTTATATTTATTATTGCATAACTATTGTGTTCTTAGTTTAAATTGCCACTCACCGCTCGATGAATGATGGGCGTGATGACAAATTACATGGTGTCAAGGATGCCTAAGAATGGTGTATGGAAGTTCCTTACTTTTGTTTTTGGTTCCTTACTTTAAAAATGCATTCCTTACTTTTGCTTCAGCAGATTTTTAAATTCTGGATTACAAATATATATAAATTTGACATTATGAATATTATGGAATGAACAGGATGGATGGAGGTCCGTGCTCAGATGCTAGAAGATTAAGTTACAATTTGAGAGATGGAATTACTCGCTCAACTGTTCAGGTACTAGACCGAAAACAAAAAGTGCTTCTTCAATACCTGGCTTTATTAAGTCAACAATTTGCAAACTAATGTGTAGTAATTGTTCTTCAAGTGTGATTGAATATATTGGATAATGATAAATGTGTTGTGTATCTGTAGGTGTATCCGAGGTCATGGATGCAGTTTACATGTCTTTGGACAATGTGGGAATGCGAAACATAAGATCTGATAACTTAAAACATTTGTACGGTACATGCTAGGATTATGACAACCAATTATCCACTTAGAACTAGAAATACAAAAACAATGTAGTTAATATTGTGGAATGAACATGATGAATTTGGATAATTTTTAGTTAGTGAGTTTGGTCTATTTTTTTTGCAGGTCATGAAACATGCCATATGTGTACTAAATATTTGAGGTTATCCAAAAAGAAAATGAGTACCGTGTCGACTCCGCTCGACACGGTGTGCGCGTGTGGCTTGGCAAGTTCGAGACCACAGAAGAGGCTACTTTGGCTTATGATAGCATCTTTCAAGATGAGAGGTTCTAAGGCTCTCCTTAACTTTCCAGATGAAATTGTTGACGCAAAATCCACCTGCCAAAAGATTAGTCCAAGTTTGATATCAAATTTAAGTTGTACTTCTAATGAATGTTAGACTGAAATCGTACCATCACCTGTACTTCTCACCATAAGTTGTGTTCTAACCTCGCTATCCAATGTAGACGGCATAATACTTTTAGGAAGTTTTATTAACAATATTTTTTCTGAGATTCGGTAGTCCTTCTACCAACATGCTAAAAAGCATACACACCTAAACACTTAACCGTATAACTAACTGAAATTGTACATGGAGAATTTCATTTTTAAATTATCCATGCTGTAGCCATGTGATTTTATTGCGAGTTCTCAATTATTTCCTATAGTCTATCTTCATATTTAACTTAAAGTACATAATGATCTATATAATGCTCTTATTTTATATTTTGACAGGTCTTAGAAATTGGTCAGGTGCCTCGCGGATCAACCAACTGGAGTTGTATTTAGGAGCTAGAAAATTGCTTGGGAATCCTCAATATATTTCCAGACCGAGAATCTCAAAAAATGGAAGGATTTGTTTTTGTGATTGATATTCAAGATTTCTCGAGTTGATTCTACTCAGATATTCAAGATTGTCAGAGCTATAATTATGATACTATTTTGAATGCTTATGGCCCTAAAGTTTTGAATTGTTGGATTTGATTTAAGTCTCTAATACTACAGTGCTCGAATTATGATACATGAATTGTTTACTTGGGTCCCTTAATTAGTTTAGGATTTATTATATCATGAATTGTACCTTTGTAAAGTGTTGATGTTGATGTTGGTGTTCATAGCAGTGACACGTCACGATCATGATTTTGATTGAATCCTAATAAGATTTCTAAACGTGGTCAGTTCCATATTAACAATTTTCTATAGTGAACTATTTATTATTTGTTAAGTAGGGTAGATAGTCCTAGAAATAAATAATATTAAGGCCAATTTTTCTGTTTTGTTTGGGAACAAAATTTTTGCCGTTTTTCAATTATGTACTTTTGGAAATTTTTGCCGTTACACATATATGTACTTTGGAAATTTTTGCCGTGCCTTCAGGCACGGGCATTCCGCTAGTATATATATGTATTACAGGTGCCCATCCATAGGGGAATCAGACTTAGATCTTTGGACAACTGGCGTGTTGCAGATAGTGTGGGAGTTACAGGTCTTTGCATTTAGACGACTTCATCCTTGTCATATCAGCTCTTCACATAGTCATTTTAGATAGGGCATGTGTCACCCATTTCCAGTTTTTAATTAGATCAGAGAGACTTTGTAATATTTATTTATTTCGGTATTCAGTTTTAGTTGGGAATTTTTTAATTATTATATTATCCTCCGTTTTGGGATATTTTATTTGGAATGATTAATATAGCCTGCTTATTCCACTTGGATGGTTTGGTATTCAATATTATTATCCGTGTTCATAAAATGATTTATGTATATAATCTCATAACAATGGAACTTAATCTATAAAATTAAATGTTTTGACACTTAGCTTTATTATTTATTATTTATTTCGACAGTGATGCTAAGAATGAACTAATCAGACATGTTGATTTAATTTAATAAAGGACTGATCACCCGATATTTAATTAGGTGGGGTGTCACATAAACCCCCATTATCAATCCATTGATAGAAGATCAAGATATAGTATAACTTATAAAAATTAGTATTAATCCTTACAAAAGAAACAAGATGGCCCATCTTTGATTAAGTCTTTCCTTTATGATTATCACTTATTTTCTAATACGTGAAATCTATTGGTATCAATGATGGACCAGGTTTGGCAGGACCTGCGAGAGTTTAGTTGCTCTATTAAGGAAGCTCATAGATTCTTTGAGGAAATTAGTTTGGAGGATTGAGATTAATGCATTGCTAAGACATTAAACTTAACCATTACAAATATACCAAGTGAAGAACCAAGGCAACCCAAATGAACATCAATCGAACAATGTCAATACCATGCATTCTTATCCACAAAATTTTTTGGCTCCAAATATCGTATCTTTCACAAAAGATATGATCCATCTCATATCTTGACTAACATGTCAAATGAAAAAACCATAAACTGATGGTTGGTAAATAGTGGCTGAAAGTGCGCTGACGATGCACTGTGCTACCTAACATGAGTCAGCTAGTCTATCATGATTTCCCTCAGCATTTATTACGCTTGACATGATTATTATAGTATAGTAGAGAAGCATTTTGATTACACTATGAGGTCCCTATAAGTTAAACTTACCATTGATTAGATCATCAAATTATAAGATTAAAAGCCTTGAACTTAGAGAAACATTCCCACTTTCGAGCCATTAATGCTTGTACTTCATTCTCAATAAAAACATCACCATTTATTATCTCCAAACACTCACCCCACGCTTAATTGCCTACTAATTAATCCTTAAAGTGGTTGTTCTCTCTCCCTATAAATCAATACCAATCAAGAGCCCTTTATTTATTATATCATATTTTTGTATGTATTTCTCACTTATTATGATAATTATTACATCTGTCTTTCATCATTCGCAGTGCACTAAATATAATCGTTCCACTAATAACGAGTTACGCCTCATTATTTACTCATAATACCCTAGATTACACTACTCTTTTGAAAAGGAATGACTGATCAATGGTAAAAAATTAAATAGTATAACAACCCAAAAGTTTGGCAAATTTTTGTGTCGAAACCGGAAATATAGATGTGAATGTCTTAGGTAAGGGGCCAATATAAAGGTTGATGCAGTGTTTAAGTGTGGGTTCTCCCCTTTTGATGTGACTCCATAATATACTTATTTTATATACGGGCAATCATTCATTGGTACACGTGGAATCCATTTGATATACCCGAATGTAAGTGAACTAACACACTATATATCTCATGGTGACGGTATATGTGGGAACGAATTCGATATATGCTAAGTAGGTGTAATGAACCAAACTATATTTTGTTCATCCATTTGGAGTAATCCTCACCGGCATCAAGGTGTTAAGGAAATAAAATCCTTTAAAGGTGGGTGAGAGTCACACTTATATCTCTAAAGAAAAATAATACATCAATATTGTAATTCACCTTTATTTATTTGCAAAATCATGACCGCTTTTATGCTATTTAGTTGTCCAATTAATTTACTTGAAGAAAGGATTAAGGAGGATATGACTGAATAAAGAAAACCATCTAAGTTATTAAATATCTAAATGCATAAAGTTTAAAAAGTACAATTAATACATGAAAAAACGGTATAATAATTGTGAATCGACAACCACCGTTATGGTATTGACCTTTCTGTGGTCCACTACTCTTTTCCATTCCTTTGTAGGCATCCCTTACCCGAAGTACCTAGGAGTATTATCAAAGAAGGGAGTGAGAAATTCCCAATATAGTAATAGTAGCAAGATATAATAGTATAAGGTATTAATAAACATAGACAATGCATTTCAAATTCTAAAGTCATTCCATTTGATTAAGCCTTTCTAATGCATACACGAAACACGATAATCCATAACTGGCTAGGTGCCAAACACATACTTATTTATTAAATCTTGAATCCTACTCGAGTCCCCATTATGATAACATCTTGTTTAATTCTTTATATTTATGAGAGTCATTCTCTTAACCAATAATTATTTCGAACTTTTCCAATCCCATTTACTCTCACAGGCTTGAACCCTCCACAATAAATGTTGCGATAGTTGCTCTCCTTATTTAGGATCAATATACACAAAATATTTCAGCCCTAAAACCTTGATAAATCATGTAAACAGATCTTGTTGGTGATATTAATGAGGTGAAATAATGTTTCAATAAAATGAAAGGGTTGCCTTATAACAGTCCTTCAAAATCTTTTTAGAACACGTTAAAAGCATCGGATCTTCTAGTATATGATCCTTCAAAAGAAGGTTATGCATATATTCACTATTGAAGATGAATACATTTGTATTTGAGTAAAATATGGACTTCTCTCTCTTTGTCTCTTCACAAAACATGAATATTTTATTTTCTCTCCCTCTATAGCCCTTAATAATGAGTATGAGCTTAAAACAGTAGCTTACACCAATATAAATATGTATAATTCATGGGAGTCGGCTTGGGTTTGGTCTCGGGATAAACTGGATTTTTAAATACTCTGGACCTACTACTTGGGCATACGGAATATACTACGGATCCAAGAGCAAATAGTGAAATTGGATTCTATATAAATACTAAAAAATAGCAAATTACATCCCAATGATTTATTTACTTTATCTATTTAACCATAATTAATTACACTAAATAATTACAAATTTACTCCAATTTAATTATCTCAAAGTTATTCAGAGTAATGAGAACTTATTTGTAAAGTTGATATGATACGTAATAGGACACATAATGATTGCCCAACCTGTGGAGATTGAGATATAATAAACTGAATGTTTCCAATAATAGTAGAAGAAAAAAATATGAAATCATTCCAATCCTCATAACCGTCGGGATTAAGAAGCTATCCAACATTTGCAAACATTGTGAGATTCTCCAAGTCTAATCTAATTAGCACCTTCACTTGAATGTCATGTGCGGTCATGTTAAATACATTCTCAAACCATTAGATAGGTTCTTGTAGTTTGAGATAAACTACTTGGATTTCACTCGCAGTCATACCAATAAGATATCAAATCCCTATCTAGGCTATGAATTATTCAATTATACTATAACCAAAATTCCAATATACTCGAATTAGGCTAAAAACTCACCACAATTCCTAGTAAGTCTAATTGACAAACATAGCATATAATATGTATTGAACTAATAAATTTACTCATTAGTTTCATACATAAAATATACATTTTATGTTTAAGGGTTCATGTATTCAAACTCATTTAATAAAAGACTTGAAATATGTTCACTATTCCTAAAGTATATATTAATTTGTAGTTCCTTCCAAAACTCAAGATCAAGTTCATATTATTAAATTGTAAGTACCATTTTGCAATATTTACAACTTTCCAAAGTCATTCTACAATATATGTTACTTAGAGATATGTTTTCTGTAATTTTTCAACTTTGGGGGTTGTTTTAAAACATTTACTATTACAAGGGGATGTTTTGCAATATTTACCATTTCAGAGGTTTTTTGCAATATTTGTGACTTTATGGTCATTTTGAAATATTTGCAAGTTCATACCAAGAAATTTCAATTTACAACCTAATTTTTCACATTATTTATTTTCCATCGAAAACCTTTGTCATTTTTACCCAACCCAATGTTACAGAACATTTTCTTCATTTATGGCATATTAGAGGTTGACAAGTCTTAAAAATGCAATACAACTTGAAAATATCACAATAATATTTTCTAAAAAAATATGCATTTTATAGGCATACTAGCTATCAAAAATAACTAAACATGTTTGACAATTTTTTGTAAAAAGATAGCAT
Source organism: Sambucus nigra (assembly GCA_949130495.1). Taxonomy (NCBI): domain Eukaryota; kingdom Viridiplantae; phylum Streptophyta; class Magnoliopsida; order Dipsacales; family Adoxaceae; genus Sambucus; species Sambucus nigra. The sequence goes on along the minus strand of OX422211.1, from coordinate 663,886,313 downwards.
TCATAACTTTCTTTTCAACAAACTAACAATAATATATAAAAATAGGCAGCATGTGCATTAAAGGAATATATATATATATATGTATTATATTTCTCAAAAAATTGGTAATATAACCCTGTAGTGACAATTACTGTTGGTGACAATTATTGTGCAACACAAATAAATATGAGAGAAGTAATGACCAAGAAAGAACAAATAAGACGCCAATCACACAACAACGGATATACGTGGTTCAGCAAAGAGATGCCTACGTCCACGGTGGTGCAGTCAGTATTATTTCTTAATATTCTGGGTAATGAGTACAGAGAATACAACTTGTCCTTTGCCCCGGACCTAAAGTTTAATTTATATATGTGTAGGTTAGTTAATGGAGATGATGGATTCCTCCATTTTAGCCATCTTCCTTATAACTTCCCTTCATGGGATCGTGCTCTCCCATAACTTCCCTTCATGGGATCGTGGGGAAATCGGATCCATACAAAAGATGAGGGGCCTGGACTTTGGGCCGCTTGGGCTGGGCTACTCGTCTAGGCTTATAGTGCTAAATTCCGGGTACCCACAATTGCCCCTAAATTTGTTGTGCCATGCATGTGGGCCCAACAGATTTAAATGATTATTGCGTTGCAATTTCTTGGGAGCTGTAGAGTCGATTTCTGGCGGCAGCCGCTTCGCTTATTGTGCAATATGATTAGATTTTGAAGATTTGTTGGAATAAGGCACATTTCTTTTCGTCATTTCAGTTTTTTCCAGTAATCTTCTATCTTCTGAGAACTCTTGCACTTCGTACCTTCTGCTTTCGATCTCCACTCTCGTTGCTTCTTCGTCATTTAACCTGTTCTTCTGTCTTGTAAGTTTCTCGTGCCCTTTGCATTTTCTCTTTGATTTGTAGTTTTTCTTGTATTTTCCAATGGCGAAGATTGGAAATAGGTCAATCTCGGAATTTAGAAAATTTTACAACATTCCTGAGTGGGTAGAGATTGAGTGTTGTGCCTCGCCTCCTAGGAACGTTAGGGATATAGAGGATGCCCACTGGATTCATGTTTTGTTGCTCTCCCAGGGGGACTCACCTTTCCCCCTAATGATCTGTTTCTGCACTTCTTTAGCTATTTTAGTATTGTACCTGCACAATGTTCGCCCAATGTATGGAAAATAGTGAACGACATGCACAGGATAAACCAACTGTACGGCACAAGGTTAGGGCTTACCGAGGTCTATTTTTGTTATTCCGTTTCTCGAACTAGTTTAGGTGTCCTGTACCTCAAAGATAGGAGCCCTGATAGGGTATTGGTAGTAAATCTACCTGATTCCCATAAGGACTACTGGTAGGAAGGTTTTCTTGTTAGGAATTGACAGTTCTCTCCCCAATCTGAAGGGTCAAGGTCTGAGAGGTTCGCTGTTCCCTTTTATGGGGAAGAATATATAGGTAGATATTTGTACTGTTGCTTCAATCTCTGCTGGCTTATGATTTTTCTGACTCCCTTCTGCGTTTTCTTTTACAGCGAGGTCACGGAACTTGGAGCCTGCTCTCAGCGAGGTCCGGATTTCTGAGTTGGTTAAAGCTTGGAACATCAGAGAGCCTTTGGGTGACGGCGAGCATCCCAGATCTGTCGCTTTCTTGTTAGAGTATAAGAACGTGGGTTCTAGCTTTATAGCATGGCCTGTGGACAGTGTTCCAGAGTTTGCTTCCTGCGAAGAGACTACTACCGAGCTAATCTAGTTGGACGAAGAGGAGGGGAGTTCTGAAAGTGAGCCTGCAGGTGATCTTGGTGAAGGGAGCTCTGATAGTAGCAACTCTTCTGATTCTGTGGAGGCTTCTGAGGCTCGAGGATTGTCGAGTACTTCCAGCAATTCTGGTGAAGATATGCCTCCAAGGAAGAACCTGATCAGAGATGACGATGATGATGATGACAATGTGCTCCTTGCACAAAGGTCAAAGAAACAGAAGACTGCATCTGGGGTTGTGACTACAGGTCCTCGGCCTTCCTCTCAGGAGCAAGATAGGAAGAGGAAAGAGGAGGAGAGGAAAAAGGTGGAGGAGAAGAAGAAAGTAGAGGAGAGGAAGAGAAGGGAAAGAGAGAAGGATGAGGAGAGGAGGAAAATGGAATCAAGAACCAAGGCAGGTTAAGCTTTGGTCCCAGTATCTGCCTTGCCCGAGGGGGCTTCGGTGGCCATTTCTCCTCAGCTAGCTCCTGCGCTACTTGAGAGAGCAGTTCTTCCTGCGGATCGCCAGAGGTCGCTGGGGTCCGATCAGCTGGCCCTGCAACCTAGCCAGAGACTGGCCTTGGTAAAATTTCCTTTCAATTCTCAATTTTTTAATAAGTCTTGATTGTTTTCCCTTCCTGATCTCTTCTTTATTCTGTGCAGTTTGTGACCGACTTTGCTGTGCTCTACCGTTCTCGCGACGAGCTGGTAACGAGGAACGGTGAGTTGGAGCAGCAAAAGTCTGCTCTGGAGGCCAGGGGTTCTCAGCTGGAGACTGATCTGAAAGCCGCTGATGCGGCTCGAGTTTCGTCTGATCTGGCCCTCGTCAATTCTGTCCGCGAGAGGGATGACGCGGTTAAGGAGCTGGGAGAGCTGAGGAAGGCTTATGACCTAGTGTGCTCGAGCAAGCTGGACCTCGCAGAGAAGAACAAGGTTCTGGCCGAGCAGCTGGAGGCGGAAAAAGACCAGGCATCCACCATTAAGGAGGACTCAAACAACTCTGGGTGGGCTGCTGCTTATGATGATGCTGAGGTTCAGATTGGCTACATCAGCCATCTGAACTTCAAGAAGGGCTTGAACAAAGCTCTTCTGGCTGCTGGTGTGGATGCTGAGTCTTCCCTGTTTGACGAGCACGACCCGGGTCCCAAGCCAACTGTGGATGAGGAAGCTCCTGCTCCAACCATCGAGGGTACTGATCTTCCCTTAGATACAGCTCCTGCTGGTGTTCGCCCTGCTCAGGCAACTGAAAGCGTTCCTGTTGAGGGGGATAGCTTTGCTGCAGCTGATAAGGGGAAGAAGCCAGACACCGCTGGGCAGCCTGAGGTTGCTAGTTAATCTGCTCTTAGGATTTTCTTTTGTACTTTTTGCTTGTAATCTCCCAAGTTTTTTCTCCTCGATGTACTTGGTCTTTATTAATGAAATGAGAAGATTCTCCTTTTGTTTACGCTGATCCCTTTCTCTCTTCTATCTTTCTTTTACCTGTAGTTGGTTGATGTGGATGACTATATTTCTGTTACCTCCCAACTGGGTAGGACTCTTGGTCCTAATGCAATCCCTGTAGTTTGCCAGGCCTTTGCTAGACTTTGCAGGTTTTCTAAGACAAGGAACCAAAAATATAAGGATCAGTCCGAGCTAGTGGCCCAACTGAAGGACATGCTCCAGGAGATGGAAGAAATCGGTGCTTCAGTACAAGAAGAAGTAGTGCACTGAGAGCAAGGTTGCTGGAGGTCACCGAGATTAACCAGGTCGGGGAGTTCCTGCAGCAGGAGAATGAAGACTTGAGGAGGGAGGTCCAAAGGCTTAAGGAGCATTCGTCGAGCACCGTTTCGGCAGTCCTACAAGGCTCTTCTTCATCGCGGGCTGCTCGGCCTCCCCTCCCGCGTGCTGGTAGGAGTGCCAGGGGTAGGAACAGGGAAGTCGAGGAACAGCGTGAGAGGGAGATGGAGGAGCTGCGCGGTGATGTTCGGCGAGCTTACGTAACTGCTGCTGGGCTCCAGAGGGATGTCACCCGACTACGGAATTTGTTCAAGAACGGTCCTCGGCAAGTGTGGTCTGATGGATACGATCAAGGCTGGCTGGATGCTCCGACGAGACTATCAGAGTTCGAGGAGCTCTCCTTCATCAGAGGGTGGTTGAGTGCCCTCAAAGAGCTGCAGGTCCTGAGGAACTCGATGTTATGGTATCGACACGAGATGTCCTCCTCCACTCTGATGCCCAATCCATTCAGGAGGGATGATCGATGGATCCCCATTGATGCTATTCCTCGACAACTATTGGAATTGGACGCAAATGAGGTCGTGGAGGAGCTAGCCCCTGCTCCTGATGATGGAAGGAGAGCTAAAGTTGCTGATTACCTTGCTCGGAGGCTTCCACCTTCTTGAGATTTTGTTACTCTTTTTCTTTTTGATAATTGTAAATGCTTTGGGCGAGCTTCGCCGACTAAACATGTATTATCATTGTTTGTAAATATAAATGATTAATGAAAAGTTCGAGTTTTGGGCAATTTTGCCGACTAAACGTGTTCATTCAACCCTTTTATATTTTTGCTCCTTCACAATCCTTTTTATTTTGTCGTGTGAGTGTCCGCCCAGTCCAGTATAAGAATACCATTGTGCCCTCACTTTACCTTTTAGGTTATGTCGTCACACTCCCTTAGGCCTAAGTAGTGCAATTGGCGAGGACACACCTGGTATTGGATGTCTTCATCCGATCAGGATTTTGTTTAACCAAAGTAGGTTTGATGCCTAAGAATACTCTGTAGGGCTTCATATATTGCCAGGGGCAATGCTAAGAGGTCTGTCGTGCTTCATGATGATGACCTGAGGAGGGGTGTTCCCCTACTATGTCGACCATTATGCCTGTGATTTGGAAGGGATGCGCAATAAAATATGACCGTTACTAATCAGAGAGTGATTAACTGAGAGATTTTCATTAGTGAAATGATAAATGAACTATCCTTTCACATAACGAATACAATAACAGATTTAATAACAGAATTCCTATAAATAGAACTTCTTAAGATTAGCTGCGTTCCATGCTCATGGTATCTCCCTGCCCTCCATCGTTTCCAAATGATAGGCACCCTGCAGGTCATCCCTAATTATCTTATAAGGTCCTTCCCAGTTTGGGCCCAGTTTACCGTCTGATGGCTTCACTGTGTTGCCCAGGACCTTTCTTAGAACATAGTCCCCAACTCTGAATCTCCTCGGGTTGACCCTCTTGCTGTAGTGCTTCGCGAGCTATTGCTGATAGCTCGCAAGTTTCACTAGGGCAAGTTCCCTGCGCTCATTGTTTAGGTCGAGTTCAGTGAGCAAAGCTTCATCGTTCTGACCTTGTTCGACAAGGTCAGATCTCATTGTTGGCAATCCCGCCTCTAGTGGGATGATTGCCTCCATACCATATGTTAGTGAGAATGGCGTTTCTCCTGTTTCTCGCTTAGGAGTCGTTCTGTATGCCCATAGGATATGCGGTAGCTCGATTGCCCATGCGCCTTTGGCTCGCTCTAACTGTTTCTTCAATCCAGCGATCACTGTTTTGTTGGAAGCTTCAGCTTGTCCGTTGCTTTGAGGGTAAGCCACTGAGCTGAAATGGTGCCTGATCCCGTGCTCATTGCAGAAGTCCTGAAAAGGGCCACTCTCGAACTGTGTTCCATTGTCAATGATGATGGTCCTGGGGATTCCGAATTGAATGATTATATTTCTCCATACGAACCTCATCATGTCAGCATCTCGGATGTTTACCAGTGGTTCTGCCTCGATCCACTTGGTAAAGTAGTCAGTTGCAACCAACATATATTTGCGGTTGCCGGCAGCGGTGGGCAGTGGTCCCACAATGTCCATCCCCCATTGGGCAAAAGGCCAGGGGCTGGTCAGGGATTTTAATTTGCTGGCGGGCTGGTGGACCATAGGAGCGTGAAGTTGGCATTTCAGGCATTTGCGGACATATACTGCGGAGTCCTTTTGCATGTATGGCCACCAATAGCCTTCCTTCATTGCTCGGAAGGCTAGAGACCTTCCTCCAACATGACTTCCATAGATTCCTTCGTGAAGCTCGTGAAGCACTGCCTTGACATCGCCTAGGTGGACGCATCTAAGGTAGGGACCGGAGAAAGATCTTTTATACAAGTCGCCTCCTGTGGATAAGTGAAAGCGAGCAGCTTTGACTCTTATCTGGTGGGCAGTTCTCTTGTCCTCTGGAAGCTTCCCGTCCTTTAAATAATCCTTCAAGGGATCTATCCAGCTGGGGGATGATTCCAATTGGAGTATCGGTTTCGCGTTTGGCAGCTCGCAGTTGCTGTGAATGCTTGGGCCACTGAGGAAATCGATAGGGATAACCCTTTTAAGGCTAGAATCAACTGTCGAACTCAGGGATGCTAGCGCATCAGCGTGGCTATTTTGCCCCCTGGGAAACTGTTGGATGTTGATCTCCTCAAAGCTCGTCATTAAGTTTTTCACCAGGGAGAGGTAGGCTGCCATTCTTTCATCCTTTGCGTTATAGTTTCCACTTATCTGGTTGGAAACTAGTTGCGAATTGCCAAATACCTGCAAACGCTTTGCTCCCAGAGTTTGCGCTTTTTGGAGACCTACTATTAGGGCTTCATATTCTTCTTCGTTATTGGAGGCTGTATATCCCAGCCTGATTCCTTGCTCAAGGACTGTGTTTTCTGGAGTGATGAGAACTATTCCTACCCTTGCCCCCTTTGAGTTGGAGGCTCCATCAACGAATAGTTTCCAATTTTCCACTGTAGCTTGGTTATTTTGCTCTGTTGACTTGGGCTGGTCGGAGGGCTCTTCGGCCATGAATTCAGCTATGAAATCAGCGAGGATTTGACCCTTGATAGCTGTCCTTGGTTAAAATTGGATGTCAAATCGGCCGAGCTCGACTGACCATTTAGACAGTCTGCCTGACAAATCCGCGTTCCTTAGGACAACCTTTAGGGGGTGTGATGTAAGGACGATGATCGTATGAGCTTTGAAGTAATGCTTCAGCTTTCTCGAGGCTATTACTAGGGCGAATGTGAGTTTTTCCAAGGGTAGGTAACGCTGCTCGGCATCCAATAAGGTTTTTCTCGCGTAATAGACAGGATGTTGGATTCCTGTAACTTCGCACATTAGCGCCGAGCTGATAGTATGACTAGATACAGAGAGGTAAAGGTACAAAGAGTCCATTTGCTGTGGTATGACAAGCAGTGGTGGAGTGCTTAGGTAGGACTTGAGCTCGTCCAATGCTCGCGAGCAATTCGGGCTCCACTCTACTGCTTTTCTTCACTTTAAGAGTTGGAAGAAAGGCTTGCATCTCTCAGAGGATTTAGAAATGAAACGATTTAGAGCAGCGAGCATCCCAGTGAGCTTCTGTACATCGCGGATTGTGCGAGGAGGTTGCACTCTGTTGATTGCATCAATCTGGTCCGGATTAGCCTCTATGCCTCGCTTACTGACCAAATACCCAAGAAACTTCCCTGACTGGACACCGAAGGAACACTTGCTCACATTAAGTTTCATTCGGTACTTCCTGAGGATTTCGAAGGTGCCTGACAGGTCCGAGAGGTGATTCTCCTTCTCCTTGCTCTTGACGAGCATGTCGTCGATGTAGACCTCCATTGTATCTCCCATCTGATTCTTAAACATTTTAGTAACTAGCCGCTGATAGGTTGCCCCTGCATTTTTGAGCCCAAAAGGCATGACCTTGTAACAATATAAACCAACCGTCGTGATAAACGCCGTTTTGTCCTGATCTGGGGCATACAAGGGAATCTGGTGATATTTTGAGTACGCGTCCCGGAAACTCATTCGTTCGTGGGTTGCAGTGGCGTCTACTAGTTGGTCTATTTTCGGAAGAGGGAAGCTATCCTTGGGGCAGGCTTTGTTGAGGTCAGTAAAGTCTATGCAAACTCTCCACTTTCCATTACTTTTCAAAACTACCACTGGGTTGGATAACCATTTGGGGAATTTCATCTCCCGTATGGATCCTGCTTCCAACAGTTTTTCGAATTCTTTTTCTATTGCTCTGGCCTTCTCGGGAGCAGTTCGCCGTGCCTTCTGCGTTATTGGCTTGAATGTGGGACCGACGTGCAACTGGTGGCAAACATATTGGGATCGATTCCTGGCAGCTCATAAGGTTCCCAAGCGAAAACGTCTATGTTGCTTCTGAGTAAGGTTGACAATTCCTTTTGCTCTTGGTCGGTGAGTGACGCTCCGATCAGGAAGACTCTGCTATTATTGCCTTCCCTAGCCGCCACTTCCACCAGGTCCTCGACGACACGCTCGGAGGGGAGGAGCTTGGTCTCTTCCACACCAGGCCTTCCATATTTTAATTGCTATTTGGAAGGAATTGCACCTTCCTCCACTTTCTCGCTGGGTTGATCGGCTTTCTTATCTGGCTTTGGTCGGATGGCCGCTATGAAGCACTTCCTTGCCATCGCCTGGTCGCCGTGTATCTCCATGACTCCTCGCTCGGTAACATATTTGAGCTTCTGATGGTAGATCGAGGAGACTGCCTTCATGGCATGAAGCCATCCCCTGCCGAGGATGGCTTGATACGGTGAGTTAATATCGACCACCAAAAACTCGATTATCTTGGAAACATTTCCAGCGCCCACTGGCAATACTATTTTGCCCAGGGGCATGGTCATTTTTACAGCGAAGCAGACCAGAGGGACAGTAGCTCCCTTTAGGTCGTCGACGCTCAACTTCAATTTCCCGAATAGGTCGATGTACATTACTTCGGATGAGCTTCCTTGATCGAGGAGCATCTTGTCGATCTCAAAGTTGGTTATCCTGAGTGTAATGACCAAGGCATTATGATGTGGGGTCCTTACTCCCACTAGGTCTTCATCCGTGAAAATAATATGCTTATTGTAGTTGACGTCCTCTGCTCGCCGACATTTTCCTGACTGTGATTTTGCTGGATCAATCTGAAAAGCTTGCATTACCGCTGTCAGCTTCTTTACCTCCATTCGAGCTGAGTTCCCTTGTATTTGCTTGACGTCAGATACCCCATGGATTACTGCGAATTCATGTCCAGCATCATCCTCCAGCACGTTGTCGGGTTTCACCTCTCTGTGGGCAGCCACTTTCTCTACCTTCTTTTCCACAAAGTCATTCAAATGCCCAAACTGGGCCAACTCCTCGAGGTGGGTCTTAAGAGCCTTGCAGTGCTCCGTCTTATGCCCTCCCTCTTTGTGGAAAGCGCATCTTAATGCATTGTTTCTTTTCGTGGGGTCTCCTCCCATTTTCCGGGGCCATTTGATGAACGGCTCATCCTTGATCTTCGCGAGAATTTTGTAAATTGGCTCTTTGAAGACAGTGTTGACCGCCTGGAATGATTTTGTTACGTCAGGGTTTCCTCCGTTTTGGGAGCCATTCTTTCCCCCACTCTTTCCTCCTTTCTTATGGTTCTCAACTTTCTCACTTCCTTTGGTAGTGAGCTTGGATCGACCGTTTTCTCCTACATTAAGGCGGGTGACATCTTCCACCTTTGCGTATTTCTCAATCTGGGCCATCAGGTCATCAATGGTCATAGCTTCCTTCTTCGTCAAGGACTGGTAAAGGAGGGAAGAGTTAGGTAACCCAATTTTAAGGAGGCCACTGCCACCTCTTCCACGCAGTCCTCGATCTCGTTGAATAACTCCCAGTACCTCTTTGCATAGTCTCAGAGTGTTTCTTGAGGCATTTTCTTCATGGTTAATAGAGCATCCATCCTTTTGGGATGGGAGCTGCTGGTGATGAACCGGGCCGTAAAGAGCTCGGCCATGGATTTGAAATTCCTGATGGATCGGTGAGGGAGTTTTTCGAACCATTTCTGGGCCACGTCATGGAGGCTCGAGGGGAAAATACGACACATCAGTGCATCCCGGTGATTCCAGAAAGTCATGGCCTGTCGGTACTGCCTGACATGATCAATGGGATCAGTCTTCCCGTCATAAATCTTGAACCTAGGAATGGAAAATTTCTTGGGAGCCTCTTCATCTTTAATTTCCCTCGTGAAGGGTGATTTCATTTGGGTCTTGAGGGCTCTCCTGGCAAGTTCTCTGGTCGACCTAGTGCCGCGGTGAGTTGGATGTTGGTCCATTTCTCTGCGGACCAGGTTCCGTATGTTCTCGTCGCTGCGAGCAAGACTCTGATAGCGGCGAGCTTTTCTTAGTTGTTCGCGGAGGTCGTCGTCTGAGTCGCCACCTTCGACCCCTTGATATTCCCGCCTAGGGCTCCTTCCTCGGCTGCGAGATTTGCTCGCCTGAGGGCTAGGAGTGCGATAGGGGTGTCTTCTGGTATCAGGATGTAGTTCCTTCTCCAGTCTTCTTTTCAAGCGAGCATTCTCGGCCTCGTATCTGCGAGAAGACTCCCTCTGCTCGTGGAGCCTTGCTTCATATGCATCAATCAATCTGGATATCTGCGTGGACCTTTCTGGTCCTTGACTTTCTTTTGAGGTTGGCCTTTCCAAGCGGGCCCCACGATCTGAACGTCGGACTTCAGACCTAATCCTGCGAGGAGCAGGTGGCTCTTGAATATCTCCTGCTTGAGGAGCGTTGCTGCTATGACCAAACATCTTGGATTCTCTTCTTGGCGTGGGCTCTTCTCAGGGAAAGATGAACGTTTCCCACATACGGGGCCAATTGTAGTGACAATTACTGTTGGTGACAATTATTGTGCAACACAAATAAATATGAGAGAAGTAATGACCAAGAAAGAACAAATAAGACTCCAATCACACAACAATGGATATACATGGTTCAGCAAAGAGATGCCTACGTCCACGGTGGTCCAGTCAGTATTATTTCTTAATATTCTGGGGAATGAGTACAGAGAATACAACTTGTCCTTTGCCCTGGACCTAGGGTTTAATTTATATATGTGTAGGTTAGTTAATGGAGATGATGGATTCCTCCATTTTAGCCATCTTCCCTATAACTTCCCTTCATGGGATCGTGCTCCCCCATAACTTCCCTTTATGGGATCGTGGGGAAATCGGATCCATATAAAAGATGAGGGGCCTGGACTTTGGGCCGCTTGGGCTGGGCTACTCGTCCAGGCTTATAGTGCTAAATTTCGGGTACCCACAAACCCCTACCTAAAAATGAATAAAACCTTTGAAATAGTGTTGGATAAATACACCACGCTCTTATGGAGCTTGAATAATCTTCCTAAATCCATAGCATTTCTTTAAAATAACTCAACAAGATTACTCTCTTGCAAATATTTATCACTTGAATCTCTCTCACTATTTGATATTAGAGTACGAAAGAAGGTGTTGGAACAATGCACATAAAGGGGTTACTTATGATGAGTGGGGAGATATTATAGAAATGGAAAAATGATTTTTGTTATAGGGAGTTAACATATTTTTTAGATAGAGTTTTGGTTGGATCACTCATATGTTTACAACAAAACATCGGGAAAATAAACGGTGAATGTAAAGAAGAGAGTTGTTGTCGGATGCCCCCCCATAAGGAAGACAAATATACTAGAGTAATTGAAGACAACTTCTCACATGTTTACAATACAACACCCTAAGAATTGAAAAATGTTTAAGGTCTTCTTTATCACTAAGCGTATGAGGATATTACTTTTAGACCTATTAATATAGCCACAGTTGCGACAGGTTTGGAATGAGGTTGCGGTATCTAGCCGCGGTGGCAGTTTTTCTAGGCCACGGTCACAATGAATCCTACCCGCAATAGTGGTCCTCAACCCATGATCGTGATTGAGGGCACCATTTTCATAGTCTCACCCCCAGCCTTCCCCCGTCTGTAGTTCATTATATGGGACAACAATGTTGAAAATACCTTAATGCCCAAGGTTTTCTCAATATCTACTATATATTATTCATCCAAATCCTTCAAAAGCTAATTATTACAACTAAATTAATTATTTAATTACGTTCAACAAGAATTATTATTATTACACCTTAATAATTCCTTCAAATACTCTAACATAATTAATTTAAATATTTTAATCAGTCCATAACAAACAAATATTCACCTCAATTCTTACTACTTTATCCCATTTAATGTCACAAATGCATAATAATAGCTTCATAAAATACAATATTTAACCGGTTATTAAAATTTCATATTATTGCGTTATCCCCCTTATATAATTGTGTCCTTGAAATTCGAGCGAACTACCAAAGTCTCAAACTCACAACTTTGGGTATTTCTCTTGCATTTGTAACTCAATCTCCCAAGTCGCTCCCTTAACCCGTGGGTATCCCAAATTGCCTTGATGAGAGAGATAGTCTTTATGCTCAAGACCTGCTATTTAAAATCAATCACTAACACTAGCTTAGTCTCACATGGATTATTTTACTCAATAATATGGTAGTCCCAACAGATGGTGTGCGGGTGGTCCGAAATCTAGTTTCCTAGCATAAAAATGTGAAACATGTTGTGGACATAAGATAGTTGAGGTGGCGATGTTAGACAATATGATATAAGACCAATATTGTCCAGGATCTCAAAAGGTCAAATGTAACATGGTGCCAACTTTCCTCTCTTACAGAAACAACTAACTCTTGGCCTAAGCTTAACCTCTTAAGGAAAACATGATCCCCCATATTGAACTCCAATGGTAACCTACGTATATCAGTTTACTTTTTCTATCGACTTTTGATTATCCATAGACTTTAATTAATGATCTAAATTTTCTCAGTTATATCTTGAATGATTTTAGACACAATAATATGCTTCTCCCCTATTTCTGCCTAACAAATCTGTGAGTAATAAGGTTTTTGCGTACAATGACTCAAATGACACTGTTCCAATGTTATCCTTGTAGTTGTTGTTGTATCGTATGTGTTCAGCCTAACTACTTTGAAAGTACAATGCACATGCTTATAACATTTCCTAAAGAATTTTAATGGTTCGTTTTAACTGGCCATCCGTTTTGGGTTGGTATACATTATTGAAATCAGTGTTGGCGTCGAGATCCTATAGTAGTGTATTCCAAAACATTGACTCGAACAAAGGTTCTCTATCAAAAATAATTGATAAAGGCGTACAATGAAACTAAATGATCTCCCTGATGTATATTCTGGCAAGTCAGGTCACACAATCTGTAACAATGATCATTAGAAAGTTTGATGAGAAATCATATGATTTGATCTTGTAATCTGGTTTAAATTGATGTAATTTAAATCATGTTAATGTATCTAATAAAAGCCTTTTGTTTGATTTTGAAATTGAATCAAAATCTTAGTTGAATTGAGTAGAAATAAGAACCTAGGGTTTCAAGATGTATAATTTAAAATTTGTGATTAAATCATTGTTTAAATCACCCAAGATTTATAGTTATAGTTTGGTTATTGATCTAATATTGTTTTCAGGTAATCATAGTGTGTTTTGGAGGGGTTAGGAGATTAAGACAAATCGTTAATGGTGGATTAGGGTTGTTGAGTTTGTAATAGGAGGTTTGGGAAAAAGAAGCACGTTTATCATAGCTTTTGGTTACACGCGTTATGCACATGGATGAATAGTCTCGTGAAAATGGCAAGCATGAACACTATTTAAAAGTCTCGTGCTAATGGCCAATGTGAGAATGGTTAGGATTGGCCCCGTGTGCACTTTATTAATAGAAGTTTGGGTCTGTGGGGATTTTCATGTAGCCATGGTTGTAGAGGGTCTATAAGAAAATCCTAGCAGGTTATTAGGCTGGTGCATGGAACTAATATGTAGAGTTTTATTTTCAATTGATGTATGTAAAGAGTGGAGACTAGTTCTTAAATAATTAGATATAGTTAATGTATAACTTGTAACATTTTTAGTCATTCGTGAGTAGATTAGATTCACGTATATTGAGGACCTCTAGTATAGGACCGAGTATTATGATGTCTTATAAGAATGATAGATGCTTAGTCATTGTATATATCACACTCTAGTTTATAATGTTTTTATAACCCATTTACTAAGGTAATATTTGTATTTAGATAATTCATGTGATAGTTAGGTGTGAGACAATGGATAGTTTTGGAGAGCCTTATAAGTTTGGGTTAACATTATATATAAACTATGTAGTTTACATACATATTAACTATTAATAAAAGAGATGTTATATGTAACCCAGTTGCATAGGGTTTGAAGTTATTATGTGTAATTAAGGTGATTAGGGGTTGTACTCTTTATTCGCCCATTTACATAGGGTTGTACTTGTTTACTAGATTTATCTGCAATCACGACAAGGTAGTGTGTCTACTGATAAGGGATGTACTACAAAGCACATTTATGGAGCAGACACGAAGTTGATCGTGCATGGTTTTCCTGATGATGAGACAGTCTCTACCAAGGTTCTATATACCCCAATCATATGGGTGATGTGCCGATGCTTTCAGAGGTGGATAAATTGAGAGAGTTATATTGTATACTCTTAGGTATTGAGGTCATACTAGATGATGGAATTGCGTAGTGATTATACCTTGGAGTGTCTTTGAGGTTATAAGGGTGGGACAACATATGACTATAAAAAGTATGGCATGAGTGATTCGTGAAGGCGATAGAGATAGGTTTTCGTACTTTTATTTGTGGGCTCGAGTGTAGCCCTAGGATTTTATGTGGGTTTGTACACTCATGTATATTCTAGATTACGTGATTATATATTGCGGTACTTGAGATGTTTGTGGCATTTTATGATTTGAACTAGTGATGTATATCGATAAACATATGACTTGTGGATAATGTGATAAATATACTAGAGTTATATATACTAAATTAATGGCATATTACTACTTAAGAATATGAGACTATACACACTTTTTGAATCAAAACTAAAGACTGTTATAGACACTATGATTAGTGAGTGAGTTACATTTATTGTAAGATATTATCGTTTAATAAATGATTCCTAATTAAGATATGAACTTATAACACATGGGATCTACTGGGCTTAGGGAGTAGAACTGCATGTTTATTTTAGGTTGGTTGGATTGGGTAACTTAAATAAATTAAAATCCAATTTATTTGGGAGGAAGATGCATTATTAAATTTGCCCAATTTCAGTTAAATTCTTACTCTTTCTAGACCTTGTTTAACTCTCATTGTTGAACTATTTTCCATAGGTCGTATGACATTATTGTTGCTGTAGAGTTGGGTTATTTATTGGAGGATTATCTATAGGGAGTTTCTATTCATCATTCCTAGGATGTAGAAGTCGAGCAATGTATCTCATTTGCATCCTTGTTTTTCTTTTATATTTTATGTACGGGGAGTTATAATTATTATAGTTTATCCTATTACAGATATTGTAATTGTTGTACTTATATTTAGAGATGGATGTTGTGTAGTCAAGATTTTATATTCTAAAGTTGGAATTTTTCTTCATGGAAGTGTTTGGTATTAGAGATGTGGTACTAGGTTCAGTAGTTGGTATCTTGTTGTGCATTTATTTATTTCATTTGATTTTTTTTTTTTGCTGAGAATGTTACCAAATATTTTTTATTCTCATGTTTTTTAAATTATACCTAATAAATCTTAAAAACTAAGGGGCTATATGGATTCACTTGTATCTTAGGTTACATGCACAACGATTTAATTTTTAACCAAATATTATCTTATTTAGAGTTAGGTGTGCATGCAAGATCCCAAACTAAACAATCAAACATGAGAAGAGATAGGGAAAAAACCCTTTCGGGCAAAACCTTTAATTCAACACTGTATAAGAATTAACAGACACAAGATGACTTTCAGACAACATAAAGATCCACTAAGTATAACGTGATGTTGGTCTTCAAGTTTTCAACGAAAAATAATGTTATTCAGCACCACCTACATGAAGCAGTTCTTCCTTTGGTATCCACCGATAAAACTCAGGATGCAATGTCCTTCCTTCTTCAATAGTAGAATCTCAACTCCACCAAACTCAATCGTAGAGTAATCTCTACATCGGTTTGATGTAGTGTATGAAACTAGGGTTTGACAGACTCAACAAATCATTATAGGGATGAGTTATTTCGAAAATAAAAACTTATTTTGAAGAAACAAGAAAAGAAAAACTTTTGGAACATGTATAGGAATTTATTTTCTCCCAAATAGCTATGTTAAACACACTAGAAGTGGCCAATTTTTAGAAACATGAATTTTAAAGAGGCGGATTTCTTTCGAATAAAATTGCCACTTCATTTAAACAAAAACCTATGTTTTATTCTAAGGAGGTGAAATCTCATTCGAACAAATTTCTTAATACGTTCCAACGACCTTCCAATGGTGCAATTATGTTAAATAGAGAAGACCCATTTGAAGTTCGTTCCAATGAACTCAAACATTTGTTCCAACAAAGATCGAACCTTCTTCGAATGAAAATAAAGTCTCATTCTAACGAGATGCTAATCTCTTTCTAACGAACGAAAAAAATTACTTCTTTACAAATATGTTTTTATGAAAAATTCTCCGCAAAAAAAAATTCACATCCGAGAATATATTTTACTATGTAAACCATATACCTTAATATTGTGTTGTGATGGTTTCAACTTCTTGAACTTCAAAACATTGCTTGATTATTAACTTATCTTCAAAAATCGTTGAAGAAAATGAGGATGTAGTGTTCGGTTTGTAATTGGATATGCCAAATTACCTAAACCATGAGTGATTATAAAACTTTCTCTTAAAAATCTATCATTTTGGTGATTCTAGTACAAAAATAAAAACAAAAACCAAATTAAAAACCGTAAGACAATGAAATACTAATGCCCACCCAAACCCCGAAGTGGAAAGATGGTGGATAATTTTTCTTCATCTGTAATTCTTCATCTGTAATTCTTCATCTTATGTGATCCATGAGATCATCATCAATGCGAAAGATGCCTACATATATGAAACAAAAGAACACTGTGATGCACATGAGAGTTTAAAGAAAATAAAAACTCCCCATCAATTTCTTCTCCCCCTTTTTGTCCGTAATAAACAAAGGAATGGAAACTAACCACGAAAGTGTTAGCATCACCCTAATCTAGATAACATTACAAAGATAATTTAAAGCATGGAAGCCCCCAATTTTAAAAGTCTTTTACTTTAAAATCAATTTCCTTGTGAAATATATGCGGAAGCGTTAGGTGACAGTTCAACTTAAGAAAAATTTTAATTTCTTGACAAATTAAAATTAATCCAAGTGAAATTAAATTAATCCATTAAACATTTTCACTTAAACATAATAAATCCAAGTCCTAGAATTTGCCTAAGTCATATTTTTCAATTATACCAAGTTAGGGCAAACCAAATTTTATCAATTTAATTAAATGACTTGAATTAACATAAACGTTACCCAATATTAATTTGAGTCAAATTAAACAAGTAGAGATTAAATTAGACCAATTTTATCTTTTACCAAAACATGCGTTCTAGGTGATTTTTCAAAATATAAAATAAACAATAAATCCACTACGCCGCGATGTACGAGGAAAAACCCACAACGGGAAACAACCTTGGACGACCCCAGCCTCAAATCCACTAAGTAAGGAATTTATACTTACAAGAGAGATGACTTACAATCTCAACTCTAACCCTCTCAAGCATTGACGCGTCTTCTTGTAACCACCTCTGCCTAGCGGATAACCACTGAGATCCACCGCGATCTCGGACCCACTGATCAGACAATAGGTACACCGTCAACCATATATGATGCCTTTCACCATGTGAGGAAGCCACATCTAAACAATTCTTTTTCTTTTTTGAGGTATTTAGAAGAAAACCCAAACTTCTCTTCAAACAAATGTAGAGATAAACCGGTGCCAAAATACTCCAAGCAAAGTATATGTATATAAGAACTTGGAAGAAACAAATATGGGTGTAACTAAGTGTTTAAAGGATTTTTTTCTTTATAAAATGAACATTCAAACTCATGAACTTTTTCTTGGAAGAATCGACTCTCAAAACTCTCTCTAGGAGTTAGAATATTGTGAAAAAGTAAAGTTAAAAAATTTGGTTCCCGCACTATAATAATCTGTAAAAAGTTAGTGGGGTAAAGAAGTGGGAAACATGGGTAAAAACTGCCAAAAAAATTTCCCGCATGACATCTCGTTCGAATGAGGCTTCTAACGAAGTTCTAGTGTGAATTCGTTAGAAAGCTCATTGGAAATCTCGTTCGAACGACATTTTGAACGAAGTTCCAATGGCCAATGTGGGAACTCGTTGGCAAACTCGTTCGAACGACATCTGGTTTGAACAAAAAACTCATTCGAACGACATATCGAACGAACTTCCAGAAAGTTTGAAAAATTCTATTTTTGCCCAAAAACTTTATATACTTTATGTTAAAGTTTTAAGTAAAATCTTTCTGAAAATAAACAACAGTTTTTAATTAAACCTACACCCATTATAAATCATTCCAAGCTCCTATATATATATGAAATGCATTCATACCTTGGGAGCATGGAACCACTATTGATGACGTAGAAACGAGGCACTTAAACCCGACATTTTGATGAAGCTTTATACACTTGGCCGCCACGTCTTCAAACGAACTCGTCATAGGCTTGAATGGATCAATATGAACTCTATCCTATGTCTCAAACGTTTTTGTCCGAAATTGAGCCAAAACTACAAAGGACTCAATTGGAAATTTTTGTCCTTACAAATCTCCCCCTTTGGCTATTCCGGGACAAAAAACAAATGAAAATCCTAAAGGGCCGTCAAGCTCTACTAGACTAACAAAAAGTCCCACCCAAAATAGAAATACAATGCTTGACTCAAACAACCCAAAGGATCACAATCTTTGTCGGTGAAAGTTGCCACTTATAATATATTTCTTGAACACTTAAATTAATTACTCCCATTAAATTAAATGCAATTAAATAATTACTCCCCTTAAATTAATTCTCCCCTTTATCAACTATGATCAACCCAACCTAAGAAGATAGTGACTCCACCTAAGTTAAATCTCACCCCCAAACTAAGATACTATTACAATAGGATTAGATACTATTTCTCCCCTACGATTCTCCCCCTTTTTGTTCAGGAATAGACAAAGGCTAAAGAATCAAAAATTAACTTATCTTCCCCAATTAAAGCATATACATCCTCTAAACTAAGCAAGGGATAAATAGAATGGGATAACAAGCTAAAAATATGCAATAGCGCAAAAAGTGATGAGAACATTAAAGCACATGGGCAACAAAATCATAACTAATCCAACAAATACTAATGGATGCCAACTAAGATGCAAGAAACAGATACCAATATGATACATAAGTATTAAGCATGTGATATAAACAAAGAATGCAACAAGATGGATACCAATTATGAATTAAAGCATATATAGACTAGAAAGAAAGGCAAAGACTAAACAAATATATCATATATATATATACATACTCTAGATATACCAAAGATGCATATGCGTATATATATATATATATATATATATATAGATATAGATATAAACACACAAATGACACAACATAAGATAAGCTTTTCACACTCGTATGGCAAAAATGTGTCACATGGAAACGGAAGTGTTGGGGTGTAAACTAGTAATAATTAAATTTAGACCCAATCACATAAAACATGTTCACAGAGTTCCCAATTGATTGTAAACTTCATCACATTTGAATATAGCCTCGTGTGACAATATAGATTGAACTCAATGAACAAACATACACAATGCATACAAGCCTAGACTTTTGATGATTCTACAAACCAATAGAGTCATGGAATTCAAAGTACAACTAGGATAAAACGAACATTGTGCAAACCGTTGATATACCATATAATCTCCCTCAATAAGCATTTATATTAATTTTGAATGAATATATCAATCAAACATAGGCCTTGGCAAATATTTTTCTTTTTAATGCCATATTTTCTTTTAGGTTCAAACAAACGGTGGCTTACTATTCGCAAAGGATAATTAATCCTTTCGGAGCCCTTCCCCGTGCACATTTAAATATAACATTTTTATATTTCACACAAATCTCACGTGCAACGAATTTTGACATGCACTAGTCCTCCTAGGTCACAAATATGTAGATGACAAGATTGGTAGGAGAACATCTCACAAAGCTCAAATATAACATGTGACAATTAAATTTCAAACGAGCTCGTGCATGTGTGAATTGAGAAATATAAAAATAGAATCCATTTAAGCAACACAAAATCCAACTACTCCATGTAAGCATGGTAAAGAACATAATAAGGATTGACAATTTGAACCAAAAGTTCTAGCCACTTGAGAGCGTAAAAGATGGGATTCTAACACAAGTGTATGCCACATAAAGTGTGCAAACTAAAATACTCACCAAAAAAAGATCTTTTTGAGTCTTTGAAATTTTTAAACAAAAATAAAAATATGTACTCAAAAGACAAACAAGAATCATCTGAAGTTTTTCATTAAGCTTAAATTACCAAGAGATAAAAAACCAAATGATAAATAAAAATATTTTTGTATTTTTCATTTAATGCAAACAAAAATGAAAGAAATATAATACAAAAGATAAACAAGTCATGATTTCTAGAATTAGATATGAAATAAAACAATGAATAGAAAATGACTAAACATGCATACACCTAGCAAGGAGATATAATATGAAGCACAAAAGGCTAGAGTATGCAAACAAAACTAACACATTTAACCTTTAAATTTAGCAAGGGAGGTTTCATGTGAAAGTAAATGAGAATCAACAAATCTAATATCTAGCGGGTCTAAAAATGATTTCCGAATCCATATAGATGTATATTTAGAATGATGGGATTTGGAAACTAATGAATTGCTAGACATAGACTTCATAGGACTTCTTTTAAGATCAAAACAAAATGACCTAAAGTGACGTTTCCTACAACAATGCAAGCATGTGAAAACATGAGAAGTGTTACCTAAGGTGTGACCTTTTCTAAACTCTTTGGATAAAGTAGATCCTCTAAAACAAACAATGGTTTTAGCTTTGGCAACGGAAGCATTTGAACAAGATGTGCTAGAACCATTACTACAACTACTCGAGTCTTGTAAATCATTTTTCATATTTAAAATTTTGGACTCAAGTAATAAATTAAACACCTCAATTTTACGGGACTCCTTGTTTAAATTTTCAATTACACCTAGAAGGTTATCACGCTCCCCCTCAATGTGAACAAACTTGTCCCGAAGAGTCTTTTCACGATAATCACTCTCTTTCTTGGACATTTCTAAAATATTATAATTGTAATTTATGTCCATGAGCTTTTCATGAAAAATATCTTTTTAAGATAGCGAGTTTTGCAAAATTCAACTTTAGCTTTAAAACAAGATTTTTCATCTTCAAAAAATTTAATTCTTTTTGCAAATCTCAAATTTAATTCCCTTAATTTTTCATTACACTTATTAGTATTATTAAATTCCTCTCGAATAGTAAAAATATCATTATCGTTAGAAGTATACCAAGTTAGGCCAAACCAAATTTTATCAATTTAATTAAATGACTTGAATTAACATAAACGTTACCCAATATTAATTTGAGTCAAATTAAACAAGTAGACATTAAATTTTACCAATTTTATCTTTTACCTAATCATGCGTTCTAGGTGATTTTGCAAAAGATAAAATAAACAATTAATCCACTACGCCGCGATGTACGAGGAAAAACCCACAACGGGAAACAACCTCGCACAACCCTAGCCTCAAATCCACTAAGGACAAAATTTACAATTACAAGACAGATGACTTGCAACCTCAACTCGAACCCTCTCAAGCCTTGACGCATCTTCTTGTAACCACCTCTGCCTAGCGGATAACCACGGAGCTCCACCGCAATCTCGGACCCACCGATCGGACAATAGGTACACCGTCAACCACACATGATGCCTTTCACCATGTGAGGAAGCCGCAGCTAAAAAATTCTTCTTCTTCTTTGAGGGATTTAGAAGAAAACCCAAACTTCTCTTCAAACAAATGCAGAGATAAACCGGTGCCAAAATGCTCCAAGAAAAGTATATGTATATATGAACTTGGAAGAAATAAATATGGGTGTAACTAAGTGTTTAAAGGATTTTTTTTCTTTATAAAATGAACACTCAAACTCATGAACTTTTTCTTGGAAGAATCAACTCTCAGAACTCTCTCTAGGAGTTAGAATATTATGAAAAAGTTAAGTTAAAAACTTTGGTTCCCGCACTATAATAATCTGTCAAAAGTTAGTGGGGTAAGGAAGTGGGAAACATGGGTAAAAACTGCCAAAAAAATTTCCCGCCTGATATCTTGTTCGAACGACATTTTTTTCGAACGACATCTCGTTCGAACGAGGCTTCTAACGAAGTTCTAGTGTGAACTCATTAGAAAGATCGTTGGAATTATAGTTCGAACATCCATCTCGTTCGAACGACATTCGAACGATATTCCAGTGGCCAATGTGGGAACTCGTTGGCAAACTCATTCGAACGACATCTGGTTCGAACGAAAAACTCATTCGAATGACACATCGAACGAACTTCCAGAAAGTTTGAAAATTTCTATTTTTGCCCAGAAACTTTATATACTTTATTTTAAAGTTTTAAGTAAAATTTTTCTGAAAATAAACAACAGTTTTTAATTAAACCTACACCCATTATAAATCGTTCCAAGCTCATATATATATATATATATATATATATATATATATAATGCATTAATTCCTTGGGAGCATGGAACCACTATTAATGACGGAGAAACGAGGCACTTAAACTCGGCATTTTGATGAAGCTTTATACACTTGGCCGCTATGTCTTCAAACAAACTCGTCATAGGCCTGAATGGATCAATATGAACTCTAGCCTATGACTCAAACGTTTTTGTCCGGAATTGAGGCAAAACTACAAAGGACTCAATTGGAAATTTGTGTCCTTACAACAATCAATAAAGCATATGCTATGAATTTACAAAAGTCATCAAACTATTTTTATAAATTTTCAATTTTCTCAAGTTATAAAAAAATATATATAAAAGGTACATGTAAGTACAAATACATTACACCATGGAATATCATTAAAATATTTGGATCATAAAAACGGAATGTAATTGTGTGAACATAATCATAGGCAAATCAACAAAGGCATTTATAATATAGGTGCGCGAAGTCAATGAGATACTTCTAAAGAAAGAACTCAATATCAACCATATGTACAAGAATGATGAACAAAATGAAACGGACTCGACTTATGCAACATGCCATGAATTCAAATGATTCTCAAAATAATAATTCCAAACTATTTAATGCTTTTTAAGAGAGTCCAATGTGCAAACCCATTGATCTTCTACTTTATGACACCCTAAAAATGTCACATATTTAATAATTAACTCTCAAAATTTTGAAGATATCATAATGCTCATGTATAGCTAAGCATCAATGAAATAAAATAGCCTTGGCACTTCTATTTTGTGTTTCATTAATCCTTTGGGATCATTTTGCAAATGGTGGCTTTTTATGCAAAGATAATTTCTTCTTTCATATCCCCTTTTCATTGCTGAAGATAATTTTTTTTTCAGGAAAAAAATCCGGACAATAGTTCTTGCAAGCATAACTTATTTCTAGTACATTTCTCTCGTTATTAAACATTATTTAGATGAGAACACCATATTTGACGTATGATAAGAAAGAAAAATGTTCAAAAATTATGTGCATCTCTGCAATAAAGGTGATAAAAAATCTAATATAAAGAAAGTAATCATCAATGAACAACGAAATACTATCCACGCATTATTAAACACACTAAATAAACGAAGTCATGTATTAAAGCACCATGAAAAGTCAAATGAATTGACGGAATGTCATCTTAAATGCGCATCCATATATGGTGGAAAATAAAAATAAAAAAATCTTTTTGTCTTTTTTAAAAATTTATAAAAAATATTTTTTGGGGGAAATTTTCAAACTTTTTCTTACATTTCGAAATTCTTTTTGTATTTTTCATGATTTTATAAAAATAGAAAAATGGGATTACGATAGAAATATAAACTAACAATAGGGACAAAAAAATATGAACATGATAATCACCGTATACTAGATAAGGTACCCAAACTCAATCAACGAAACAAATACCCAAAGATTTCCTAAGATTCTCACATCTTAGTGCATCTAAAGATTTTATGAAAATATTGACTAATTAGTGTTCAATGCTTACGAAGATTAAGCACACGAACTTCTTCTGAACTAAATCAGGAATGAAAAGCTCACATATCCTATTTTCTTTGTACGATAATGTTAAACCGGATTACATGATATATGAATTTAACTCGTATTATTACAAAAAATAGTCATTATGCCTTGGGTGATCCCATAATCTTCCAACATTTACATCATCCATGAGTTGTGTGCAACAACTCTCAACGGCTATATACTTGATCTTTGCTATGGATAAAGAAATGGAGTTTTTCTTCTTGCTCAACCAAGAGACAAGAGCTCTCCCAAATTAAAAGCATCTAAACTGGGCGCTCGCACGAGGCAAGAAGATACCTCTCACGCAAACACTCTCATGTAGTTATCTATGGAACTCAAACTCCCCCCATACATGAATAGAAACTCATGTCTAGATCCACGATCGGAATGAGAAATTCAATATTTTCCTTGGAATCACACCAAGACTTAACTCCTCTAATGAATCAAAGCGCCTCCGATTTTTTATTTAGGAGTAGTAGAACATCAAATTCAAAGTGCAGTTTATTAAATTGAATAAGATAATGTACATATGAACCAAAATAGCTCTCAATTGATTCATAAAATCTTAGATCAATTAAAAGATATAAGTTTGAATAATTTGGAGGGAGCAAGAGAATTTTGGGAAAGGAGAAGCAAAAATAGCTCTCCATCTAAAAAATAAACTCAAAGAGGTTTTCAGATATTATCTATTGGGAGAGAAAATGACCTACTGGTAGGAAATTTTCAAAATTTAGCTGTGTCGTCACAATTTCATATAGTGTTGAAATCATGTCATAACCTTGTACACAGGGCAAATGTTAGCCGTGAGAATGGGTCATGCGAGCAGGTCCAATTGAGACTGTGAAAATGGTTAATGGAGGTTGTAAAAGAGGATTGTGATACAAATTTTTAAATGTGCAATTTTCTAATGGCTTGAACTTGTTTAATTAAATGTCAATCTATAAACAAATTCCATACCAAAGTATACCTCATGTCTCGTAGATGTTGAAGATGCTTGATATTGAGATCCATCTTCTTGAACGTGTGAACATGAATTACTTTACCAATTGTAATGGGATACGACATACTTAATGTAAACTAGGGACTATGAAAGATATGTCCTTACAAATATCCCCCTATGTCTATTCCAATACAAAATAAAAACATTCAAATTATCAACAAATGTCTTATACAAATCTAATACCCTCTCATGAACTCAAAAGTGGAAAGATACTAAATATGCAAGAATTTAAGAAATTCAAATCTTCAAATATAGTTGCTCATCATCTTCTGTTGTGTTCTTTTCAAATGCTCATCAAAGTCCTTCACAAAATAAAAAAAGTAAATACCTTCACGACATAGCGAGTTTGAAATGAGACAAAACATAAATCAAATCAAGTAAATAAATAAATTATCCCCCATAATTCAAACTCTCACTCCCCTATAATTCATAATTCATTCTCCCTCTTTTTATTTGTCCAAAATAGATAAGGAAAAGAATAAAGCATAATAAATCGGAGTGTCATGAGAAGCATAGAAAATTAACATAAACATATATTAATTAAACTTATGCAGGGATAATCTCAAAAGGTTTCACAATCTTTTTTTGATTTTTCAAAATTGTCAAGAAAAAATAATTTTCAAAAATAAAATAAAATGAACTAACATTGAGATAATCAAATCGTGGAAACAAATTGAATGGGTGTGAACAAATTCGCTAATAAATTCAACTTAAACATTCATAACATATGTGCACGATGAATTTTGGATATTCCTAACGAATAAGCTTAAAGTTGTCCTTAGGTGTAAAAAAATGTTGAATTTCTATGAAATAGACTCAATCTAATCAACAAATCAAAGTCTAAAATGATTTTCACACCAATAAAGTCAAAAAAATATGCAATTCTTTTTCAAGACTCTTTAAGGACATGAAACCTGTTGATTTCCAACCAAACTCCCTCAAAAGATAAACATGATCTCATTTTCTATTTTTTTTCTTTTGAAATATAATTCGATAGTACAAATATAGCACCCTGCCGCGGATGTATTCTCTCATATAGGGCGCGACCTAACCTCACTCAGGGCGCGGCCAGAACTCGCTGAGGGTGCGACCCTCTCCATCATAGGCCGCGGCATCCCACCTTAGGGTGCGCGGCCCTCCAGTTTGCAACACTGCTTGCCTTGCAGGCTGCACCCCCTTTATCCACAACTGCCGCAAACTCGGTATACGCCACGTGCTCAGGGCATCTAACTCAACACATTTCCTCATAAATAGAGGACCCTCACCTATAAGGGGAAGGATTGGTTCCACACACCTGAGGCACTACAACACAGATTCTCTCTACATCACCCCAACATAAGCTTTGGAGGCCTAGAATCTGCATCACAGCCACCTCACGGACTCACCGGAATCTCCAATACTGTCATGTACTCTCCTTTTATTCTCGCACTTGTACGCCTCTATATGCATGATTATATTGTACAATGCAACGCACATAATGATAACGGAGCAACACAGTGGACGTAGGCCTATTTTAGAGGCTGAACCACTCTATACCTTGTCTTCTCTCTTTTTGCTTGCTTTACTTGTTTAGCACACACATTACTCTTGACCTGCTGATATGAGAACGTCTTATGGCCGATTTATCGTATCATCAGTTTGGCGCCGTCTGTGGGAAACCAGGTATTTCAATCTTGTTTCTCCACACATATGAGTTCTTAAACACCTTATTCGACCCCTGAGGGTCCTATGGATCATCTTCTCACGGGTCGGTTACTGGTTATTGGGCTCCGCTTTACATTCGCCCCTTTCAACAGGTATTTCATATTTTTGGATCTATCTTTGGATCTTCATTTGATGACTTTGGATCTATTTTACATACCCCTGTGATATCACTCCATCTAGATAATGCTAAAAGGCATGGTGTGCTTTAGTCCCGAAAAGGTGGATGATTAGGGAAGGGCTATATTTACTCCCATTGTTGTTGCCATCTACCTATGATCTAGGGGTTATCATTGAAGTTGTGCCGTATTACGCACCGCAAGGGAATTCTCTCATCAATGGACCCTAGTAGGTTTCCCTCGTGTAATTGAGGGAGAAAATGTCAGTTCCTGTCTTGGACATCAGTTTGGATTTTTCCCCTGCCTAGACAGGGGTGCGGCCTGTAAGTTCAACAATATCTCAGGCTGCGACCCCCACTGGTGCGGATCTATTACGACATTTCAAAATCACCGTGGGAAGGACTTAAGTTGCCTTCCGCTCGACCTTGGGGAATAACATTAAAGGGCTGCGGCAGTACACTTGTGTGCCATACTTGCTGCGGCCTCCTCAGCATATCATGGAGCAGTTCAAGTTCCCCTTCCTAATATTCCTGTGATTACTCACTTCTGTTAGTTTCATCTCAGATTCTATATACTTTATAAAGGCAAACAAGAGCAGAAATGGAAGGAGAATCCAGCCAGAGTGCAGAAGTCAAGGATGAGATTGTGCAACTATACAATCACCTTAATCACCTCTATGATAGCCATGCCTCACTTCAGACCCAGGTCAATTACCTAACACAGAGGGTGCTAATGTTAGAGGCCGCGGCCTCTCAAAATATAGGCGCGGTTTCCGAGGAAAAAGCTTTGTCTGCCGCGATAGTTAAAGAAGCTGCGGAATTAACTAGAAGGAGCCAGAAAAGGAGGACAGAGAAATCAGAAAAGAAATCAGGTATCTATACTCCGTTGATTTTCCCAATTGAAGGGATCTTTGAGTTCATCAAAGAGGACAAGCTTTTGAGGTGGCCAGAAAAGTTGAGGGCTCCACCCCACAAGAGGAACAAAGCTACCTGGTGCAAATTCCATCAGGACCATGGCCATGACATAGAGCAATGCTATACTCTGAAAGATGAAGTTGAAAGGCTAATTGGACAAGGGATGCTGCAGAAATTTCTAAAGAATGCATAAAGGACCCAGCCGGACCTGACAGAGGCTGTATGACGCACCTCATCTTTAGTCTTTCCAATTTCAACTATTTCTGTTTATGATTTATCAAGCTCATTGTAGCCTTAATACTTAAGGCCTTATGTTTTATTAACAAAGTCATTAGCTGAAGCATACATATATAAATATATGAATTAGCAAATTTTGCCATATCTGATATTTCTCTTGGTTTCATAACCTGCTATCTCACAAAAAGACTTTGTGTCTTAAACAGATTCCAGAGGAAGGATAACAAATTATCTCGGAAGATTATTATTATTTTGGGATGTGTATATGGAGGGATTACGACCTTTATATATGTGTAACTACATCTTATCATATGATGATAATATTCACGAAAGCGTCTGAAGATTAAAGGAGCTTTCATTAGCCACGGGGCCTTACAATGCCCGTTCTCAGCTTTTGGGATGTGTCATCGGGCCGGGAGGCTTATACTATCTAGCCAAGGATGGCTTTCTATATATCAACGGTTGTGGGTGGCTTAATAACATAACCCAGCCTGGAGAGGCTTTATAGTGTCTCGCATATTAGCTGTGGGTGGCTTAATAATATAACCCATCCTGAAGAGGCTTGATAGTGTCTCGCATATTAGCTGTGGGTGGCTTAATAACATAACCCAACCTAGAGAGGCTTGATAGTGTCTCGCATGTTAGGGCTTGGTGACATGACCCAGCCCAAGAAGACTTGGAAACTCCAACATATGTATACAGAGGCGCATTATTCAGATAAACCAGAAATGTGCCGCATTCCACCGGTACGGTTGCAGAACTCTAGGAGCCACTCATTCATGAAAATGGTAAGGCACTATCATCTTGAAGCACGAGAAAGCTACAATGTCGAATGCGACGATAGAAGAGAATCAGTTGTACCAAATCTAAGGAAAGAGTTCTCCACATATTCCATGTTGGTTATGGGATAACAAAAGATAAACGGCTCAGACAACCGTGTGCAATGAAAGCTATTGGAGATCCATGCAATCAGCAAGTCCCATCCTCGAAACCTGTCCATAGAAATCAGGCAAAGATGTTTACATGACGCGATATAATAACGAGCCACGGCTTGTACGCAGCTGACGTGATGCAGTAGTCAATGCCAGGGATTTAACACCATTTGTATAGACGCACACATTGACAAAAAATCAAACTACGAAGAAATCGACCTCTGACCGCGGACTTGAAATGTTGCGTCTGTCGGGACGCGGATGCATTTTCAGAGATGAGGCAGTAACGTTCAACCATTCATTATAGCAAGCAATGTAAGTCATGCAATATAAAAGAGCAAGGAATACATTAAGCAGTCAATTGTAATGGTAAAAATATGGCCGCAGCCTTGCTATTAATAAGCCATCGATTACATAATGAAGGCCGCAGCCACAAAAGAAGTCTAAAGATTACAAAAGGGAGGGACATATTAATGATGAAAGAAATTAAGAGTTCAAGAGGCTGCATCATCATCATCATCATCATCACCATCTTCTCCGCCCGCGGCAGTCTCCGTCTCTCCGTCCGCGGCTTCTGCCTCTGCCTCGTCCCTGAGCCTTGCTCTCTCTTCTGCCGTGGCCTTAAGTTCAGCGATGCACTCTTGATGTTCGGCATCGCTTAACTTCCAGGCAAGGAAATCCTCCTTGGCCTCAGGGAACCTCCTGATAAATCTCTGCCGCAGCTCCTGGTAGCCGCGAAGGTATGCCCTGTTATTGATAAGGAAGAAATCCTTGGAGCCTTTGAATGACTCCACGACATGATCTATGGCTAGCTGGAGGGCGTCACCATGATCTTCTTCCAAAATTTTCACTGTCGCGGCATGATCTTCATCTTTCAGGGGCGGACTTGGCTTCTATCTCCTCATATTTCTGCTGGAGAAGGGCAAGCTTGGCATTTGAAATTTTCGCAACACGGGCGGCCTCCGCAGTCTGGGCCTGCGAGGATTTTAGGGATTCCACGGCCTGTTTAAAATTCTCCTCCGCTTCCTCCCTCGCCTTGACGGCTTTCTCAAGGTCTACATGGGCTGCTTGAAGGGCCGCGGCAGCAGACTTTTTCCCCGCCTCAAAAGCAGAAGTCCGTGCAGCTTGCAAGTCCGCAGTATGTGCACTCTTCTCAGCCTTTTTCAACCTATATAAGGCCTCTTACTTCCTCTTCTGGACCACAATAACATCCGCGGCCTGAAAGAAAAGACATTAGAAAATAAGGAAAATTATGAGATGCAAAGTCAAATGACAACTGGTACGTACCCTCAGAAGGCTATGGAGGCCACAGTCCTCCAGATCTTCATGATCTTCTCCAACTAGCCTTTCAAGGTCCGCGGCATCCAAGGCTCGCTTCATTCTCTGCGCAGTCTTTGCGGTTGTGTCCCAGGAAGAATTTGGGCCAGGCTGCCTTAATTGAGGCCTTGGTCTACTATCTGGCCCATACTCTCCACGGAATTGAGGAGGTGGCAAGTTCGCATTAACCGCCACTACAGTCGGCGGTGGAGGAGAGGATGATTGAGGGGGCACTTCAGTTGACATTAGGCCAGCCGCGGCCAAGTTTTCCCCTATGTCGTCGTCAAAATGGTCTGGGGTAGGGTTTTCATCATTGACCACCTGATCCGCGACAGGAGCAGTAGCCTTATCGGCAGCGACCACGGCTAGGGCAGCATTATTTTCTCCGGAGGGGGCCGCGGCAGGTCCCTTGGCCTTGGACCTCTTCCTCTTCCTACTACGCGCAGTATTATTTAGGACGACTGCATCCTCATCCATCTCCGCTAGATGTGCCGCTAGAAACTCCCTGTCAACTTCTTTACCTGAAAAGGAATGGCATGAGTTCGAGTTCAAGAGAATAAATGACTGCGGAGTAAAAATTATGGTGCAGTTAGTTACCTTCCGCACCCATTTGTTGAGGAATGGATTTGTTTGGGATAAACCCTGCTTCAAAAATGGTTGCTGACGTTACGAGTGTGCTGAACTTCTTATGTTCAGTAGGAACTTCCGCGGCCTCAGCAACCCTTTGTTCCTGCCGCTTATTCAAATGCAGATTGTCAAGGGCTGCAGAAAGAAAAGACGATTCAGGTTAGTGGAAGTTACACGTGAAATAAAAAGGACGCGGATATAATCTTATATACCTAATTTTGAGGATGACCCCCACTGCCGTGACATTTTATATGTTCTCTCTCTTTCCTTCTCCTCGGGATGCATCTCCCAGCCTTCACCGGAGATGTAGAAATATTTCCCCTTCCAATTCTTCACACTGGTCGGTCTCCCAGTGTAAAGGGCCTCGTCCCTGCCGTGGCTAGAGAGGTAATAATACCCCGCGAATTTCACTGTGTTCTCCTTTGGACGGTAGAAGTGAAAGAACTCCGCGGGAGTGATGTCCTTTTTGAACCAATTATCCCAAAGGACAATTGCAGCGAGAACGGCTCTCCAGCCATTAGGGTCCAGCTGTGCCGGGGCCAGGTTCATTGCCTGAAAAAAGGCGACGGATAGGAACTGGGACTGGTAGCCGCAGCCCGTAAATGAAGGCGTGCAGCGGGAAGCAAATTCCATCATCGGATAGAACTGTGATTGGTCTTTGGTTCGCGGCAGGGGCCGAGCACGTCAAATTTTCTGGAAATTCGAAGGCCTCAGCAACCTGCTCGACCCAATCTTGGGTCATCGAGCTGCGGATATCAAGTGCGGCCAAGGGTCTCTCAGCCCTCCTAGATGTTCCTCTTGGGTTATTTCTAACAGCCGCGGCATTGTCTCCTACACCCATTGGATGTGTACTTGAGTTGGCTTCCTCTTCCATCGGCGGAGATTGGGAATCCTTCCCAGATGTAGAGTCCGCGAAGTCTGAGTCGATTATCACGCAGTTCGGGCAATCTTTTAGATTGTAGGGCCCAACTGATCTTAGAGGGGGCACATAAGTAAGCTCGAGGGGAGAGGTCCCAAAATGCTTTGCCCAAAAGCCTCTCAGGAACTCGTCTGGGTCAAAGCTCATATGGCTGCAGCAGTACCTGAAAAGTAGAGTTCGCAGTTAGGCACCGCAGCTAGTATGATTTGTAAGACTTCAAGAAGCCACAGAAGGGTATTTTTGAACCAAAAATGTCTAATGGGATCGTACTGTCCCAACAAGCCGCGACCACATCCATATCAGAGGAACATAGAATGCCGTGGTAATAAGATAGAATTGCTTTTAGGGCGTTCCTGGCCACGACCATTCCTAAATTTTCAGTCCACTCTTTATGCTCTAGCAGCAGCTATAGTTATTTAACATGAACGTCTTGGGTTCATGAAAGTTTTAAGGCTATTTCGAGACGACCAAGGGTAGTGATTTGATGCCGCGGATGATAGTTTGAGGGACCGCGACCATTTGGCACGGTATGATGCAGAAGTATTGTACCAGTTCACGAAAATGATTATTGAAATCCTACCATGTCGCGGCCTCTATCCTAAATAAGATTATTACCTAAATCTAATCACTTTTAGAACCAAACCCCCAGAATATGGAGTGTTCGATCATGAACATCAAGAACAGTTATACGTATTTCATATGCAGCATATGTGGAAAAAGCAAAACGAACAAATAAAACCCTAGATTTCTAGCAAATGAACCAGGCAAAGTATCATAAGGGAAGAGAACTGTAAATAGTGGTTGAAAAATCACCTAGAAATGAAGAAAGTTGCAAAGATCAGCTACAGAACACTTTGAACCGCCACACGCCGCCTCGAAAAGTCGCCGGAATGTGCAAGAAAGAAAGTGCAGAGTTTCACTCTCGATGTGCTCTCAAAAGTTTTGGAAACGTAATGAAGTCCACGGCCATAAAAAATTTATATAGGGGAGCGCAGAAGACGAATCGTCGCTTTGGTAGTGCCGCGACACCTAGACTACTTAGCTGCAGTCCCAATTGATCTCCCTTGGCACTACGGCTTGGGGGCTTATTGATAGTACAAGTATAGCACCTTGCCGCGGATGTATTCTCTCATACAGGGCGCGGCCTAACCTCACTCAGGGCGCGGCCAGAACTCGCTTAGGGTGCGGCCCTCTCCATCATAGGCCGCGACATCCCACCTTAGAGTGCGCGACCCTCCAGTTTGCAACACTGCTTACCTTGCAGGCCGCACCCCCCTTTATCCACAACTGCCGCAAACTCGGTATACGCCACGTGCTCAGGGCATCTGACTCAACACATTTCCTCATAAATGGAGGACCCTCACCTAGAAGGGGAAGGATCAGTTCCACACACCTGAGGCACTACAACACAGATTCTCTCTACATCACCCCAACATAAGCTTTGGAGGCCTAGAATCTGCATCACAGCCACCTCACGGACTCACCGGAATCTCCAATACTGTCATGTACTCTCCTTTTATTCTCGCACTTGTACGCCTCTGTAGGCATGATTATATTGTACAATGCAACACACATAATGATAACGGAGCAACACAGTGGACGTAGGCCTATTTTAGAGGCTGAACCACTCTATACCTTGTCTTCTCTCTGTTTGCTTGCTTTACTTGTTTAACACACACATTACTCTTGACCTGCTGATATGATAACGTCTTATGGCCGATTTCTCGTATCATCATCAATCAAACTAAAGTATTTATCCCCTTTTTGGCATATTTATCTTTTTATTGCCTTAATATTTTCTTGGGCTCTTTTAAAATGGTTGCTTTCACGATGATTTCACTTGCCTCTCTCAGCCCTTTTCTGTATTCGCTCATATTTTTTAATAATAAATAAACTCTCACGGGCAACGGTTCTTACATGCACTACTTTTATTATCTTATTTTATCGCATTTGGTTTATTTTAAAGGCAAGATTAAGATGAAAACACTTTGACCAACATTTGATAGACAAGTACAAAAATCAAACAAATCCGTGCATGTGTGCATTAAAGGAGACTATGAGTCAAACATGTAGAAAGTAATCTCTAATCACACCTCAATGAATCCTCACATTATAGAAAAAAATAAAATGATGATACATCTCAAAACACTATCAAAAAGTCACATGAATAATGTAATGATATTGCGACTTGGTCATCCTAAATGTCCAATCATATATGGTGTAAAAAGAAATACAAAAATCTTTTTGTAGTTTTCGAAAAAAAAATAACAAACACAAAATATTTTTGGCTTTTTCAAATTTTCTTCTCAAAAAATAGAAAATATTATGTATTTTTCAAAAAATATATTAAAATGGTAAAAGTAAATATAATGGTAGTGCACACTTGCAATAGGTATAAACATATGAACATGAAAATCATCCTAGGCTATAAAACATGTCTAAACCTTAATTATTAGGTCCAGAGGAGTTTTCCAAAAGTGGTGACATCCTATAGAAAACTTCCATCAAATCATGTGAAGTCTTGACTAAATACTCAACTTGCTCTCTAAAGTTCTCAAAATCTCTCATTTGATGTGCAGGAGCATGTAAAGTATCATGTGTGGGAGTGCGTATGGGAACACATGTAGTAGCATAACGAGGTAAACACTTATGAGACACACTACCCAACTTAAAGAAAAATCCATAAGGTGTCCTCTTTTCTTGCAATGGGAACAAATATAAACTGGTATAGGCACACCTCTCTCAAAATGTCTAGGATGCGCTCTCATATGGGGAAACTAACACTTAGGTGGGTTAGGTTGAAAGCTATATGGATCTATCACAAACTCAGGAATCGTCTTGGGTGCACCATGGGAAGTAGACGCACCATCATAACCTATTCCTAGTCTCTCAACATTACCCAAAGCAGGATCGAGGAGTATCTTTCTAAACCTCTTAGATGTGTCCTATATAGTGACCTTATCCTCCCTGGCATATTCTAGATCTCTCTCGAGGTGGGATACACGAGCCTAAGTTCACTCTTTTCCCAGCCTAAGACAATCAACTGCTCACACAAAGAAAGTCTCACCTTCTCGAGTTGACTCATCGATGTCTCACACACCCTCAAAACTTCTTTCTCTATCTCTCTCTCTCTCTCTCTCCAAATCTAACACCTTATGACCTAACTCTTTATTCAAATTTTTGGTCTTCAACGTATCGGTGGACAAATTTTTAAACGCCTTTTGGAGATACCCTTCTCCCTCACTTACGGTATCATCCTCACACTCACTATACCCTAAATGGCTCGAAATATCACCGAATCTCTCACGTTTACAAGTGTACTCATCATCCTACGATAAACTAGATGTGCTCACGTGACTTGCCATGAAAGAAATACACCTTCATGTGGTGATTCGTTGCCGAAATCATCCAACTCGATGTCACTATTGCTAAGAGTGGCGGCATTAGCAATCTTCTTCTTATTTCTCTTAAGTATAGTGGGGCACTCATATTCTTTGTTCCCTTTTCCCTCGCACTCATAGCATCTCATATCTTCCTCTTTCTCACTGCTCTCACTGGCCTCATCTTTCTTTTTGTTTTTCTCAAAAATATTTTTATTGGAAGAATTTTTCTTTGGAAAATTGAGAATTTTTTTGAAATTTTTAGCAACAATGCCAAGTTATCTAAATCAACCTCTCCCTTAGAATCAGACTCAAAAACTCTTTTTTTCTTCTTAACCTGAGTCTTTAAAGATACCCCTCTATCCTTAGACTTAACGATTTTGGGAAACATGTTGATCTCATAAGTTTGAAGGTCTCCTATGTGTTCTTATAACCTAAGTGTATCTAATATCCCCAATGAGTTTAAAACATTGACCTTAGGAATAAATCAGGATGGGAGTGACCCCAAAATATTTTTCACAACTCTTAAATCCTTAATTTTCTCTCCTAATTGAAAACTCATCTTAATAATGTTCGACAACCTAGAATTGACTGGTCGAAACACTCGAACTCTAACATAGTGATAGCCTTAAAAATGGTGGTCAAATTATGCAATTTCAATGGCTTAACCACTTTGGTACCCTCATGTGTCAATTGGAGGATATCTCATGCCTCTTTTGACGTAGTGCACGTCATAATACGTCAAAACTCGCTTGGGGTGACGGCTCCAGAAATAGCACAAAGTCCTTGGCAGTTGTAGGTACTCCACTTAAACTCATCCTCATTCCATTTAGACACATGTTTATGATTGGTAACATTATCTACGGTGACACAGGGAGGAGTTCACCCTCTTTCTCATACGAGCCAAACTATTTCATCTAAACCTTTTAAACAAGATCTCATGAGGGTTTTCTAATAGGCATAATTTGTGACATCAAAGGGGGGCATCAGATTATATAAGTTATCCATTAGAAAATTAGCGATTTTTAAAAAATATTTTTTCACAAATGATTGATATCACAAATTTTTTTGTGAAAAAAGGATCTCATGATATTTTGGTGAAACCTGCTCTGATACCAATTTGTAAAAGCGGATTATGATAATAATTTATGAATGTGCAATTTTATGATGTCTTCAACTTATTTAATTAAATGTCAATTGTTAAATAAATTCCATACCAAAGTGAACCTCATGTCGCATAGATGTTAAAGATGCTTGAAACTCAGATCAATCTTCTTGAACGTGTGAAAGTGAATTCGTTTGACGGTTCTAATGGGATACGACATACTTAATGTAAGATTGGGACTATTAAAAATATGTCTTTACAGAGGTTTTTCAATATAGCCTTTAACTTTGCACCAAATCAAAAGGTCAACTCCCAAAATATGTTTCCTTAATATCTCTGAATAAAGTAAACATTTGTCCATCCAATTTTAAAAAAACACACCTATTCTGAAAATATCATGCATGTGTGTTTAGCCATAAGTCAACTCAAAAAACTGTAAAAAAGGATATAATCTTCAAGCCACATGTGTAATGAAAGTCTTGCAATTGTTGAGCGACTTGTATGATCTTCAGCTTTAAATAGTCCATCTAAATAAATGAACGCACCTCACTTAAATGTATCAAGCCTATATGGCTCGAATGACAAAAGGAGTCAATTTTTTCGTGGAATTTTGCCAAATTTTATATATAACTTGTATAATACAAAATTCTACATTTTCAATCTCCCCCTTTGACTATTCTGTGGGAAAACCTCCAAAACCAACAGTACTCTTGATTACCTCAACCAAACCCACTCGACATTATCCATATAATATGAGTAATATGAACTAATACACAAATGAGTCCAAATGACAAATGGCACATCAAAGTCAACCCTGAAATGGTAGGTTGGAGTCGTAATCAACACGGATATACCTGGAATCAAATGTAAACAACATATAGAATCACGCAGGAAAGCATGCACAAAGAGAAACCCCTTGCATGGGAATGCTCCAAAATACCAAAGTGATATAGATAATATAAAAACATGTAAATATGAATCATATAATCACAAAATACTATAGCTCCCCCTACAAATCATGTCCCCCTATTATAGATATTTCTCCCCTTTTTGACAAATGAGAAGGAAAAAAATTTCTCTCTGTGACAGAACAAAAATAAAACTTTCTCCCCCTATTTGAGACAAATAGTCCATGGGAAGAAATAATAATCGAAAATGGATACAACATGGTAAAAAATCAAGATCACAATGATAAATAGAACTAGTGAATAAAAATATAGTAAAGCATGTGAACTGCCAAAGCTATAACATGGGAATCAGAAATGAGCATATACATGTGTATCATCATATGAATATCAAAATTAAGAACTAGAAGATGAATGATATGAAGAAATAAATACAAAAGAAGGATATGTGATGTAAAAACAATCTAACTATCAAGATGAGATGACATAACATGGATGGATATAACAATATGAACATATGAATATGGATAAAACAACATAATCCCTAAAGCAAAGAAAAATCCATAAAATCATCAACAAGTATCCAAATACCAATAAAAATGGTATAGGTATCCAATACAAACCAAGAGTATCAAAGTAACGCAGGAGTTACAATAAAAAAAGATCAAAAAATTGAAATAGAGATAGATAGAAAATATTTAATCCTCATCTGACATATCATCATCATACTCAGCATCATTAGTCTCGTCATTATCATTGTCCTCATCATCCTCATCATCATCCACATCCACAGTTGGAACATATGGAGGAGGAGTGGAAACTGGTTATGGAATAATAATAGCAAAATCTACAACATCGGATCTCCTCAATACTCTACAATAAAGATAACATTTGTGCATAAGCTATCCTCAATATGGTTTATCGTGTCAAAACATTTTGTATAATATGCATGGGAATCCTTTATCTCATCTATAATATCTTAAAAATTACCTCTCATATAGGAAAACTGAGTTTCCATGAATTCTCCCCGACGCTGATGTGCTCGTGGCTCTGGATGGGTGCATGATGATAAAGTGGGGAAACTTTAGGTGATGGTATCGGTGCATCCGAGTCAATGGGCTATCTAGGCAGTCAATGTGCAGTCTGTCCTGCAGAACGAGAAAATTCAATGCTTAAAATATCTCAAATAATAGGTGCAACCTCATTCGTAATCAATTGAGTAACCCCTAATGAATAAAAATAGCATGTGATCAACCTCCCTTAAGGTAAACACTCCCATCCAATATCGGTGCACGGCGTTGTTATGAATTGAATAACTAGATCTTAATAATCTATCACCTAACTATGCACTAAAGCATATATCAAACTAGAAATGTGATAGAAAAATTCATGGGTGAGACTTCTAGGCATAAGGTTGTAAACAACCAAGAAGTGGAGTAAAGAGTATCGATTGTCCATGTTAGTCTTATAAAAGACAGAACTAAAACAAAAAGTCTTGTACCCCTCAAAAAATGATGTAATCTTATAATGTATAACCTCATCCTCGTAATATGCATCAAAATCGGTATGATGAAGATGAGTCTCAAGACTTAAATGAGTAAATATATAATTACCAATGAGCTTCATCTCAACGCCACAATCAAATGAAGACAATGCATGTTATATCATGGATGACACTATCTTGTTAGTATAGAACATGCAAATGATGGTATCATTGGCTGAATGATGTGTCTAAATTAATGGAGAATCATGAATAATCCCAATCAATGAGAAAAAGTTTCCCTCCTCACATTCTCAATATGCTGTCGATCCACATCTCTCTCTATGGTAACCCGTGTCATAAAAGTATCTATAAGAGCCGAACCATATCTAGTTAATGAAATCCTAGAGGCATTAGTACTAGGTACTGGAACTGGGATTGATTCACTCAGTTCCTATCTACGATGTCTCATAGGTCATGGGGATCACGGTGACTCTCACGCTCGCAATGTCTCGCCGTGATAACTCGGAATATGAACCTTATTCCTAGCTTGTGTTTTTCCTCTCACCATAATGCATAAATATGGGAAAAAAATAAGGAATAATAGAAAACTAAGGCAGAAGGAAAAATGGTATGAAAATCCCCAAATAATACTAATAATTCACCAAACTTGAAATTAAGCACCCAAGATGATGTATCTAACCTAGAATGACTACAGAAGAAGAAAATCAACAATAACCAACAAGTATTTAAGACTTAACAATGTAGAGCCAAGTCAAATGACACCAAACAAAAAACTAGGTCTTTATATCAACGACCAACAAATCTTCACACAAAAACCTCCTAAAATGATATGCAAACTAGAAAAATAACTCTAGGGATGATTTTAGCTCGGGCACTATCTCTATAAGAGATTTGGGTGTGAAGTGAGTAACTGAACATACCAAACTCATTTAAACATGTCAACATACACGCGGATGACGTTTCCTTTCATGTGAACGAGGAATTTTTTAGTTGTTCAAATAAAATAAGGGATAAGCTCACTCAAGGACTAAAAGGTCCAAAAAAGACTGAAACCTAAAACTTCAATTCTCTTAAAGGTAAAAGAATGAATGCAATGCATCTAAAACATTCATCTATTCATAGAAAGCACACATTATAAGATAAATGCAAGGGAAATTCAACAACTCACAAACTTACACCCCCCTATATATATATATATATATATATATATATATATATATGTGTGTGTGTGTGTGTGTGTGTGTGTGTGCCTCGATTTGTCACCACGATCCCAGACGAGTAGCCCAGTAAAAATGGCCTAAAGTCTTAGTAACTTGCGTCTCAACTATAATTATTTACGACTTAGTCTATTCCTAAAATCTTGTAAGGAGATATTCTAAGAGTAATGGACTGACGTGGGGGAATCTAACACCCCCAATCCCCGAGAACAAACATATATATAACAAACCCTAAGCCTGGGAAAAAGGAACGCATTGTATTTTCTGTAAAACACTCCTCAGAGTATAGAGAAATAATACTGAGAGCACCACCGTGGACATAGGTATTCTTGCTGAACCACGTACATACTGTGTTGTGTGATTGACACTCATTACATTCTTTATTTGCTTTGGTGATTGTCTTTTCTTGTTAACTTGTGTTGAACATAATTGTCACCACAATTAGCGCCGTCTGTGGGAACATTTGTATTCCTTTAAGAAAGCCCTCACCAACAAAGAATCTGGAATGTATGGTCATAGCAGAAACGCCCCTCAAGTAAGGGATATCCAGTAATAACCCTCCACTCGCAGGATCAGATCTGAAGTTCGACGTTCAGATCAAAGGGGTCATATAGAGTGGAAGGCCTCAGAAGAAAGTCAGGGACCAGCGAGGTCCACACAAATATCCAGGTTGATCGATGCCTATGAGGCAAGGCTCCAAGAGCAAGGGCAGGATGCTCGCAAGCAAGAGGCTGAGAATGCTCGCCTCAAAAGGAGACTGGAAAGGATGGAGAAAAAACTCCATCGCAACACTAGGCGACGTCCATACCGCACTCCTAGCCCTCGGGCAAGCAAGTATCACAACCGAGGAAGGAGCCCGAGATGCAGAACCCCGGGAAGTGAGAACCACAAGTCTGATGATGACTTTCTCGAGCAACAACGGCCAGCTCGCCGTTACAGGAGCCTAACTTAAGGAGATAAGGATATATAAAATTTGGTCTGAAGAGAAATGGACCAGTACCCAGCATATCGGGGTGCCAGATAGACTAGAGAGCTTTCTCGACGAGCTCTCAGGACCCAGATGAAATCCTTTTTCTCAAGGGAGATAGAAGAAGAAGAAGCCCCCAAGAAGTTCACAATTCTGAGATTCAAGGTCTATGATTGAAAGACTGACCCCATCGATCATGTTAGGCAGTAAAGGTAGGCTATGACTCTCTCGAACCACAGGGATGCACTAATGTGATGGATTTTTCCATCGAGTCTGCATGATGTGGCCCAGAAGTGGGTTGATAGGCTTCCTCATAGATCTATCAGGAGCTTTGAGTCCCTGGCCGAGATCTTCACGGCTCGCTTCATTACCAGCAGCTCCCAACCAAAGAGGATGGATGCTTTGCTAATAATAAAGAAGATTCCTCAGGAGAGCCTCTAGGACTACGAAAAGAGGTAGTGGGAGTTATTCAACGAGGCCGAGGATTTCCCGAAATAGGTAGCAGTGGCCTCTTTTAAGATTGGCCTACCCAACTGTTGCCTTCTATACCAATGCCTGACAAAGAAGGAGGCCACAATCATCGACAACCTGATGGATCACATCAATAAGTACACCAAAGTCGAGGATGTGACCCGCCTCAGTGCAGGGGAGAATGGTCGAGCTAAGCTCGTTGCCAAGGGAAATGATAAGGCCAAAAACCAGAAGAGAGGAGGCAAGAATGAAGGCAAGGGTGGCTCCAATAATGGAGGCAAAAATGATGATTCGAAAGGATTTCAAGAAGTAAACAATGTCTTCAAAGAACCAACATACAAGATCCTAGCGAAAATCAAAGATGAGCCATTTATTAAGTGGCCCAGAAAGATGAGAGGAGATCCCTAAAAGAGAAATAACGCGCTGAGATGCGCTTTTCATAAGGAGGGAGGACATAAGACTGAGCACTGCAAGGCTCTTAAGCCTCACCTTGAAGAGTTGGCCCAGATCGGGCATTTGAACGAGTTTATGGAGAAAAAGGTAGAGAAGGTTGCTGCCAATGGAGACACAAGGCCCGATAACATACTCGAGGACGATGCTGGCCATGAATTTGCAGTAATTAATTGGGCATCTGATATGAAGTAGATTGAATGGAATTCATCTCGGATGGAAGTGAAAAATCTTATAGCGGTAATGCAAGCTTTTCAGATCGATCTAGTGAAGACACAGAGAGGAAAGCGTCAATGAGAAGATGACGTCGATTTTAAAAAACACATCGTGTTCACAGATAAAGATCTAGTGAGGGTAATAACCCCACATCATGACGCCTTGATCATTACCTTCGGGATAGCCAACTATGATGTCAACAAGTTTTTCATCGACCAGGGAAGCTCATTCGAGTTAATGTATCTCGACCTGTTCAGAAAATTGAAGTTAAACGTTGCCGACTTGAAGGAAGCCACAGACCCTCTAGTTGGCTTCATCGAAAAAGTAACTATCCCATTGGGAAAGATCGTGTTGCCAGTAAGGGAAGGAAGTGTCTCCAAGATAATCGAGTTTCTGGTAGTCAACATTGACTCGCCATACCAAGCCATCCTCGACCGAGGGTGGCTATGTACAATTAGGGCATTCTCGTCGACCTACCATTAGAAACTTAAGTACGTGATTGAGAGAGGAGTGATGGATATCCATGGAGATTAAGCGATGGCAAGAAGGTACTTCATAGCAGCCATCCGCCCAAAACCATAGAAAAAGGTCGAAAAGGCTAAAGGGAAGGTCGATGAGCAATAAGGTTTGATACCTTCAAAATAGAAGCTAAAGTATGGAAGACCCGAAATGGAGGAGACCAGGATCCTCCCCATTGAGCGGGTCATTAAAAACCTGGAAGAAGTCACAGCCAGTGGTAACAAAAAAGACAGGAGTTTCCTTATCGGGACATCTCTCAAAGATCAAGAGAAGAAATAATTGACGGTGCTATTAAAAAGAAACCTAGTTATTTTTGTGTGGGAACCATACAAGCTACCTAGAATTGAACCCATCATGGTTTGTCATCGGTTGCACATCGACCCCACTTTCAGGCCCATCGCGCAGAAGGCATGGCGAATTGCGCCAGAGAAGGCAAAAGCTGTAGATAAGGAAGTAGAGAAGCTGCTGGATGCAGGATCCATGCGGGACGTTCAATTCCCTAAATGGTTGTCCAACCCAGAAGTGGTTCCGAAGAATAATGAAAAATGGAGAGTTTGTATCTATTTCACTGACCTTAACAAGGCATGCCCTAAGGACAGTTTTCCCCTCCCAAAGATCTACCAATTAGTGGACGCTACAGCAGATCATGAGAGAATGAGTTTTCTAGACGCATATTCAGGGTATCAATAGATTCCTCTCTATTCACCAGAACAAGACAAGACCGCGTTCATTACCACCGTCGGATTATACTGCTATAAAGTTATGCCCTTTGGACTCAAGAATGCGGGAGCAACTTACCAGCGGCTGGTCACCAAGATGCTCAAAGACCAAATGGGAGATACCACGGAAGTCTACATTGCTGATATGCTCATCAAGAGAAAGCGCAAATAGGACCATCTCTCAGACCTAATAAGGACGTTTGAAATACTCAGAAAATACCAAATGAAACTTAATGCGGGCAACTGTTCTTTCGGTGTCTAGTCAGGAAAATTTCTTGGGTACTTGATTAGCGAGAGAGGCATTGAAGCTAACCCAGACCAGATTGATGCAATCAACAAGATACAGCCTCCTCGCACAATAAGAGACGTGTAAAAGCTCATGGGTATGCTCGCCACTTTGAATAGGTTCATCTCGAAGTCCTCCGAGAAGTGCCGGCCATTTTTCCAGCTATTCAAAAGAAGCAAAATGGTAGAATGGAACCAATATTTCTCGAGAGCATTGGAACACCTCAAAGCTTATCTCACCAAACCACCTTTGATCATGATACCCCAAGAGAATGATTCCCTGTACCTATATCTTGTTGTTTCCAGCCACGCTGTCAGCTCTACACTGGTATGCAAAAAAATAGGAATCCAACACCCATTCTACTACGAGAGCAAGAACCTGTTGGACGCCGAGCAGCGGTACCTACCACTGGAGAAGCTCGCCTTTGAACTAGTGGTAGCATCAAGGAAACTGAAGCATTACTTTGAATCTCACACTATCATCCTCCTTAAATCACACCCCCTTAAAGCAGTCCTACGAAAAATGGATCTTTCTGGAAGACTATCCAAGTGGTCAGTCGAGCTGGGATGATTTGACATCCAATTTCAACCAAGGAATGCAATCAAGGGGCAGTTCCTCGCTGACTTCATTACAGAGTTCACAGGCGACCATCCTTATGACCAACTTCAACCCATGGATAAAAGGAAAGATCACTAAACAGGAGTTTGGCAACTGTTCATTGATGGAGCCTCCAACTTAAAGGGGGCAGGAGTAGGCATTGTGCTCGTTACTCCTGAAGATGAAATTCTTGAGAAAGGCATTAGATTTGGATTTGAAGCCTCAAATAACGAGGCAAAATATGAGGCTTTGATAGAAGGACTACAGAAGGCACATATATTGGGTGCAAAACATCTACAGGTGTTCGACGATTCATAATTTGTCTCCAACTAGATAAGTGGGGACTTCTACACGAGGGATGAAAGAATAACATCCTACCTCACCTTAGCAAAAAATTTAATGTCCATCTTTGAGGAAGTCAGTGTCCAACAGTTTCCCAGAGGACAGAACAGCCATGCTGATGCCCTAGCAGTCCTAAGTTCAGCAATTGACTCCGACTTAAAGAGAACAATCCCTATAGACTTACTCGCCCAGTCGAGCATTATCCAGAGCGAAGAGCTTCCATACATGGGCTGTATCCTCCAGATTGAATCAACACCCAGTTGGATGGACCCCTTGAGGAAATATTTGCAGGATGGTACACTACCAGACGATAAGAAGGCTGCTCATCAGATAAGAGTGAAAGTTTCCCGCTTTCACTTATCTCATGAGGATAAGCAGTATACGAAATCATTCACCATCCCTTACCTTCAATGTGTTCACCCAAAGTACATCGAGCGAGTTCTGCGCGAGCTCCATGAAGGAACCTGCGGGAGCCATATTGGAGGAAGATCAAGCAATGAAGCAAGGCTACTGGTGGCCATACATTCAGAGAGATTTTGGAGTATAGGCTAGAAAGTGCGAGAAATGT
The DNA here is from genome assembly GCA_949130495.1 of Sambucus nigra. Lineage (NCBI taxonomy): Eukaryota > Viridiplantae > Streptophyta > Magnoliopsida > Dipsacales > Adoxaceae > Sambucus > Sambucus nigra. Next base: position 663,841,523 of record OX422211.1, on the reverse strand, counting down.
CAGCTACACACTCCTATTGTCCACTAACCTAACAGGGACCTACGATCACTTACTATCCCTTAGCCTTTCGCCCAATGGGGAATGGACATCGTGGGCCCTCTTCCTACCACTGTCGGTAATCATAAGTATCTGTTGGTTGCCACAGACTACTTTACCAAATGGATTTAGGCAGAGCCACCGGCAAACATCAGGGATGCAGATATGATGAGATTCATATGGAAAACATAATTACCCGCTTTGGGATCCCCAAAACCATCATCATTGACAACGGAACGCAGTTCGAGAGCAGCCCCTTTAAGAGTTTTTATAATGACCAATGGATCAAGCACCATTTTTGCTCGGTTGCCTACCCCATAGCAACGACCAAGTTGGAGCTTACAATAAAATAATGATCGATGGGTTGAAGAAACGACTTGAGCGAGCCAAAGGCGCATGGGTGAGAGAGTTGCCACACATTTTGTGGGCTTACCGCACTACCCCACGACTAGCAACTAGGGAAACCCCATTCACACTAATATATGGAATGGAAGCAATCATTCATCTAGAAGTTGGTCTCCCAACCATGAGATCCACCTTGGTCGACCAAGGCCATAATGATGCAGCATTACTCACCGAACTTGACCTAGCCGATGAACGCAAAGAACTAGCCCTAGTAAGACTAGCGAGCTATCAACAACAACTCGCAAAAAAATACAATAAAAAGGTCAATCCAAGGGCATTCCAGGTTGGGGACTACGTCCTAAGGAAAGTACTTGGCAGTGCAGTAAAACCATCTGATGGCAAGCTGGGTCCAAACTGGGAGGGACAATTCAAGGTGACAAGGGACGAGCTATAAGATGCCTATCACTTAGAAAAGCTGGAGGGCAGAGAGATACCCCGAGCGTGGAACGCAGCCAACCTGAAAAAATTCTATTTCTAGTTTTTTCATTAATCTTTTATCACATTATTGGAATTGTTAACTCATTTTTTCATTGCTTTTGATTAAAAAAAGATTGTTTGGAAGTGGCATCCTATGAAGTGTTAATTTTGTATTATGAACTTTATAACTTGCACACTTTTTCTAAGCGACAGGCACATCACTCAGTATACAGAAGCAGGGTATCACCCTCCTAAGGTTTTGTTATGAAACACAAACAACCTCTTAGCATTGCCCCTGGCAATATATGAAGCCCTATAGGGGACCCTTAGGTAGCTCGGCCAAATTGAATTGGTCACCAAACAATGTTTGGCTCAAAAAGTATGATTGGATAGAACATCCAACACCAGGTGTGTCCTCGCTATTTCCATACTTAGGCCTAAGGGAGTGTGACAACATGACCTAAAAGGTAAAGTAGGGAAAAATTGTATGTCATATGCATACTGGACTGGGAAGATACTTACACGATAAAACAACACTACCTACATCAAATCTAGTCGTCTACTAACAACCCAAGATAATAAACAAAAGATTAATAAAGTAAAAATACATGACACATGTTTAGTAAGCAAAACGCCCAAAACATAAATATTTTATTACTTCGTTACATTTACAAAAAGTTACATTGCAGTAAGAAAATCTTAATGGGGATTAGGCCTCTGAGTAAGATAATCACCCACTTGCGATCTCCGACCGTCGTCCGGATGAGGGGCCAAGTCTTCCTTAACTTCATTTGCATCTGGCTCTAATAGCTACCTAGGGATATCATCTATATGGACCCACTGGTCGTCCCTCCTAAAGGGATTAGGCCTCAGAGTTGAAGGAGAAATATCGTGACGGTACCAAAGTACTAAATTCCTAGGGGCCTGTAGCTCCTTGAGGGTGCTCAACCGTCCCTTAATGAAGGACAACTCTTCAAACTCTATCAATATTGTCGGAGCATCTGTCCAACCTTGGTCATAACCACTAGCCCATACTCGTCGAGGGCATTTCTTGAACAAATACCTCAGTCTTGTGACTTTTCTTTGAAGCCCAGCAGCAATCATGTATGCTCGACGGACATCATCTTGAAGCTCGTCCATCTCCTTAGCTAGACCCCCTGTATCTGGATCAACTCATGGAAAAGAATATGAGGTAAAACCTCGCAAAACTTGAGGGGTGATGCTCAACCCTATACCAGCTCGCAGAATAGCTGATGAAGAGGAACCTCGTAAAATTCAAAGTGTGACGCTCGGTGCATGCTCCCTAAGTCGCGACGCCTCCCTCCTCAGATTCTTGTTCTCCTATTGAGGAACTTCTTCGACTCGATTAATTTCGAATGCATATATAAGCTTAGCTCTCAAAGTGTTCACTTCTTCTTGGACAGAGGCACCAACCTCTTTCATCTTCTGAGGTCTATCCTTTATTTTGGCGACGAGTTTAGACTGGTTTTTAAAGCTCTTATTCCTCGACCTGAGAGACTTGTAAATCCTAATAAAGACTTGTCAAACCTGATTTCTGGCATTAGGACCAAGGATCCTTCCCAGTTGAGAGGTGGCAGGTATATAATCATCTACATCAATCAACTACAGGCCATACAAGCATTCAAGAGTAGAAGAATCAATACACAAAAGGGAAAATATTTTCATTTCATTCAAATAAAGAGGTCCAATTACATCGGTAATTAAAAAAAAGAGCAGTCCAAACAAAGAAAAAAATGTAAAAGAAGTCCTAAGAGAAGGATAGCTGGCAACCTCAATTTGTTCAGAGGTCTCTGGTTGTTTTTCCCTTGTCAACAGTAGCATTAGCACCTCCCTCAGATGGAGCAACTACTATTCCCAAATAGAGGGAGTGTCAGCAGGAATGGTGAGAGATGTAGGAACACTAATGTCAATGGCCGGGGCAGGAGCCTCATCCATAACAAGCTTTGGGCCTAGGTCATGCTCATCAAACATCGAAGAATCGACATCCACCCTAGCAGCCAAAAAATCCTTGTTCCATCCCTTCTTGAAGTTTAGATGGCTGATATAGCCTATCTGAACATCAGGATCCTCATATGCGACAGCCTAACCAGAGTTGAATGAACTTTCCTTAATGGCAGCTGCCTCAGAATCCACCTTTTTCACCTTCTCTGTCAGCACCTTATTTTCCTCGACCACAGCTAGCTTGCTCATGCAGATCAGAACATAGGACTTCCTCAACTCATTTAGCTTCTTAATCACCGCTTCCTTCGACCTGTTGGCTTCCGTAAGGGCGAGATCGGAGGACATCTAGGTCTCGCTGGCAATTTTCAAACTGGCCTCCAAATCGATGCCTTTCCCCTTCAGCTCAATGTTCTTCTTCTCCAAGTCCGCATTCCAACTCACCATCTCATCTCGAGTACGGTAGAGAATAGCAAATTCAGTCACGAACTACAAGTAAAGAGAGAATATTAAGAAAGAGAAGCATCGAATAGAATATTATAAGTATTGAAAAATGGAATTAGACTTACCAAGGCTAGCCTCTGACTTGCTTATTGAGCTAACTGGTCGGTCTCTGTTGCCTTCTGTCAATCAACAGGCAAAATTGCTCTCTCGAGCAATACAAGAGTCAACTGGGGAGAGATTGCGACAGAGGCCCCCTTAGGCAACGCGGACACATGCACCAAAGCTTGCCTGGCCTTCGTCCTCGCTTCCACTCTCCTTCTCTCCTATTCCCTCTCCTTCTTTTCCCTCTCAGCTCTCTTCCTCTCTTCCACCTTATTTTTCTCTTTAGCCTTCTTCCTCTCCTCTTCCTTCTTTCTCTCTTTCTCTCTCAACTGTTCTTCCTCCCTCCTCTTCTTTTCCTGCTCGATGGCAGTAGGCTCAGCACTAGTGGAAGATTCTCCATAATTCTTTATCCTCGCTAAAAAGAAAGAGAGAAGAATATTAGAGGAATCACACACTAACAAGAAGATAGAAAAGCAGAGCAAAAATTAAGCCTACCTATGAACTCCTCCCCATAAAAGGAGACCATGAAACTATCAGACCTCGACCCCTTTGTATGGGGAGGAAATTTCCAATTTCTAGCAATAAAACCCTCTTTCCAGTAGTCTTTGTGGGAATCAGGTAGATTTACTACCAATACCCTATCAGGACTCTTGGCCTTGAGGTAAAGAAGACCAGAACTTGTTCGCGAGAAAGAATAACATAAGCATATCTTAGCAAGCCCTAAATTGGTGCCATAGAGCTGGTTCTATGGGCACCATTAACAATCTTCCAGACGTTTGGCGAACACTGTGCGGGGACGATATTAAAGTATACAAAGAAATACAAAAACAAATTACTTGGAGGAAAAGTAATACCCCTTGGGACAGTAAAAGAACGTGAATCAAGGAATTACTCACCATTTACAAAACCCTAACTATAAATACGAGGATATGGTAATGGAAAAAAGCATAGAAAGAGAGCAAGAAGAACTTACAAAATAAAAACTTGGCTTGGGACGATGCGAAGTCACAAGCAAAGATGATGGAGGAGATTGAGATTGAAAGATGAAGACCTGGGAACGAGAGCACAACAGTAGGAGCTTAGAGTAGATGGGAAAATTTGAAGAAGCTTGAAACGACAAGAAGGAAACACTGCTCCGAAAGACTTTTAAAAGTTTTCAATCATAGCACACATTACACGAAGCAGGCTGCCGCCTAAATCAGTTTTCAATCTTGGGAAGAGTTGCACAATTCACAAGGAAGCCATTATGACAAATCATTTAAATTTGTTGAGCCCAACTTGTGGCCCAACAACTTTAGGGGCAATTGTGGGTACCTCAATTGGTCACCACGGGACCAGATGAGAAGCTCAATAAAAATGGCCCAAAGTCTGGGAAGCTTGCGTCTCAACTATAATCAGTTACGACTTAATCTATTCCTAAAATCTCGTAAGGAGATATTCTAGGAGTAATGGACTGACGTGGGGGAACCTAACACCCCCACTCCTCGAGAACAAACATGTATATAACAAACCCTAAGCCTGGGAAAAAGGCACGCATTGTATTTTCTGTAAAACACTCCCTAGAGTATAAAGAAATAATACTGAGAGGCACACCGTGGACGTAGGCATTCTTGCTGAACCACGTACATACGGTGTTGTGTGATTGACATTCATTACATTATTTATTTGCTTTCGTGATTGTCTTTTCTTGTTAACTTGTGTTGAATATAATTGTCACCACAATATATATATATATATATATATATATATATATATATATATATCTCTGTGTGTGTGTGTGTGTGTGATTAGGCAACACATGATCAATTTGATTTGACATAAAGATGTCCTTTAAATTTTGATTAAAACATGAATTAGGAACACATTGAATCCAAATCTCAATCAATTCAACATACATAATATAAAATTCTTATCAACTTAATTTCTTGCAGCTTCGTGATATTAATCAAGGCATGATTCATGTAATAAATATAAATATAGAATCAACATTAATACATATACATAAATCATATGAATTTACAAATGTTGCTAAAAAAATCATTACATCAATATCTGTTTACCTAAAATAAATGGAAGTTTCTATCCATTTTACTCCCTCAAGCATATGTAGTTCAAAGTCTTTTGAAAACGAGCTAAATAGAAATTTTATTTTTGAAATGCTACGCCATGCCTTGTTTTATATGTTGGTTAAGCTCTTGGCTTCAGGACTTTTCCAATGTATTGACTTTTTTCGTTGATTGACTTTTCACACAAATAGATGACATCTACCCATTGATATAAAAGTATAAAATTGGGCGTAATCACTCTAATGGTAACCCTTACCAACGCACCAAAATTGTCCTTTTTAACTCTTTCATAGTATGAAACACATAAAAATGTCACACATGGGCCATGGAAAGTTTAAAAACTAATTAGTGATCTAAGGATTTGATTATGATCAAATTAAGCGCTAAAAGAAATAATCACATAAGTATAATCATGCATATCAAGTGATATGCATATGCTTAAATAGTGTGAAATTAACACCAAAGATTTCAATAAATTTGACCATCCTAACCTTTTAAATAAATCTTAACCCAATAATTAAATCAATCAACATTTTCAATTAAAAGGTTAAAAGTTCACTGTTAATTTAAATCAAGTAAAGTCTTAACATCAAATCTCATAAATCAAGGACTAAACCATTTATTCACAAAAAGAAACAAACATAAAATATTTTTCAATATTTTGAATAACAATAATGCATGTAATTAGAAAATCATGTCGAGCAAAGAAAATAACATAGAAAGGAAATGCATGAAAAATTCAGATATGCAAAGGACTCTCAATAAAAACATGAAATGTGATACCAATTGAAAACCTCACCGACAAGATTTAGCACCCCCCAAATCAAGAATGAACTAGAAAGGTGTGACACCCCACCTATTTTAATCACGAGTGATTAGTACTTTATCAAAATAACCAGAAAATATCATATGGTTCATTGGTTATACCTATATAATCTCGGTGTAGAAAAAATCCCACTAACCTAAGATGACTTACGAAATGTGCTCGACCAAATAACTTAAAGAGATTGTCTCAGTGTTGGAGTGCTCGGTCTGCCTATTTACCTTAAGATGGGATACACATCCATCCCTATGAGAATTTCCGCGCCAAACATACCTTATCAAACATGTGGAATCAAAGCCGCCAAGACTGGTTACTTCATGATTATCCAGAGGTCTCGTTATCAAAACAGTTTTGCACCTCAAGGCATGTAGGTGTACATTATAATAAACGTGTATAAAGATGTAACTGCCCAAATTATAAGGGAACTCTATCTATTTGTAAATATCTGATATCCATATATAAATAGGGGACATATAAGTGAATGGAACTACCTTTTTTGATACCTTCTCAAACCTAGAGTTGCATTAAGAAAACCCTAAATTGTAACCACGCAAAGTAATGCAATAGTAACACCGTCGACGTAGGCTTCTGATTCAAGGGCCGAACCACGAAAAAATCTTTGTGTTCTCACTGATATACCCGTTTATACCCTCAGCCTGGATGAGGATTACCTCCAATACGGATGACCCTACGATGGGCCGACCCTTCAACAGGCCCCAACTGGCCACCACCAGGTCTAGCCGACCCTACGAGGGGCCGACCCTTCCCCAGGCTCTAGCCGACCCTACGAGGGGCCGACCCTCCACCGGGCTTTAGACGACCCTACGAGGGGCCGACCCTTACTCAGGCTCCAGACGACCCTACGAGGGTACGACAGTACGAGGCCAGAATCAAGCCAGGCTCCCTACCGGAAGAAACTTTGCCCTCAGCCTCGGCTCATAGGCCGAGGGTGACGTCATGACAGCGCGTGGTCCGGTACACACGTGGAACAGTGCGCGTCAGGCTCATATGACACGTGGCAGACCGTTATAACCGAATCACACCCTCACGTGAGGGAATATTATGTCATCATTTGGCATCTACAGGTGTCAACAGGGGATTGGTTAGATCACCATTCACATGCACCATGCTTACTTGAGGGGGGGTACACTACACCCCCCAAGACCTATATATACTTGTCACCCCCAACCCTACAGGGGGATCGATCCATGAACAGTAGCCCTAGCTAAAACTCTGCTTGTACACACACAGTAGAGAGAGAGAGAGAGAGGGTTATGTGCATTGTATCCCAGGCCATTAGTGCCCATACTTAGTGGATCACACACTCACAGTGGATGTAGGCCAAATTGGCCGAACCACTATACATCAGTCTTATTTCTTCTTATACTCACCCCCTTCTACACACTTACATACTTATATACTTGCATCTCTATGGCTGCCATAGCTTCTACTGTTTGAGCTCACTATCACTTACCTGGTGGTGCTAAATCTCAGCATCATCAGTTTGGCGCCGTCTGTGGGAACGAGAAGACATCTCTTCCTTTGTACAGCTTGACCTCACTGGGCACTCTGGTGGTGAACCAACACTCCCCCTGAGAGGAGGTGTTTCACCATTGAAAGAGACCCACTAAGGTTCCCAAGCTAACCAGTATTTTCTTCAAGTTCAGCTTTTCATAGCTCAAGCACATGGCACCTGAGATGCCACCGCCACCACTTCCCCCGCCGGATGAGGGGGGAAGACCCAGTTCCAGTCAGCCGCCGCCTCAGTCCAAGATGGCTGATATGGCGGCAGCCCTAAAGTCTCTGGCAGCAAGCCAGCGGATGATGCAGGAGCAGTTCACAGCTCTAAGCCAGAACATACTAAGAGCACCAGGGGTTTCTCCTGAGATGATTACTCCGGCAGCAGCTCCAGGACAGCATGAGGCCAGGGGACCACCCCAGGCACCACGCAAAGACCTTCCACCCCCTCAGCGGCGTAGGGATGTTGCTGACCCCCGGCGTTTACGCCTGGGGAGGCAAGAAAACCCTTGCCCTGATGATAGGTATGGAGATCTGGAGGGAGAGGAGGCTCCTATAGAGTGCTGGGAACCTTACGAGGTCTCCAACAACACCGTGCGACCCCTCCAGGACAGTAGGGGAAAGTGCGTGAGACCGAACCCTGATGATCGCCCAAGAGGCTCAGCTTTTGATCGCTTGAGCAGGGGGTCGGCCTTTGAGAGGCTAGGCCCAGTAAATGACCTACGAGAGCAGTTGTCCAGGCCAAGGAGTGCTGCAAGATCCAGGAGGGAGGCAGCAGATGGTCGGCCCCGAGGACGAGATGATGGCCAAAGGGAAGTAAACAGCCGACACAGGCCTGCTGCAGCAGAACCCTCCGTCCACCTCGGGGAGGCAGCAGGGGATAACATCGGCCAGGCCGACCCTGTGAAGCCCTGAAATGACTCAATCCAGCGGTTAGAGGATAAGAATGGTGATATATTGAAGAGCCGGGACCCTCTTCAGAAGGGATACACCATAGGCTCACCCTTTGTGGCAAAGATAGTCAACTTCCCCACGCCGTCAAAGTTCAAGCCACCTATGGTCACCCCAAGGTATGACGGGAGCACCAACCCCGTCCACCACGTGGAGATGTATCAGTCGGCGGCAGACATATACTCTATCTCAGATGAGATGAGGTGTCGTTCCCTCTCTGGTACCTTGACAGGGGCTGCGCATGTCTGGTACACGTCTCTTCCAAAAAATTCCATTGGAAACTTTAAACAGTTGGCAGACCTGTTCATCCATAATTTCTGCTTTGGGGTGAGGCCACAGAAGAAGACAACACACCTGCTCTATGTTAAGCAGGGAAAGAATGAGACTCTGAGAGACTACATAGCCAGATTCAATAAAGATAAGCTGGAGGTGGAAGACTATGAGGAGAGCATAGCTATGACAGCCCTGATTGGAGGGCTCCAAAAGGGGAAGCTATTATGGAAGCTTGCCGAAGACCCTCCGAGGACGATGGCTGAGCTGTTGTCAACAGCAGGGAAGATACATCTTTAGACAGGGGTCCCTCTCTGAGGGAAATTTTTCAGAAGGAAAGACTCCATGGAGCCTCTTCGTTGATGGGTCCTCCTGTGATAGCGGAAGTGGTGCTGGGCTGATACTGTCAGCACCCGATGGCACAGACGTCGAATACGCCCTAAGGTTCAACTTCAAAGCCTCCAACAACGAGGCTGAATATGAGGCCTTAGTAGCAAGCCTCTCCTTGGCCAAGTCTCTTAGTGTCGGCCAGATTTTGGTCCATAGTGATTCAAGGCTAGTCGTGAATCAGATACTAGGAGCCTACGAGGCTAAGGATGAGAGGATGGCTAGGTACCTCGAGAAGGTGAGGTCGTTACTGAAGGGCTTCAGAGAAGTGAAATTAAGGAGGGTACCTAGGCTTGATAATGGCCGCGCTGATGCCCTTGCTAGGCTGGCCTCGGCAACAAGAACAGACATCAGGAGGACGGTCCCAGTAGAGATTTTGCTCCGACCGACTATTGAGGACGCTGAGGGAACACCTAGCAATTGCCTAAGTGTTTCCCAAGAAACTTCATGGATGGACCCCCTTATCAGATACATTAAAGAGGATGAGATGCCAGAAGCAAGGCAAGAAAGGAAGAAGCTGAGGTACAGGGCGGAAAAATTCACTGTCATCGGAGACACCTTGTACAAAAAGGGGTTTCTGCTCCCCTTACTTAGATGTGTGCATCCCTCAGAAGTCCCTTCCATTTTACAAGATGTGCATGAAGGGTCGTGCTCAAGCCACATTGGGGGTAGATCCCTAGCGAAGAGGGTAATCACCCAGGGGTACTGGTGGCCGACCTTGGGGAAAGATGCCGCAGCATATGTAAAGAAGTGTGACAAATGCCAGAGATTTGCCACCATCCCTCACCAGCTCCATCAGCCTCTCACCTCCATTACATCCCCATGGCCGTTCGCAGTGTGGGGGATTGACCTGGTAGGACCCTTACCGAGGGCAGTCAATAACTATCGGTTCCTCATCGTAGCAATTGACTACTTTTCAAAGTGGGTAGAGGCCGAACTGATGGTCACGATTACAGAGCAGAAGACCTTCCAGTTCATCTGGAAGAATGTGATATGCAGATATGGTCTACCCAACACCCTCATCTCGGATAACGGGACCCAGTTCAAGAATGCCTCTCTGCAGAAGTACTGTGAGAGGGTAAGTATCAAACAATTTTTCTCCACCCCAGGCCGACCTCAGGCCAATGGGCAAACCGAAGTAACGAACAGGACAATCCTAGATGGGATTAAGAAGAGGCTTGAGGAGGCAAAAGGAAGATGGGTCGAGGAGTTATATGCAGTGTTGTGGGCTTACAGGACGACAGTAAGGACCTCCACTGGGGAGACCCCATTCATGTTAGCTTATGGGTCAGAAGCAGTCATCCCCACCGAAGTCGAGTTTCCCACTCATAGGGTCCAAGTGTATGACCCCCAGGGAAATACAGAAGAGAGGAGACTTGACCTAGACTTGATTGAGGAAAGAAGGGAGGATGATGAGATAAGGCAGGCTTCCTACCAGCAGAGGACCGCAAGGTTTTACAATCAGAGGGTGAAACGGAGGCCTATCGCAGTAGGAGACTTGGTCCTCAAGAAGACTTGGCAGAAGCCCAATAAACTCCATCCTAATTGGCACGGCCCCTATAGGGTCACCGACGAAGTTGTCCCTGGGACCTATAAACTAGAAAACCTAGAGGGGGAACCTTTTTCCAACCCCTGGAATGCGGATCATTTGAAAAAATACTACCAGTAGTGTTGTAAGGTCTTGATAGGCCATGGTTGTAATAAGCATTGTTTCGACAGAACACATGGAAAATTAATGAGAAATATCAGTGTTTCCCTCATCCAGCGGTTATCAGTTCTAGTATGCATGCATAGAAGTGGAACCCTCGGCTATAATGAGGATCAGTGGAGGGGACGACCCCACCACTGTCCTCAAGAAAGACGAGAGTAGACTTCGATTAAAAACCATGAATTTGGTAAGTTGAACCCTCGGCTATAATGAGGATCAGTGGAGGGGACGACCCCACCACTGCCCTCAAGAAAGACGAGGGAAGACTTGAGAATCATTAATTTGGTTAGTTGAGCCCTCGGCTATAATGAGGACCAGTGGAGGGGACGACCCCACCACTGTCCTCAAGAAAGACGAGGGTAGACTCCATAAAAATTAATTTGGTTATTTGAACCCTCGGCTATAATGAGGACCAGTGGAGGGGACGACCCCTCCAATGCCCTCAAGAAAGACGAGGGTAGACTTTATATATACCATTAAATTGGTTAGTTGAACCCTCGGCTATAATGAGGACCAGTGGAGGGGACGACCCCACCACTGTCCTCAGGAAAGACGAGGGTAGACTACATAAATACCATTAATTTGGTAAGTTGAACCCTCGGCTATAATGAGGACCAGTGGAGGGGACGACCCCTCCACTGCCCTCAAGAAAGACGAGGGTAGACTTCATATATACCATTAAATTGGTTAGTTGAACCCTCGGCTATAATGAGGACCAGTGGAGGGGACGACCCCTCCACTGTCCTCAGGAAAGACGAGGGTAGACTACATAAATACCAATAATTTGGTAAGTTGAACCCTCGGCTATAATGAGGACCAGTGGAGGGGACGACCCCTCCACTGCCCTCAAGAAAGACGAGGGTAGACTTCATATATACCATTAAATTGGTTAGTTGAACCCTCGGCTATAATGAGGACCAGTGGAGGGGACGACCCCTCCACTGCCCTCAAGAAAGACGAGGGTAGACTTCATATATACCATTAAATTGGTTAGTTGAACCCTCGGCTATAATAAGGACCAGTGGAGGGGACGACCCCTCCACTGTCCTGAGGAAAGACGAGGGTAGACTACATAAATACCGTTAATTTGGTAAGTTGAACCCTCGGCTATAATGAGGACCAGTGGAGGGGACAACCCCTCCACTGTCCTCAGGAAAGACGAGGGTAGACTACATAATTAATTTGGTAGGTTGAACCCTCGGCTATAATGAGAACCAGTGGAGGGGACGACCCCTCCACTGTTCTCAAGAAAGACGAGGGTAGACTTCGTTAAAAATCATTAATTTTATTATTTGAACCCTCGGCTATAATGAGGCCTGATGAGGGGACGACCCCACATTGGTCCTCAAAAAGACGAGGGAAGGGTTAGTATCATCATCATCAACGGAGAAGCAAATTAGCAAGGAACAAACCATAACAGAATTAAATATGGAAGACAGCAGTTATGGGAGACAGTTGTGAAAGGAAGAGATGATGGTATTAATATAAAGCATCAAGTGTTTTACAATACATAGAACAAAAACACAGAACAAAAACCCAAAAATGAGGGTATGGGCCACAGAAGGCCACCCTAAGGGATGATATCAGAAGGCAGAGCCTCGACATCAATGGGAATGGCCTCCTCTGTTACCAGCACCGGATGATCTTCAGATGTACCGACCCCTTCGAGCTGGACTTGGGACTCCACCTGGTTGAGGGCCTCGGCAATTAGGGGATCGTCCAATTGAACACCCTCCAGTGAAGGGCGAACAGAGGAAACCACATCACCAAATTTGAGGACGACCCATCGGCAGGCCGTCCTAATCCCCCTTTCAAGATATTCAAGGCCGAAGCCTTGAAATTCATCTGAAGTCTTGTATGCCTCCACAGCATCAACCTCAGCTTTCTTGATGGCTGCTTCCAGATCAATCTTATGCTGGGCCTCCAGGTTGATCAGAGCCTCGTCCTTGTCCTTGATCAACAAGTCCTTGTCCTTGATCAACAAGTCCTTAGCCTGCAGATCGGCATCATGTTCCTTCGTCAGCTCATCAAGGACTCTAGCGTCCTCAGTCCTTGTGCTCTCCAGCTCGGCCCTAGTAGTGTCCAACTCTGTCCGTAGGTCAGCCTCTTATTGAATGGCCCTCTCAGCTTCATGAAATTTCTGTTGGTTCTCAGCCATCCACTTGGTGGCTGAGGTGAGGGCACAGACGGACTGCAAGAAAAAATGAACAAATATCAAGAGGGGCCGATGGAACAGTTAATGAAAGAATGAAATTAAAGGTCAAGACCAATACCTGAGCAAGGGAGTGCAAACCGAAGTCGTACACTTTAGCTGGAGGCATCTTTGCCAAGAACTCGAAGTCAGAGGCCGATGGTGCAGAGAACATCGAGGCCTTGGCCGCCCTCAAGTTGGAAATAAGGGATGAGGGGTCGGCCCTCAGATGGGACAGATTCTGAGACCAGAAGGCCCCCATGCTCGACGAAGAGGTCGTACCCTCAGAGGCTTCAACCCTTGCCCTCGTCCTTGGATCAGGACGATGCTCAACAGGAGTCTCAGGCTCCTTCTTCTTGTGGCTATCAGAGGTCAGCTCAACAACCGTCGGCCCTGAGGTCCTTATCTTCTTTGGAGCTTGCTGAGGCTCCTTCCCCTTTTTTTTCGACAAACCAGCAAGTAGGCTCGGAGCAGTCATTTCCCAGAGGTAGTCTGGTGTACCTGCAGGACGATCTGATAAGACGACGACATGTCAGAAAAGTTCAGAGATAAAGAGAGAACACTTCAAAAATAAGTAAAGAAGGGAAAATGTTCAGTATAACTCACATAGTTCTGTCAGAGGGCCGACCCTCAGACCAGCTTCTTTAAGGAAGCGAGGGGTCATCAGATCTTCGAACTTTGGGATCTCACCCTCTCTCCCTCGTCCTCTCAGATACTCAACAATATCCCTTTCCTCCAGGCTAAGTCCGGGGTATGACCTAGCTTTCATTGAGGGATTAGACCATTTGCTAGGGACCCTCGGACCATCGGCAGAAGGGGACGCCTCGGCGGAGCGCTCCCACGCCCCAGATATGAAAAAGAATCTCTTCTTCCAATCATGATTGGAAGTTTGAGACACGTGAAGAAGTTTCTTCTCAGACCTTCTCGCCCCAAGATGATAATATCCGGGCTGTTTAGATGAAGAGGTGATATTATAGCAAGCCAAGAATACGTCGGACGAGGGCTCATCAGTAAAAGAGTTTTTCCACAAAGAAATGTAATCCAGAATCGTCCTCCAAGAGTTGGGTGGAAGTTGAGAGGGGGAGACGCCCAGAGTCGACAGGATATCTACAATGGCAGGATGGAAGGGAAGTCTGACACCTACCTTGAACATTTGCTCGTAAACTGCAACCTCTCCCTCTTCACCCTCAAAAACCCTCTCGTCTCAGAGGGAACCCTCATAGTTACCCTGGAGGTCATTCCGTAAGTATGCCTCCATATCAGAAGGTCCCTATCCCTAACGGAGGAGATAAAAGACGAGGCATGGGAGGTATCAACCTCACCATCTGTATCATCGTCCTCGTACTCATCCCCCTCCATCTCATCACCTGCAGGAGGACCCTGAGGGAAAGCCACTTGGAAGGCATTGGGGGACAGGGTTGTCACAGGGACAACCTCAGAGGGGATCGTACCCTCGGCCTCTCGGGGAGGGCTAAGGTCAGACGTGTCCCTTCTACCAGACATTCCAGCACCAGTTGGAGAGGAGGTTCTCTCGTCCATTTCACTTGATTTGGGAGTGTCGGCAGGACGAGGCGACGACCCACAAGACTCAGAGGGTTCAGATGGTCTTATGGTGGCAAGAGGAATGGGAAAGATGGGTCGTACCCAATTAGGGTCGGCCCCTCGTCTCCTCTCTTCCTCCTCCTCTATTCGTCTGATCTCGGTAAAGAGTTTCTCTCTCAGAGATGGGAATTCAGACACTAGGTTGTAAAGCCTCCTAAGCATTAAAGGGAAGACTCTACACTTGGAGAAATTACACTACACTACACTTGACTAATTTAGCTACAAACCAGTGGAAAGTTGACCAAGTTTGACTTTTGGATTGAACAAAGAACTTAAAGGTTTTCGTCAAGAACGATCCAAGAACCAGTTACCGGAAAAGACGCCGGAAAAAGCTAAGAAAGAACTCGAAGCTGATGTAACCCTATGACCCTAAAAAATAAACAGAATTGAAGACAAAGGAAAGCTCTTAATGAAGGAGAATACCTGATAAAGAGGGAGAGTAATGCTGTTGAGACCTGACGAAATGAAGGCTGCAAGTGGCGAAGCTTACTGGTTCTAGAGAGAGAGTAGACTTGGGCGCGAAGAAGAAGAAGATGAAGAGAGAGATTTTGAAAATCTCTTAAATACTTTGGTAATGAGTGGACCCATTTACCAAAGAAAGATATAATTAGGGCACAAGGCTCCAAGCGTACTGCTCAGCCGCCCTGCCTTGAAAACTGGAACAGCAATGAGTATCTGCACAGGTGTCACTCACCTAACTGATCACACGTGTCTCGAATTCAGCAAATATCCCTCAGCCATCTCAATGACACCTATGGCTAAGGGCTGGGGGGTGATTGATATACCCGTTTATACCCTCAACCTGGATGAGGATTACCTCCAATACGGACGACCCTACGATGGGCTGACCCTTCAACAGGCCCCAGCTGGCCACCACCAGGTCCAGACGACCCTACGAGGGGCCGACCCTTCCCCAGGCTCTAGCCGACCCTACGAGGGGCCGACCCTCCACCGGGCTTTAGACGACCCTAAGAGGGGCCGACCCTTACTCAGGCTCCAGACGACCCTACGAGGGTACGACAGTACGAGGCCAGAATCAAGCCAGGCTCCCTACCGGAAGAAACTTTGCCCTCGGCCTCAGCTCATAGGCCGAGGGTGACGTCATGACAGCGCGTGGTCCGGTACACGCGTGGAACAGTGCGCGTCAGGCTCATATGACACGTGGCAGACCGTTATAACCGAATCACACCCTCACGTAAGGGAATATTATGTCATCATTTGGCATCTACAGGTGTCAACAGGGGATTGGTTAGATCACCATTCACATGCACCATGCTTACTTGAGGGGGGGTACACTACACCCCCCAAGACCTATATATACTTGTCACCCCCAACCCTACAGGGGGATCGATCCATGAACAGTAGCCCTAGCTAAAACTCTGCTTGTACACACACAGTAGAGAGAGAGAGAGAGAGGGTTATGTGCATTGTATCCAAGGCCATTAGTGCCCATTCTTAGTGGATCACACACTCACAGTGGATGTAGGCCAAATTGGCTGAACCACTATACATCAGTCTTATTTCTTCTTATACTCATCCCCTTCTACACACTTACATACTTATATACTTGCATCTCTATGGCTGCCATAGCTTCTACTGTTTGAGCTCACTATCACTTACCTGGTGGTGCTAAATCTCAGCATCATCACTCACTATCTCTCATCCTCATTCTTCACAATAATAATTTCTTATCACTTGTTTCTCTTATAATTTGCTACCTCCATTTTTGGACGTTAACAAATTGGCACCGTCTGTGGGACCATTGTAACAAGCCATTTCAGTTCTTACCTAAAACCACTCACTTAGATTCTCAACAAAGACAGTTTGAATAGTGGATTACCCTAAAATAAGTCTCATGGAGGAGGTACAGAGGCCATCTACCCATATAGGGGATGGCGACCTGCATAGCATGTTAGTAAGCATTGCTAAGGGGTAAGAGGCGATGCAGGAAAGTGTCAGGCAATTGACACACCCCCTACAGACCAAGCCACCAGTGCCCAACCCGAAAAATGTGACTCCTAGACTTGAGGCATATAGTAGTGGTGACAGGTGACTTCCTCCAGCGCCTCACAAAAGAGGTAGTACGAATACCAAAGGAGAGCCCTGGAGAATTCTAGGAGACTGAATTTAGGATTTGGTGCTAACACCAGTTTATTTAGGAGAATCGGCTCTCAACGGGACCAGACATACTGTTATGGGGATACCTCCTCCATTTAATCCCCAACCACTTTAAAGATCACTCATATTCAGAGGAAGAACCTAGCGCGTTCGAGCTATTGAGTAGAGGATCAGCATTCGACCGATTGGGCCCATATTGTAACCACTGGAAAATGCCGATGGCGGCACACGATTAATCCTAAAGAAGAATATTGGGAAGGTCCGTAACCAGGATCTCCCTTCGTTCCGTTCGAGCATTAACAAAAGTTAGGAAGACCTCTTAGGAGGATATTTCGATCGAAAGTCGAGGACGAGTAGACGAACCAACCTTAGAAAGGCTCCATCCAATGCCTGGAGGACCGCCTTGGTGAAATGGACAAGTTAAGGAATCCCCTTTAACGTGATTTCACAAAAGTATCACCCTTTGTTCCCTCTGTCGTATCATATCCTACTCTGGCAAAGTTCAAGCCACCAGTCACCACTCCAAAGTATGATGGGAAGACGGATCCCATCCTTACATATTGAACAATACCAGGCCACCGTCGACATTTACTCCATTGCTAATTAAATGAGGTGCCGGGCATTCTCTAATACCATAATCAGCTCGACTCACATATGATACAACAGTCTGCCCAGGGGACATATCAAGAGTTTTCAGCAACTCGCTGACTTGTTTGTTAGAAACTTATTCTTCGGCGCTAATCCAAAAAAGAAATTTGCCCACCTGGTCAGTGTTCGTTAGAGGGAAGATGAAAGCACCAGTTATTACATCACCCTGTTCAACACTGAAACGCTAAAGGTAGTTGACTACAATAATCCCACTGCCATCACATCCCTTATGAGAGGCTTAAGAATATGCAAGATTTTATGGGCAATGACTAAGGAGCCGCCAAAGACTATGACTAAGCTATTAGTAAAAGCAGGAAAAATTATGAACACCAAAGAGGCGATGGCGGCCAAAGAGTCCGACAGTTCAAAGCCCTCTGGTGGTAAGAATGATGGGAAGCGGGAGCAAAAGGACAAGAAGGGAGATAAGCCGAGAAAGTACGATGATTACACCACACTCGTGGTGGGAGTACACCATATCCTAGAGGAAGTATGGGAAAGTAAAGATCTCAGATGGATGGGAAAGCTGAAGTTGTTGGCAAACTAGAGAGATAAAAACAAGTATTACGAATTTTATAAGGACCACGACCACAAAACCGACCACTGCATAACCTTGAAGAATGAGATTGAAGGGATGATAAGGAAGGTTAAGCTACCAAAATACATTGTCAATGGTGACCGACCAAATTAAAAAGAAAGAAAAGGTACAAGATGTTCGGAGTCACCCTTACGGAGAGCGGCCGACAAGAAAAGGGCGAGGGACGATGACTCATATGATGATTTAGCGAGGGATGATGACTCATATGATGATCTTGATCTACCTAAGAAACCCAAGGAACCTATAAGTAACTTTGGTATAATAGATTTTGACTGTCACTTCATTACAGGAGGTGGAGCCAGCAGAGGTGGAGACTCAGCAAAAAGGAAGGCCTATCTTAACGAGGCTAAATCTTGTGAGCAAGCACAGGTCAATTAGATGTCAAGCTCCGGTAATATAATGAAAAAGGTGAACAGAGACAAGTGAATCATCGGCTTCTCAAATGACTACCTCTAAGGGGTGTTATATCCACACGACAACCCTCTAGTCATCAGTATGGTCATCCAAGAAGGACGAGTGGAAAGGATCTTGCTGGACAACGAAAGCTTCATGGACGTAATGTTCTACAACTATTACACAAAGCTAAAACTGGAAGACGTGGAGCTCATAGCCTATCATTAAGCTCTAATTGGATTTTCAGGAGAAAGGGTTTACCTATTGGGGATAGTAGAACCGGAAGTTATGGTCAGCATCTGGCCGATTAGCTGAATAGAGAAAATACGATTCTTTATCCTAGATAAGAATGTTCTCTTAGCCTATAATGTTATCTTCAAAGGGTTGGATTAAAGAAATTTAAAGTTGTCCCATCTACAGTGAACCAATGTTTAAAGTTTACAACCCATTTTGGGGTAGGTATCATAAAGGGCAATCAGAAGGTGGCGCGTTAATGTTATTTCATTTTGGCATATTAGGAAGAATGAAAAAAAGTTGATGACCACCTACCATATTGAGACCATCGATCCCCAAGATGAGATAAAACTGGTTAAAGGGCTGCCTACCAAAGAGATTGAGATAGTCCCACTTAACGACAACCACTCACACAGAATAGTTCAAATCAGGTCATCATCAGATCCTCTTCTAAGGAAAGAACTTATTATCTTTTTGAGTCAATGCAAAATATTATTTGCTTGGAGACATGAGGATATGTCGGGAATAGATACCAACTTTTTGTATCACGAGTTAAATGTGATACAAGGCGCCAAACCGATCAAGCAAAAATGAAGAGTTTTTAATGCCATAAAAAATCAGGCTGTTCATGACAAAGTCCTTAAACTGCAAAAAGTTAACTTCATTGATGAAGTCATGTATCCAGAATGGCAGGACAATGTCGTTATGGTACGAAAGAAAAATAATAAGTGGAGGATGTTCATCGATTTCACCGACTTGAAAAAAGCGTGCCTGAAAGACTTTTTCCCACTCCTGAGGATTGATCAGCTCATTGATGTAACAGTAGTCCCCTAGATGCTCAGTTTCATGGATATATATTTCAATTATAACCAGATTCAAATGAAGCTATCAGATAGTGAGAAAACTTCCTTCATAACCCATTAAGGAGCCTATTATTACAATGTTATGCCGTTTGACCTCGAGAATGCGGGTGCTATCTACCAGAGATTGGTAAATAAAATCTTTAATGACATGCTCACCAAGATCGTGATGGTCACTAACCACATCAGTGGCCTCAATTAGACCTTTGACAAGTAAAAGAAATATCAGATGAAGATGAATCCCACCAAGTACATCTTCAGAGTGAAGGAAGGGATATTATTAGGTTTTATTATAAACCAGCGAGGGATCAAATCCTACACTAACAAGATCTAGGCCCTTCTCAAAATGACGTCTTTAATAATGAAGAAGGAAGTACAAATACTAATCGAGCGTGTTGCGAAGCTCAACAGGTTCGCCTCAAGAGCCACTAACAAGTACTTGCCTTTTTTCAAAGTTCTGCGGGAGTCTTTTCAATGGAACAAAGAGTGAGAACACGCATTCAAAGAACTGAAGAAATATATGGGCTCCTCGCCCCTCCTATCGAGACCTGTTATAGGATAAATGCTTTACTTGAACCTTGCAATCGAATCAGTCGCCAACTCAGTGCTGATGAGGTAAGATAAAGGGGTTAAGAAACCTATTAATTATACCAATAGAGCCTACTAAGGGGCCGAGGTTTAGTATTCGCAAATGGAGAAGCTCACCCTCGCATTAAGGGAAGCCTCATGTAGGATAAGGCCATATTTCTAGTCTCACACCATAGTGATCTACACTTACTTACCGCTGCGGCAAGTCTTATAAAAACATAAAAAGTTTGGTCAGTTCATGGCATAGGCGGCTGAACTAGGCGCGTATGACATTCAGTACGAGCCGAGGACTGTAAGAAAGGGGCAGGTATTAACAAGCTTCATTATAGAGTTTACGTACGATAAAAAACAACAGAGCAGACTCCTCTAAGAGAGATCTCTACCACTAGTAATTAATCACCACGACTGGAAGAAATCGCGAGCACGAGAAAATCAGAGCAGACTCCTTAAGGAGATAGCTCTACCAAAGGATAAAAGGGACACCACGATGAGTCCCACCGGCTCTTTAAGTATGAGAAAATGGAAGAAGGTGACTTCACACCAGATTGCCAAATATATGGAAGTTATATGTCGATGGATCGTCTTGTTCAGCAGGGAATAGTGCTTGCATCATACTCGCCACACCAAATGATATAGATGTGGAATACGCCTTACACTTCTAGTTTCAAGCCTCTAATAATGGGGCAGAATATGAGTCTCTAATCGCAGGGCTCGGCCTAGCAGCATCCATAGGTGTCGAGCATATTGAAGCATAAAGAGATGCCCAACTGGTTATCAATCAGATATGGAGACTTTATGAAGCTTGGGAGGAATTGACGCGATCACAAATGTGTCTAATGTGCGTGATATATAGTCTCAAGTGAATGCCTGCCGCTCAAGTAATATCCTGATAAGTTGAGTATCGATCTTCCGGGAAAAAGGAGGAACGAAATCGTGACGATCTTAGAAAGATGAATAAATCCTAGCTTTGACTCTAAAAGAAATGAAAAGATGATTTGGGGATGAAACAACTATGACTAGATGCAAATTTTAGAGTAACTACTAATGAAACTAAAAACTAACAATATGGAACTATGCTAATTAAATAAAAAGATGATGATAAATGGACTAAAAGCTAAACTATGAGATGAGAACAAGAGGTTGGATTAGAATCCCCCACACCCTAGTAATTCACTTCGTAGGATACTATATTTGGAATTAAGATTTTAAATGAACCCAACCTTTATTAATCCTAAGCATTCCATATATGAGGGATCATATCCCTCACCATAAGAAATCAAAGGCAACAGCAAAGCAGTGTCGCATTAACTGATACGCGCGTTGCACTTTTAAACATCCCGATTACCTAGGGCAAACGAGATCAAAAGTCCTACGATGGTTGTAACAGTTACGCAATACGATTCATCTAAGATTTTAATTCAAAAGTTTATTTTCCATTATCGTGAATTACATCGTGTGGGGTTCATGCACCCCAACCCTTAGAAAATTAGCTAGACATGGTTAACTTAGAGAAAAATAGGGTTTTTAAGAAATAGAACATTAACTCTAAAGAAACTAAATGAAAAGAGAATTTCAGATTCAAATCAACAATTAAACTACTGAGCAATTGAATATTAAAGGAAAAGATGTTACTTGAATTGCAGAAATTAAATTCAAATCCTTACAGCAAAATCTTCTTATGGAAAACAAGGTTTTTTTTCTACAAAAACCCTCTACTCCTAATTAACTATCCTAAAAAATCGTCTCCTATTATTATGTAACAACCTAGCATAAATAGCTCCGAAATTTTCAAGAGATTCACCCGCTTAAAATTCCAAGGAAAAGAAATGAAAATTCGAGAAAATACAATGTCATACCGACCCATCGGGTAAGGTGACCCGGATCCCCCCTTTATTTCAAACAGAACTTTAGGAAAGGGCGATCCAAATCCTTTTTGAATAAAAGTTCCAGATCCCACCCCTTTTTCATTTAGAATTTTTTTAGCCATATGGTCCAGATCCTTTTTAAATAAAAGGTCCGGATCCCCTCCACTTTTCATGTAGAACTTGCTGGGGAACCGGTCCGGATCCCTTTCCAGGGTGGTCTGGACCACCTGCCACAATGATGCAGGGATCTTTTTTGGACTTTTTCTGATCTTCAAATGATGGTAATGTTTGCATCGTATCTCAGATTAATGTGTCGTTTCTTCCAATGTTCTTGTAATTGAAATATCTTAAACTCTCCACTTGGCCTCACTTTCGGACTAAGGCTGCAGAATTAGAAAATTGCCCCTAGACTTTCCTTCTTTGATTTCTTTCTCCGCTTTTCCAATTTCTTTCTTCCTCAATGCTTTAATACCTACAAACTCATGAAAAATACAAGAAACTAGATGTACTTATTAGAAGGAGTTAGCAGTAAGGAAATGCGATAATTCAACTCATTTTGCATTACTCGAGATGATAAAAGTTCCTAAATTAAGGGGATAAATTCAGATGAATTTGAGCCTAATCAAAACCCCCTCACTTAGAACTTTGCGCATCCTAGGCAATGTAAAACAATTTAACGATGGATCAACTCTAAAAAATCTCACTTTATTTGGATAGAATACCACTTTCGCGGGCAAGCGATTGCATTTAGCGTATACAACAAGCCTTTAAACCCTAGGTCACCCTAGTAGGACGAGTTGTGTCTCGTGAGGGTTTGCAGTGAATATACCCACAAAATTTGACTCAAAGCAAATTCAAAATACTAAAAAATTGTATACTTTAAAGTTTTTGAGAAAATAGTCATCATCAATTCATGTTCAAGAGTTTCAAACCATAGTGTGTGACTTTTCAAAAATTTGTTTTGATTCAATTGCTCACGGAATACTCTCACAAATGAATCCCTCGAAAATGTGACTATTTTCTCTTGGTGTGCGTGCCATAAGGAGTAAATGCACTAGAATACGAATTCACGTACACTAATTTTAAAAGACAAAAATTTAAGGGGTGAAAAGATCTCATCATCGGATAACGGTTATAAGGAATCGGAAACATTGCCTCTAGTTCACACCTTTAATCTATTTTGTTATCTTTTGTGCCTTAACTCTCCACGCAGTAACCAATTTTTTAATTTGGACTCAGTTAGGACTTTGTCGGGCTATAAGGTGTAATGGGAAATAGTTTGGGACATTTGGAATGGGAAAATATTCTTAAAATGCCAATTGGTACTTTTTCGAACATTTGCTCATTTTCTCTTCTTTTTCTATTTTTTTTTCTATTTTTCACATATTTCTTTTTCTTTCTATTTTTGTTGAGCATTTTCTATTTCTCTTGCCCCATTTATCACACCATTGGGACTAAATTTTTGGATTTCCAATCTTCCCAATTCCAGGTCGTGTGAGTGTTTTCGGGTTGTCAAACGAAAAAGGGAAAAAAAATTATTCAGCTAATTAGGTTGCAAAAAGGGTATTTTTTTCATGAATTTTTCTGGCCAATATTTTTGGGTGATAAACGAGGGCCTACATCATTGCCCAAATTATTATTTGCGTTAGCATATGCGTCTCGAGGTGGATTAAATTTAGAGATTTATTAAGTGCATTTTTTCGAGACAACATCTAACACGTTTCCGTAATCGATCAAAACAAGGGTATTGAGATCACAACGACTTACTTTAAACGCTGAATTGAACATTGACTTAACCACTAACTCAGATTGATTTAAAAAAACTCAGAAAAAGTGATAGGCTCGAATCTCACCGGGTTGGTTAATCTCAACACTTATTCGTAAAGTCGTCAATTTTCTTCCAATTTCCATCTTTGATCAATTTCGACTTTGTGTAATTTATTTTTACAATTTGAGACTTTAAACCGAATTTTAATGATATTTTTGAAAAATTTAAATCCTAATTTTTATTCATTTTGAAGAAAAATATTTTTTTCTTTTCAGAATTTTTCAATTTTTTTTTGCATTACGAAAATTTGTGATGTTTTAGAAATACACACTCGTCACCCCCTAACTTAGACTTTTGCATTGTCCCAATCAAAAGGACTAAAATCTAAATAAGGCAAAATAAGAGTGAAATAAGTAAAACAAACAAATTGAGAAAATGCTTAATTTATAAATATATGTTAAACTGTGGTACACAAACAACAAGGAAACACATACATTAATAACAAGCCGGCCAAAACAATAACAACCAAAACAATCCATAGAAAATGCATCACTGGGGTGGTGGGTGGGAAAGGTTGGATTTGGAGGGAAATAAAATGGATTTTGGGAGATAATTGGTGGGGAAAAACGAAGTGGAGGGAAGTGAAGGGATTGGGGAAAGAGGGTTGCACCTAAGGAAGGAACGAAGAAACCAGAGGGAGGTCAAGACTGGGTGCCCAGGGACGGTCCGAATAGCTGTTGAATTTTGGGCAAAACTCCCCTAACTTGATTTCTACACCTCTCTTGTACTTTAAAGGCTCTACCACCTTGATGACATCTCTATCATGAACAGATTATCGCTTAATCCTCACTTCAAAATTCGGGACTGCTCATAATGTGTGCTTCCTACCTGCTTAATGTGGTCCACACTTATTTATTGATCCTACCTTAGTTATCCTAACCGAAACATTTCTATTATACACAAGATTCACCCCGTACGCGTCGGGGTGTAATGACCTTGATCTCTCTCTTAAAATTCACCCGACCCCACTCACGGGGTCCAATACTCTCCTTGTTTATCCCGTCATAGGATTATAAACCAATCATCAGAACAAGTTGGGCCCCTTCCCAAAAGTGAAAGAGTCGCCTTGAGATTTGTGATACGTGTTCTGAATGGGATTCTCAAGGTGTCCAATATACTTACAACTTACTTGTCCCGGTTTAGAGTGGTTCTCTTTGTCGAAACTGGAGGAATTAATCAAACTTTGATCTCTCTTGCCCTTGGTAATGCTAGTGTCAGGATCTAAATCAGAAGAGGCATTTGGTTCCCCATCTATCACATCCGAAAACTCCGATGGCCTGTGTGGCATGCATCAGTTGTGCTCTCACTTGGGTGAAACCCTAGCTTTCTCCTCAATTCCCATTGAGGGCTCAAGTGGCATGCGTGGATGGTTACAGCTAAGGAATTCATCTATCGTTTCTTGCCATTCGCTCTCTTGTAAGTCACTAAATGAGTTCAAGTGAGATTGAACTTCAACATTGAGGATCTCATCCACTGGCCCAAATTCTCTTTCAAAATCCTCTAGGCTCAAATTGCCAAACTCTCTTTCTTGCCTAACGTTCACTTCCTCTATCTCACTCTCCTCGAATATTTCTATCCTCCTCTCGCCCACGTGCTCGCTCCCTCTCCCAATGGCGGTCATTAAACACACCTCTCCTACTTTGCTCTTATCCTCAGACTTGCTGCTTTCACTTTGTGCTACGAAACCTACCCCTAGTGGCTCTCGCTTGTGAGACCTCTCATGCTTGTGTGCTTCCTCTATAAGATCCAGTTCTCGCAGTTCCCTTCTATCACCCTCGTTCTTAATGTTATTAAAGATGTTAGTCTCGAGGTTCATGTTCCCAAATGTTAATTGCATTTGCTCACTCCTAGTATTGATGAGTACGTTAGCCGTAGCTAAGAATGGGCGACCAAAGATGATGGGGACATGATTACTCGGGAGAATGGATAGATCCTTGTCCGAAATGATAAAATCTACTAAAAAGTAGAACGTGTTAATTTGGATGATTACATCCTCAACAACTCCCTAAGGCATCTTCACAGAGCGATCCTCAAGTTGGAGGGTCATGGTTGTGGGTTTGAGGGCCCCCAAATCAAGTTGATTATAGATGAAATAGGTAAGAATGTTAAAACTTGCCCCTAAATCTATTAGCGCTCTTTCTATTCGATTCTTCCCCACGATACATGAGATGGTGGGTGCACTACGATCTTTATATTTTAGTCGAATATCACTCAACAACACGGAGCTGACGTTCTGTGTTAGACACATGTTCTTTTTAGCTTTAGCCTCCTCTTCATTGTCAATAACTCCTTAAGGAATTTTGCATAAGATGGAATTTTCTTGATGGCATCGAGGAAAGGTAAATTTAACTTAACTTGCTTAAGAACATCTAAGATATCATCCCAGGAGGTCTCTTTGGATTGAAGGATCAACCTTTGAGTATATGGGGTAGCACTCGAAGGTTTCACTACCACTTCTGGCTCTATTGTGTCATCATTACTACTATTTTTCTTGGAGACATCTTTGGCCTCTTTCGTGGTGGGTGAAATCTCGTTTTCATTTTTATCATCGTGTGGAAGAGGTGAAAGGTCAACTAGTCTCCCACTATGCAGAGTGGTAATTGCACTAATTTGTTCAGGATGTGCCTGGGATATAACGCTAGCACTTGATTGATCATGGGGTGGTGTTTGCCCTTGAGACGAAAACTTACCTTTCTCTTTGATACTTAACGCCGACTGAAACTTCGAGATGCTTCACATTCATGTCAGCGAGCATGCGATCATATCTAACATTGGTTGAACTCTGGGAGTTGATAAACTGCTTTATTGTATCCTAGAGGTTCCTCCACGGTAGAGTAATATATGGAGCTGGAGGAGGTGGTGCTTGTTGAAATTGTAGAGGGGGTGAAGGTGGGACAACCAGCGAGTGTGGGTTAATCTCAGCTTGTGGTTGTCTGTAGTTAAAACTAGGGCGGTTTCCCCACGAAAGGTTGTACAATTTCCCATGTGGGGAATTAAAATTTCCCTTGAATCCTACTATTGCACCCACCTTCTTGGTGTGCATGGATTTGTAGGATAAAATCATCGGGCATGCCTTTGTGGAATGACCCACCTCACATCAAGCACACACCTTTTCTTTAGTGACACGTCTGGATCCGGAGATATCTCTCAACTGGCTATCAATTATATCTTTTATATCTCTCTGAAACTGATCGAATCGACGGTCTATTAAGGTATTACTATCCAATTGGAACAAATTGAATGTAGTGGGAGTGATAGATGCTTGTCTAGGTCGGACTTGGGTATTAGGATCATATGTGTCTCATGCTTGAGTAGTCTCTACAACATAGTTAAGATGGTCCTCAGCATCATTAGAGTCTAATTCCCAGAACGGTCGTTCACACATAGTTTGCACAAGTTATTTTGTTGTCACTGTCAACCCATTATGGAAGAAAGAGATCAAATGGTGTTTTTTAAATCCATGATGGGGGCATGCGCTTACCAACTCTTGAAATTGTTCCCAACAACTGTCAAATGGCTCATTATCTTATTGTCGAAAATCTTGGATTTGGGTCTTGACAAAGTTGGTCTTGTGCGGTGGGTAGAATTCTGAGAGAAATTTGGATTGCATATCATTCTAGGAAATAACAGAGTTCGGGTGTAGATACCATAGCCAGGTCTTAACTTTATCCTTTAAGGAAAAAGGGAAAAGCTTTAGGCGAACGACATCCTGCATGAAAGCTTGATCTTTAAATGTCTCGTGAGCCTGTTCGAACTCTCTTATGTGAAGGTATGGTTTCTCCGAATCCATGCCATGGAAATTAGAGATAATTTGTACCATCCCATTGCGGAAGTGGAACTGACCGACATTATATGGAAGTAAAATATAACCCGGGGGACAGTTCGTTCAGGAAAGAGTAAGTCTTTCATGGGACGATAGGGTGGATTTCCCTCTCCAGTGTCGAAACTAGTGGCGTCCGACATCGCTCTCTCTTGAAATGACTCGGAATCCTCACTTGGTGTCCTAGATGTGTGACTCGAGGATTAACTCAAGGTGTAAGTACCAATAGACTGATCAGGAGTAGGAGGTGGAACCCAAAACAGTGGAACGCGAGGCGTGTGGGGACTGTCAGAATTATACTCAACAATTGGATTTTCGTGAATTCGGGTTGGAGTATTTTAAGGAGTTTGAGTATGTTCAGGATTTTGTATTAAAGTCCTGGAGAGATGATTTTTTTTTATATTTAGTCTAAGCTTTAGATTGACTCGATCTAACCGAAGCCTACCTAGTTCCCCGATAACGGTGCCAAAAACTTGAGGCGACCACAAATGTGTCTAGTCTGCGTACTATGTAGGCTCAACTGCAAGCTTGTCGCTCAAGTAATATCCCAATAAGTTGGGTATCGATCCTCAAGGAAAAAGGACGAATGAAATCGTGACGACGTTGGAAAGATGAAGAAATCCTAGTTTTGACTCTAAAAGAAACGAAAAGATGATTTGGGGGATAAAACAACTATGACTAGATGCAAGTTTTAGAGTAACTACTAATGAAACTAAAAACTAACAATATGCAACTACGGTAATTAAATAAAATGCTGATGATAAATGGACTAAAAGCATAACTATGAGATGAGAACAAGATGTTGGATTACAATCCCCCACACCCTAGTAATTCACTTCGTAGGATACTAGATTCAAAATTATGATTTTAAATGAACTCAGTCTTTATTAATCCTAAGCATTCCATATATGAGGGATCGTAGCCCTCACCATATGAAATCAAAGGCAAGATCAAGGTGGTGTTGCATTAATCGATACACATGTCGCACTCTTAAGCATACTGGTTACCAAGGGCAAACGAGATCAAAAGTCCTACTATGGTTGCAACAGTTACGCAACACGATTGATCTAAGATTTTAATTCGAAAGTCTATTTTCCATTATTTTGAATTACATCGGGTGGGGTTCATGCACCCCAACCCTTAGAAAATTAGCTAGTCATGGTTAACTTAGAGAAAAACAAGGTTTTTAAGAAATAAAACATTAACTCTAAAGAAACTAAATGAAAAGAGAATTGCAGATTCAAATAAACAATTAAACTACTGAGAATTGAAAATTAAAGGAAAAGATGATACTTGAATTGCAGAAATTAAATTTAAATCCTTACAGCAAAATCATCTTATGGAAAACTAGGGTTTTTTTCTACAAAACCCTAAACTCCTAATTAGTTATCCTAAAAAATCGACTCCTATTATTATGTAACAACCTAGCATAAATAGATCCGAAATTTTCTAGAGATTCATCCTCTTAAAACTCTAAGAAAAAGAAAAGAAAATTAGAGAAAATTGAATGCGGTCCGGACCCATCGAGCAAGGCGGTCCAGATCCCCCTTTATTTCAAATAGAACTTTAGGCAAGGGTGGTATGGATCCGTTTTGAATAAAAGGTCCAGATACCACCCCTTTTTTCATTCAGAACCATTTTAGCTATGTGGTCCAAATCCTTTTTGAATAAAAGGTCTAGATCCCCTCCACTTTTCATACAGAACTTGCTAGGGAACCGGTCCGGACTACTTGCCAGAATCATGTAGGGATATTTGTTGGACTTTTTCTCATCTTCAAATGCTCGTAACTTTTGCACTGTAGCTCGAATTAATGTGTTACTTCTTACAATGTTCTTATAATTGAAATATCTTTAACACTTCAATTGGCCTCACTTTCGAACTAAGGCTGCAGAGTTACAAAATTGGACCTAGACCTTTTTTCTTTGATTTCATTATCCACTTTTCCAATTTGTTTATTCCTCAATGCTTTAAATACCCGCAAAAATCATGAGAAATACACGAAACTAGATGTACTTGTTAGAAGGAGTCAGTAGCAAGGAAATGCTATAATTCAACTCATTTTGCATTACTCGAGATGATAAAAGTTCCTAAATTAAGGGGATAAATTCGAAAGAATTTGAGCCTAATTAGGAATCCATGGCAAGGTACCTGGAAATCGTTCTGTAGCGGTTAGGCAATTTCACAGAATAAAAAGTGTTATCCAAGGGTTGGAAAACATATGAGCATACACCCTATCCAGATTAGCTTCAGCAGCCAGAACATCGCTAATTAGAACCGTACCAATCGAAGTGCTTGCGTAGAAGAGCATTGAGGCACCCCTTCACGTAACAGAGATGAGCCTTGGACCTTCTTGGATGGAACCCATACGAGCATACATTAAATAGGGAAAGCTTCCAAAAGACTTACACGAAGCCAGAAAGCTGCGCTATAAGGAACCCGATATATTTTGGAAGCAGGACTATTGTATAGGAGATGGTACACTTCCTTACTTCTGAGATGTGTTCATCCATAAGAAGTCAACAAGCTCATCAACGAGGTACATGAAGGATACTGTGGGGCATATTCGGCTGGTAGTCATAGGTTAAATGACTAGCAACCCAATGGTACTACTGGTTGACCATAATGGAAGAATGTGAAGATTACATGAGGAGATGTGACAAGTGTTACGATTTGCAAAGATCCAATATTCCCTAGGGGATCCATTAACCCTGATTGTGTCACCTTGATCTTTCTCCATATGGGGTATAGACCTGGTCGGACGTTGTCAAGAACAAAAGGATGGTATAAATACCTTATAGTGACAGTAGACTACTTTACTAAATAGGTGGAACTCGAGTCCCTGGTAGAGATGCCGTACGAAAGGATATTTAAGTTTATCTAGAAAATGATCATATGTCGCTATGGCATGCCCTTCACATTTATCACTGATCACGACACACAGTTTGACAACCAAGACTTTGAAGACTCGGCACCCAGATCCAAGATTCAAAAGCTACACTCGGCACCCGGGTGTCCAAAGTGCAACTTCCAAACCAAAGTCACCAATAGAACAATATTAAGTTAAATAAATAAACGTCTTAATGAGGCAAAGGGGAATTAGATTAACGAGCTCCACAGCGTGATCTGGGCATATTGAACCACTCCACGAACAACAATCGAAGAAACACCGTACATCCTCGCCTTTGGTACAGAGGCAGTCATCCCCACTAATATAGGGATCCTTAGTCACACAGTCCTTAATTTTGATTCACCAGTAAGTGATTTGGCGCAGAGGTTGGACATCGACCTGGTAGAGAAAGTCAGAAAAAATGCAGTGTTGCGTGTTGCCACCTATCAGCAAAGGGTGGCATGCTACCACAACTGTCGGGTAAAAGTGAGCATCCCAAAAGAGGGGGACTACTTTCTGAAGAAGGTGATACAAAAGAACAACAAGTTGTAGTCGAACTGGAACAAGCCAATAGATTAACCATCATCGTCAGGTCGGGGACCTACCGAATTAAGACTTTAGACAGGAAGCAGTTCAAAAACCTCTGGAATTCAGAGCATCTTAAGATGTATTATTATTATCCAGTTAGTTATTTAATTTAAGTAGAAAGAACCATGTCAATTAATAAAACAAAGTTTATTCTCTTGTTTCATTGATTTTTGTGCCTATGATAAGTATAAAAAGTGGCGTAACCAACAACGTCAAAGAAATATACTAGGTTAACAGTATAAACTGCAAATACTCTAGTTAGAACGGACATGTTCCCACATATCCACCAAACCCTTGTATGACCTCTCGGGTCATGAACGAGGTGGTCTACTATATGTATGATCTCATGGGTCGTGAACAATGTGGTCGGCCAGAAAAGCAGTACGACCTCACGGGCTGGGAATAGTTAAATAACTCAGCCCCTTGAGTTTTACCAAATCCTTGTATGACTTCATTAGTCACGAATGAGGTAGTTGATTACGTTTAATGTGTGACCTCACAGGTTATGATTCAATGTGGTCGGCTGAAACCTGTACTACTTTGTTAGTCTTGAGCAGTTATCTTAGTGTCAATACAGAGTTATACTACAAAGGAGCTCTGTATGACATTATAGGGCACGAATATAAGCATTTCAATTAATATTTTCATTCTTAGCAATAAGATGTTAATAAGACAAGCTGCATTTTAAAAGACAGAAATGTAGTAAAGATTATATCAAAAAGAGATGTTCAAAGTTACAGTGCCAATGTCAAGCAGAAATAAGAGTCATAAAAATAAATACAAGGAATCTATCACTTCAACCCTCAGCAGGCGGGGCATCCCCCTCTTCCCGAGTAAGGTTGACATCCTCCTCGTCATCTCCTGGCCAACCATTCACGATTTTAGTAATATCGAGGAAGTGAGTGGCCACCCTCTTCTTTAGCTTCTCGTACCCGTCCAATAAATAGCCCAGGCACCCAGTGTTAAAGTCCGTCGATGACTCGAAGGCTTCAATAGCAGCGGAACCAGCATTGGCCAAAGCATCGTGATCCACCTACAGCTCTTTCATACTACTCCTTCTCCACCGCAAGCGCATCATTCAGGATTTGGATCTTAGTATCATCAGTATTAGACATCTACTTAAGAGACACATTTTCTCGCTCTATTTTGCTAAGCTCCTCAGTTCTGGACACTAGCTTCCCATCCTTCTCTTTCAACTCCTCAGAAACCTTCTCACCTGGCTTTCAACATCTTGTTCTCCTCGGCCAACTCATTTTAAGCTACGTATTTTACAAGGGATTTCTCTTACAAGACGGTACATGCCATGGATTCTTAAGGCACAAGCAATAAATCATGATCAAATTACAATAATGGGACACTTATAAATGTGTGACTGAGAATTAATAGTAAAGCAGGGTCCAGAATAGCACAAGAACTCCAAGTCGTTCATATAACCCCAGTAGCCGAGAAGGTCCAAGATATTTTTTGCACGATAGAAGACAGAGTCAGGGTCAAACTTAAAGTCATCATATGTGACTTTTTGATTAGGATCGAAGTCAAACTCTGAAACCTTACCATAGCGAGATATGTACCCAGGGCCTGATTCAACTCTAGGTTTGGGCGTACGACCAATTCCCCTGAGAAGATTTCGAAGAGGCTTCCTATCTTTTTTTATTTAGTCTCGGCCTCTTATCTCCAACTGAGGGATCCATGGGGATTTTCCCTTACCCTTAGCGGCTACAACTACCTCATTGCGTTGAGTATCCTAGTGATCACCCCAAAAATAACTGTGTGGTTGGCTTTTACCTGCATTTGGCTAACCCCTGCTCTTTTCTAATGAGCCTCAGCCAGTGTTTTATGATTAATAAAATAAGGAGCCATGAATAGAGTTTCTTCGAAAGGATGTTCTCCCCCACCTGGAAAGATAAGTGAACTAATATGTACTAGTACAAATAGCCAACTAAGGAAAAGGTTAAAAAAATTGATGTTATAACCTTTGTTCTTCCGAGCTACATGCCCCAATAACCTGGTCACCGATCTCAAAGTGAGTTTCTCTTCCACCTAACCTACAAAGGGACCTTCAATATCCAAAGGTATCCTGCCACCTGGAGGAGTGTGATACCCATCAGTAATAAACTTCTTTATGATAAACAGATCCTCGAATGTGGGGGTTTATTCTCACCTTGAAATAGGGGGGGGGTTCTTCTCATAATAACAGACAACCAAATCTACCAATAACTTGCGTATCATGGGGACTCGCTTCACTGAAATACTCAAAGGCATAACAACAATCCTAAAATAGTAAAGTAAGCCAAAATAAGAAAACAAGAATACAAAAGTAGGAAAGTGTTACCTATGTCATTGGGCCCACTCCATTTTCTAGGGACTCTACATGACCTGTCCCTTTCATGGGCTCTAAATTCCCAGTCTCCATTGATAAACACATATGAACCGTTCCAACCATGATTACTAGATTGGACCACTGTGACCATCCGATACTGAGGTTTTCGTGTAGAAAAATAATAATAACCAGTGGCTTTGGCATTATCTTTCAAGTTGTATACATACCTTAAAAGGTCCACCGCCAAGTCAAAACTTGTCTTAGATTTACAGAACATAATTTCTCCTAGAATTGTCCTATATGGATTAGGAGGCAGTTGGATTAAGTTCACTCTGTAACCTCTCAAAATAGAATGAATGGTGGGATTAAGAGGAAGCCTTAGTCCTACGTGGAGGGCCCATGCGGGAAGGAAAATTTCCTCTAAGTCTCGAACAGAGTAACACGTCTAAAACATTTCTGGCATTTTTGGTTTGAATGGCTATAGGAAAGGCGCATCTCTCTCTTATGGCCTCAAGTTATTCCCCAATCAACGTACATTGATACCAATTGGCATCTATCCCAACAGGATTATAAATACTGGAAGAACGACTCAGATCTTCTTCTTCCTCTTCATTATGCCCAAAGCCCTCAGCATGAGACCTTACCATAGAAAGGTGTGGGGCCACACTTTCTGGCCTATTATCCTCAGCCCTATTCGTTGCAAGATCCTCAAATAAGGAATATGGGTTCAAGGTATCCATATAAACAATATTTTGAAACTCACCCTCACTAACATAAGGGATAAAGCAAGGGGTATCTAGAACAAGGGAACAAATATGGGGGGAAACCTGGGTCAATGGAGAAACAACAACTAAAAGGAGAGTTAGGGGTAAAATGGGTATGAGTGGGATCCTCATCTAGTCTAATCACCTGTATAGGATGGGGAAACCTCCTATCAGTAATACTAGGGCGCTCTGGTTCTACACTTCTAATAAACTCATAAACTCTCTGGATGTGAGGGGGGGAATTCATATGTTTCCTTAAAAACTAAGTCAGCTAAACCAAGCTAACCAACTCAATGGCCATATAAATGAAGCAACCACCAAGTTAAACAACAAGAATCAACCAAAAAAATGCTAGAATGATCAAACCCTAGCTAAATCAAATAAAGGCATACCTATTAAAGTTAGACAATGGCATAATAAGCTATGGAGTATGAAGGAGAAGGCATTGAGGAATTTGAAACCATAAACGATTAAGATTTCACAACTATGGAAATGACGGTCAAAGAATTTCTCTCTCATCAACTCTGTGAAAATATTCTAAGTTAAGCAAACGAAAGAAGTGGTGTGTATTTTCCCTTTGATGAAAATATTGAACATACGCTACAGATAAAACATCACCAAATATAAAATGGCGGTACAGAGTATCAACGCACGTGACTAGTTGTCATCATTATGCACAAAGCTCTTCAGTTGCCTGACATGTATCCTTGACACATCATCAAAAAATCAAAGGAAATCTTCTCGGACATTGTCTGCCTAATATGATTTGACCACGAGGTAAGATGACCAAGGTCATACGACCAACACCAGCGAGGTATGAGCATCACATAACACATCTCCCACTCATCGGGTCTCACATTGAGACATTCACGCCAAAGGTCTTAGGGAATTTCTATTACACCTATATAATCTCAGTGTAGAATAAATCCCAATAACCTAGGAGGACTTACGAAATGTTCTCGACCATATCACCTAAAGAGGTTGTTTTAGTGCTCGGGCCTCCTATTTACCTTAAAATGGGATACACATCCATCCCTATGAGAATTTACACGCCAAACATACCTTATCAAACATGTGGAATCAAAGCTGCCAAGACTCGTTACTTCATGATTATCCAGAGGTCTCATTATCAAAACAGTTTTGCACCTCAAGGCATGTAGGTGTACATTAAAATAAACGTGTATAAAGATGTAACTGCCCAAATTATAAGGGAACTCTATCTCTTTGTAAATATCTGATATCCACATATAAATAGGGGACAGATACGTGAATGAAACTACCTTTTTTGATACCTTCTCAAACCCGGAGTTGTAATAAGAAAACCCTAAATTGTAACCAGGTAAAGTAATGCAATAGTAACCCCACGGACGTAGGCTTCCATTTAAGGGCCGAACCATGTAAAAATCCTTGTGTTGTCACTATCTCTCATCCTCATTCTTCATGATAATCATTTCTTATCAATTGTTTCTCTCATTATTTGTTACCTCCATTTTTGGACGTTAACACTTAGCATCAGTGTCGAAAAACTTATTAAGTTACTAACCACCAAAGTTATATCAAGCCGGTGTCAAAATTTTATCTTTCATTAATCACACAAAAACAAGAGAAATAAAATAATCTAAACCATCCACATAATAATAGAGTCTAAAACATCACATGATAAAAACTGAGTAAGACAATGCCGAATAAACCATTGGTTCCCAAAACGAAATCCATCTACAAGTCTAATGTTAACAAAACTAAGTGTAATAAATATAGAATTATTTGAAGGGTCAATATGTCCAAACAAAATACTGAAATGAAATCGTACCAAGGAATGAATAATTGAAGCGTCTACACAAAGTCCAGAAAGCCTCCATAAGTGCTTCAGCTTTGGATCCCTAGAATGAGTCATCAATCTTGACGCCCCTCTGAATGGGCACCAAATTTTTTTTTATAAATAGAAAAAATGATTTGACATGGGTCAGAGCCCGAGAAAACGTTTTAAAAATATTTAGCAAGTATTCAAATCGCAATTAAAAAATAATTATTAGACACACACGTTAGTCCCATGTACACTCCCTTGAGTCTCCTCACCTCTCACCTATAGTGCAAACCTAATGTATCCTACGTAGATATTCTACCCATCCTAACTAGACCTATATATCTAACTATCTACATAAGGTTCATCTCCCCCGTACTGCTCATATAATACTCTATCGGTACTTCCAATATCTAATATCACCCGCATATTATTATTGTATCCTTTTAATTTAGTTTCTCGTACTTAAGTCACTTTTATATATACGCTATCTATCTTTTCTACCATTGCACACAAGTAGAACAATCACACTCTATTATAAAATAATTTATTAAGTTCTTCACATTTAAGTTACTTTTGGATATACACTATCAATCTTTTCTACCATCACACAAAAGTAGAATAATCACACTTGTATATATTTATCACACTATAATACATACAAATATAGCGTCCCCCGAAATAACCACCGTGATGCATGCGTACTCTTATATCAAGTCCATGTACCTCTCGTACTGATGGAGGAGTATTGGTTCGAAATGTCTCCTTGAACCCTCAATTAAACAACACACAATAGAAGTGAACCTAGTTCTAAGGCTTTGTGTTACCCACATACCTAACGTACCCATATGGAACACCAGTCCCACTAATACATAGCACATAGTGAGCCGTCCTAAGTTCTATGTTATGGGGAACAAATCCAGACCTCGTTGGAATCGCCAAGGTGGGATCGCCCTTTGCGCGGAACCTCCCGTGATATTAGGAATCGTAGGTATGTTCACGCACGTAACAAATCACATCATATGTATTCACACAACCCATAATATATCCCGTACGTAGTATATCTCTCTCTCGAATAACTAACATATTATAAATTGACCATTATAACCTCTTATTGTGTATTTTTTAGTATCGTTCATTACCCGAAGGGTCCTAGTTACCCCTTCATTAATATCAGTAGATAATACACTCATAAACCATTGGTTTAAATCATAGTTTCACTTATACTTTTCATAACACATTTGAAGTCTCATGAATTCATTAAATATCAAAACATGCCTGAAAATTCCTAGCCTTAATTCTTCTCATTTGGGTAAACATCAACCCTAACATAGGCCTACTAGAATTTACTATATCCCTCACTATAGTTTAAGAATTTCCCCAAAGTTTCCCCATAAGTTATCTATGAATTCAGGGCATAAAATAAAACAATCGGTGAAATCTGGGAAAACCGAATTGATTTGGGCTTAGCCCGAATCGATTTGGCCAAGGAGTCTAATTGATTTTTCTCGTAACATGTCTTCTTCTCTAATTAGCTGTCACGAGTTTTCTACGTATACAAATCCTCAAACCTCCATACAAAAACACAAAAATCCTAACCAACATAACTAAACATCAAATATATGTGTAGGCATGATTTCTAACATAAATCATGCATTAAATCCATACGAATTCTATCCAAGAACATATTAAACCCCATAATTCTCAAAACCCTAGTTTATAAATTTCTTCATTCATATACTAGAAGATTTACAGATTTCTTCAAGGTTATTCATCATAAATCCTAGATTTCATCATATTAATCTAAAGGAATTATTTCTACATGCATTCCTACTTCAAATCATGGATTACACCTACCCAATTCCCATTAATTTTCCAAAACATATCATTTGAACCCTATACTACATGAGTATTAAAACATTCTTTAATAAATATCAAGATATACACTTACCTTGATCCAACATGTTTGATTTTCATTAATTGATGATGGAGTTGATCTTCCCTTGCTCCGATCTCGATTTCGACGATGTCTGTGGTGCAAAATGGTGTGGGAAAGCCTAATTTCCTTCTCCTCTTCCTCTCATATGGCCTCCTTTCTTTTTAAAGTTTTCCAACCATAACTTCTCACTCATTTGGGCTGATATGATTCTTAAAATTTTGGAGTTCCATCTACCCTAGACTCTTAAAGGATTAAAAAGCCCTTATGTGGTGCTGGGTTGGTCTAAAATAGCCCTGGGATCATATCTATACACCCAAGTATACTATTCTGACTATTTCAACCCATTAAAAACCAACCGTGACCTCAAAATCACCATCCGAGTCACTCTATAATACTTTCCTATCTCGACCTCATTTAGTCTACACTTGAGTCCCGGTTAAGGTATAACACTGTCACGTCACTGTCACTCATTATGACATAAAATAAATATTTACTATTCACTTAGTAATTATATTCCATATATATATATATATATATATATATATATATTTATTTATTTCTCTATATTAATAATATAATTAAACCATAATCATTAATTCAACTAAATTTTGGCCCACGTGTAAATTTAAAAATCACCGAATGAATTAAATTCTAAATGCTAAAAAATACGGGGTGTTACATACTTCCCCCTTATAAAGGAATTTCTTCCTTGAAATTGAGATAATTCTATCACTAATAGCTTCAAATACTTCCTCGCACAACATCCATCTCTACTTAAAGTCGATATCATTATGATTTTCCCGTTATCTGTACTAACGGTATCCTTCAGTCCGACGGTTTATACACTACTATTCAATATAGTGACCAGTCCACTTTATTTACCTTATACCAAAATACTACATTCATTCTATCTACCATTTCTCTTTGGCCATTAAAGTATACATTTAAATTTCGTCCAACATTTACTACTACGATAAGCCTATCTACTAACGGCTAAAGTATTTCCTACTAGGGAAAATACCAACATCGCCATGTTCCAACTCCTTGTTTATTTACTGTTATGTTACACATACATTTCCACCTCTTCTGACTGCAGAATATACTAAAATCCAACTAACTAGGGGGACCATACACCCCATATACCATGCATAATTTCACAAATACTACTGGGCTCCTACTAGCCTTAAATCATAAAATAAATCCTAACTCATAGTTTTAACCACATATCCGTGCAACAACTAGTGTACTAGATCATCATAAAGTCTACACATCTCCCAACTTTTGACATTCGCTGAGGTTCATGCATGGGATGTCTCGCAAGAAAAATCCAAACAAGGAACCCCCTGATACACTACTACTTAGCATTGTTTGTCATCAAGATCCGTGGGTCCCAAGAACATGACTAAGATACCTCAAATCCTGTCCCCCGATGCATAAGTCAAATCATTGACTCCCCATCACCCAAGGAGTAATACAACACTGTGCTATCAGTATCACTAAGTTCTTAGCACTAAATCAATACGAGCTATATCTCTCTGCCCGACGGTAAACTCGATTTATCCTTAATCACATCAGTAAAATTCCCCACGCATCGGGATCAAATGTAATGAGACAACTATACTCTCTAAAGTCTACTAAGCAATACAATATACACATGCTCGACCCTCTTTCAAGTTATGCCTTGCAAAATAATATATCTCACCCTGGAATAACGAGTATGACAATCTTACCATAACCGCCCACTACCGCTCGAACCCTTGCTAACCAATCACTACACAAGATAATAACATGCTATAATCTCATAACTCTCAAAAGTAGCAAAAACTACCAAATAATATATATATCAAAGAGCTCGGCTACCTAACGGTAAATACAATAATAATTATAAGGCTAATACTGCCAACGCACCCACTAAACCCAACTCACCCATAAATTTTAGTGTTACTATTTATATTGTGATGTACCCATATCACCCATAACCTTCCTCATACTGATAAGGATAAAACAAAAATTTTACCTCCATTTACTCTATGCTTTTCCTCGTCGACGGGTTCCTGAACGTAATTCTCGCGTCGAAATAAACCTAAGTTTTCCTGTAATGGTTGTACATCCAGGACCTCATCCTGTAGTTGCCTTTATCTCGTTTTGGTCAATCCGTCTTCCCGTGACCCGTCTCTCCACAACTGAAATAACTACGAAAAAAACCTCCCTACCTCTTCCCCTGTCCCTGGAATCCTTGAGGAACATAATGTTGTTGCTTCTACTGAGGACCCTACTGGCCCAACCCAACACCTCCATCGGGTAAAAAAACCTTCAGATCTAAATATCTTATCCTGATTGCCTCATAAAATATCTTGTCCTTGCTGTTGTGGTTCCCCACTGGAACCGTTATCACCTACATTTCCAGTCTAGTTGGTCTCACTTACTCACTTTCGCCCCTTTATGCGGAAGTGTTGATATTGACAATGGAGTAGGGTGGCATTAACAACCTCCGTGTACGTCTCCAAGGCTGAATTACCCAACAACTGCCGTCAGATTTTCCTGTTAAATCCATCCCTAAATTTTTATATCTTTCTACCTTCGATGTTCACGTCGTCCTACATAAAATTAGCTAAACTAGTGAACTCCTCTTTGTATTTAGCTAAGGTACGGTCTCCCTAAGATACATCGAGAAACTTCCAACGCGTCTCTATGTAAATAGCGAACGAAAAATACTTATGGTCAAATCGCGCCCCAAACTCCCCAATGATCATCATGTCTATCTCACCTGTTATGGTCACAGACTCGCAATGTGGCAAATCTGCGCCCACTAACTTGAATGATGCCAATAACAGTTTCTGAGTGTCACAACAATCAACTATACGAAGGCGACGTTTTATGTCTATCTTCCACTAACTGGCTGCGATTACATGTGAGCTACCTTAAAACTTCGTTAGGTAGCCCTTATGAAATTCTTCCCTCACTCAACCAATAGGATGGCCCCGGGTGGGCTTGAACAACCGGTGATTCTAGTGTCTACGACTTAATCTGTGGGAAGTTTTGTTCCATTAACAACCTGTGCCACGATTTCAGCCACCACTACTGTAGAAATGTTTCTTTATTATGGCAGCAGCTATGGTACCTGTGGCTCCTACTGAGATTCTCTCTCACCGTTGCTCTAGCCGATCTTCCTCTGTTAG
This sequence comes from Sambucus nigra, assembly GCA_949130495.1. Classification (NCBI taxonomy): domain Eukaryota; kingdom Viridiplantae; phylum Streptophyta; class Magnoliopsida; order Dipsacales; family Adoxaceae; genus Sambucus; species Sambucus nigra. The sequence goes on along the minus strand of OX422211.1, from coordinate 663,800,216 downwards.
GTGGAATCTGAAATAAGATCAAGTTGTATGAGTTCAAAGTTAATACAAATATACTAGAAGAATAATGAAATCTCACATACGTAATCATGAATGCAACAAGCCTTGTAATATGACTGTATGTCAAAGAACGCTACACACAAATCGTAGTATGTCGCACATATCATATGGACACTATAACCTGATGCTTTAATACCATATGTGACATCCCTCCTATTTTAATCACGGGTGATCAGTATTTAATAAAAATAACTAGGAATATCATTTGGTTCATTCTTAGCATCATTGTCAAAACCCTTTTTAAATTACTAACCACCTATGTTAAATTAAGACGGTGTCAAAATTCTATATTTCATTAATCACATAACAACATGCAAAATAAGGAAAAATCCAAATCATCATAATAGAGTCTAAAATATTACATGATAAATAACTGAATAAAATAATACCGATTAAACCATCGGTTCCCAAAATAAAATCCTCTGTAAGTCTAAAGTAAATAAAACCAAGTTTGATAAATTCTAAATAGTTTGAAGGGAAAATATGCCCAAATGAAATAGTAAAATGAAATCCAATCTAGGAAAGAATAACTGAAGCTTCTACACAAAGTCCAACAAGCCTCCACAAGTGATGCAACGATGCATCCCTAGAATGAGTCATCAAGATTTGTGTCCCTGTGGTTGGGAACCTAAATTTTGTTGAAAAATAGAAAATAGATTTGATAAGGGTTAGAGCCCAAGAAAACCTTTCAGTAATATTTAGCAAGTGTGTAATTGGAATTTAAAAACAATTATTAGATACACACGTTAGTCCCACGTACACTCCCTTGAGTTTCCTCACCTTTCAACTATAGTGAACACCTAATGTCTCCTACCTAGCTATGATACCCAACCTAAGTAGACCTCTATATCTAACTATCTACCTAAGGTTTGTGACACCCCGACTAATTAAATACCGGGTAGATACTCCTTTATAAAATTAATTCAAAATGCCAAGTTGGCTCAGTTAATAGCATCACTGTCAAAAACATTTTATTATTACTAACCACCTAGTATTTAAAAAGCAAGTTGCCAAATTTTAATTTAAGTCTGATTAACATGCAACAAAAGTAATGAAGAAATAAATAACACCATTCACCATGCTGAAGTAAAATGAATAACCATCACAAATAGAGTAAATAAAGTCTGGAGGAAACCCCTCACTACAATCCCAAAACTAAAATAAATAAACTGAACTGAAATAAAACATGCTAAAGTCTGAAAACTGAAATGTAAAAGATGCTCTAAGTAGAAATGGGCAACATGCCCTACAACTGATAGAGGGTAACTCTGGAATCCAAAAGATAGAAGCGTCTATATGCAAATCCCTGTAGCTTCCACAAGCAGCTACAGCTCGTCACCTGAATGAGTATCCTATGCTTGGTGTCCCTGTGGCTGGGCACCTAAAAATGGTTTTACAAAGAAAAAAAAAGAGATTTGAAAAGCAAACGGGTCAGAGCCCGAATGTGGAGTTATATTTTAAAAACCTGCAAGTGCTTTAAAAACATTTAAAACATTAAATGCAAAGTACATGTTAGGACGTACACTCACATGATATTCTCACCTCTCATCTAACTGTGCACTCCTAACGTAAGTACCCATCTATGACGACCCATACTACTAGCTAACTGACAACATAACTAGCTAGACTGCCAAAGGTTCTATTCATATTACTCGGTTCATTTATTATAACAATGCTCGTAATTAAATAGAGGTTTAACGTAAACTCAGTTACAAAAATATGCCATTGATATAACTATCAGTTAACTCATTATATAACTCGAAACAATACCGTAATATTTTTACAACATTAACATGAGGATTCTATTAATATAATGTATATTATTCACATCATAAATATACGATACAAGCACCCCGCAATCGAAGCTATGGTGCACACATACTCTGCTATCCATCCCGGTACATCACGTACATAAGGATCACATATTCCGAATCTCTCAGGAATAGTTCAGATAACACAAATCACAAATAGTGGAGGCGAACACAGTCACCATCACACGGGTCACGCACATACCTACACTCCCATGATCATGCAGACTTATTAATATCACAATAAGTCCTTCTATGACCTATGTTCATCAAGGTACCAGTCTATATCCCCCCCGTAGGCACACAAGGATTAGAGGGTCCTAAGCGAACGTAAACCTCCCGTGATAGCAAGTATGGTAGGTATGTCATACACATAAGATTTTATGCTAAGCATTCACACATCTTAGATATCTCAATATTAATAAAGTTATACTCTACATCATTATAACGTTATTCCGAATCCATATATTTCAAGTATCCCGATAATATTTAATTTAAATGGTCGACACGTCTCACGTCGTAATTCCTTAAACTTAAAACCAATCTCAAATAGACTATTAAGTCTCCCATAATTCCCACATATGACATCTTTCTACCTAAGGTCTTTGCTTCTGCCCCAAACCTTATTTCATCAACTTATTCAAATTTGTACTATTAACCCAAATATTATCTCACATGACAAATTTCATTTATCTAGAATAATTCCTCAAATTACATTCCAAATAAAGTCCCATCTCATAATCATGCCTACTGGTCTTCCTTAAAGTTAAGGGTATTCATAAAGTTTCTAATAATATTATCCAAGGGTTAACACCACTAAAATTCAATTAAGGGAAAACTTCATTTATTCTGGGAAGGTCGATCGATCGACCTTGACCTTCGATCGATCGATTTTGTCGATCGATCGACTGATGAATGTCGATCGATCGATTACACAGGTGTGGTTACGGACTGTTTCGATTTGCAGATTTGAAAACATCCCAAAACTTATTTTTAAAGCATGATTCTCTAATATAACGTTATAGTAATGTCATATAACCATCCTACAATATTACTAACGTCCATAAATCAATATTTCAACAACTAAAGGCTACATATGGATCAATCTTCATCAAAAACCTAGTTTTCTAATTTATCTCAAGAACATTCATAAACCTCATCTTAAATCCGTTTTTAGTATCACAAAAGTCAGTAATTCTCTTAATATGACCTTCCAGTAACATTCTACATGCAACCTATATCCCAAAAATTAATCTAATAACTCCAATCTTATGGGTTTTTCATTATCTTCCAAGAACACATAAAGTTTTTGAATAATCTAACATGGAAGAAGCATTCTCCGAAATTTAAATGGAATAAATCACTTGCCTTGATTGTCTCTGGATTTGGTGTTGGATTTGTAAGCTCTTTCTGAAGAATTCCTCCTCTTTCCCTTCCTCTCTAAGCTTTCTTCTTCCAAAGGTGGCTATGGTGGCTAGGGTTTCCTTTGGGAGAGTTGGAAGACTAAATGATAACCTACGTAGCTTTCTAGGTTAATAAGGGTTGGTTATGGGCTTAGTGGGTCTTATCCACATCAGATTTAATTAACCAAATTTTCGTCACTTTTAATTCCTCAAAACGTGAAATTACCAAAATACCCTTTAAGTTGCCGGTATGGCCTAAAAATACCCCGGGACCCAAATTATACCCCCGGCTAGTGTTTTCTGACTATCTCGACCCTTCCGGACGCGATGGCGCACTCAAAACGACCATATGGATTATAGATTTTAAATTCACTTTTATTATCAAAATATTATACCGTGACGCGGCGGTCCCATGCGTCTCAACAAAATTTCTAAAATGCCATATATAAATCCCACGACAAATTTTATAATACCAAGTACATATATAATCATATATGCACATAATCAAATACCAATACACATCTCATTAGTATTTATAACCCGGATTAATTTCCAATTAATACGCATTTAATTAATTAATCCCAAAAATAAATATAGCTAAAAGTACGGGGTATTACATACTCCCCCCCTAATAACTGAATTTCGTCCCGAAATTCGAAACTAGAAAGTACCTGCTAAAAATAGCTCTGGATAACGTTCGCGCATTTCATCCTCGTGCTCCCATGTGGACTCCTCAACATTGTGATGTCGCCACTGAACACGCACTAACGGGACTATCTTTGACCGCAGTTTCCTCTCGCTTCGGTCCAAAATAGCAATTGGCCCCTCCTCGTAGGAGCTATCCGGTTGGAGATCGATGTCCTCCATAGCAATGTGAGAATGAGCCAAATTATCTCTAAGGTATTTCCTCAGCGAGGAAATATGGAACACGTCGTGAATCCGATGCAAGTGCTCCGGTAGTCCAAGTCTATACGCAACCAGTCCGATCCGCTCAATAATAGGAAACGGCCCCACATACCTCGGTGCTAACTTCCCCTTCTTCCCGAATCGCATAATCCCCTTCATCGGAGATACCCTGAGCAAAACCTGGTCCCCCACTTGGAACTCTCTGAAAAACCTCTTCGCATCAGCATAACTCTTCTGCCTGTCTTGAGCTACCCGAATGCGACTCTAAATCAACTCAATCCTTGCCGAAGTATCCTGAATAACTTCCGGCCCAAGTAGTTTGTTGTCCCCCACCTCCAACCAACATGCTGGGGAACGACAAGGCCTACCGTACAATGCCTCAAACGGAGCCATGCCAATCGTGAACTGATAGGAGTTGTTGTAAGCAAACTCCACCAGTGGAAGGTACTGCTCCCATCCGCCCCCGAAGTCAATAATGCACATGCGTAGCATGTCCTCCAACATCTGATTGGTGCGCTCTGTCTGCCCATCGGTCTGCGGATGATAAGCCGTACTCAACCGCAATTCCGTGCCCATTGCCTCCTGGAAACTCTCCCAAAACCTCGAAACAAATATCTTGTCTCTGTCAGACACGATATTTAGGGGCATACCGTGAAGTCTCACAATCTCTGAAATGAAGAGCTGGGCATACTGTCCCGTAGTGTAGTCAGTTCTTACGGGTAAGAAGTGAGCGACCTTGGACAACCTGTCCACAATTACCTAAACGGAGTCGTGACCCCTCTGCGACGTAGGCAACCCCGTGACAAAATCCATGGATATGCTCTCCCACATCCACACCGGAACCTCCAACGGCTGTAGCAATCTTGCTGGTCTCTGATGATCCACTTTTACAAGCTGACAAGTGGCGCATTTCGAGACAAACTCAGCGATATCTCTCTTCATACCGCTCCACCAATACTGGCGTCTCATGTCTTGGTACATTTTGTCCCCTCCGGGATGTACCGTGAACCGTGAGCCGTGCGACTCTGCCATAACATCGTGTCGTAATTCTTCCCCTTCCGGAACTACCAATCTCCCATTGAAGCGCAATCCCCCGTCTGAGCTAACGGTATAGGACTCGGCTCCCTCTGCAAGTAATTGAACCATCTGCTCCTGACAGAACGAGTCATTAGCCTGTGCCCGTACAATCCTCGTGATAATCTGCGGTGTAACGGTCATCACAGACATGAAAGATCGGGCCACTGCATCCTGGTGTCCCAATTCCTTCCACTTAGCTTTCCACACCTCTGCCACCTCTTCTGCTGGCCTGCGGCTCAACGCGTCTGCTACCACGTTAGCCTTACCCGGGTGGTACTGGATGTCGAACTGGTAGTCCTTCACAAATTCAAGCCACCTACGCTGCCGCATATTCAGTTCCTTCTGCGTGAACAGATACTGTAGTGACTTGTGGTCCGTGAACAACTGAAACTTCTCCCCCAAAAGATAGTGCCTCCAAATCCGTAAGGCAAATACCACTGCTGCCAACTCCAAATCATGCGTGGGGTAATTCTTCTCATGAGGCTTAAGCTTACGGGAAGCATAAGCTATGGCCTGTCTCTCCTGCTGCAAAACACCTCCAAGCCCTTGCAAAGACGCATCGGTGTAAACCAAATACTCAACTCCCGGTCTCGGCAATGCTAACACTGGTGCTGAGGTCAACTTGTCCTTCAATTTATCGAATGCCAACTGACAGGCATCACTCCAAATGAATGGCACACCTTTACGAGTAAGATGTGTCAAAGGACCTGCAATCTCTGAGAAACCCCGAATAAACCTCCTGTAGTATCCTGCTAGACCCAAGAAACTACGAATCTCCGTTGGTGTCGTGGGCTGTCCCCACTCCCTCACCGCTGATACCTTCCCTGGATCAACTGATATTCCCTGGTCGGAAATAATGTGACCCAAGAACTGGACTTCCTTCAGCCAAAACCCGCACTTCTCGTATTTTGCATACAGCTCGTTCTGACGAAGTGTCTGCAAAACCTGCCTCAAATGCTCGGCGTGCTCCTCCTCTGTCTGAGAGTAAACCAGAATGTCATCAATGAAGACAATGACAAACTGATCTAGGAAATCTCTGAACACCCTGTTCATCAAGTCCATAAACACTGCTGGAGCGTTGGTCAAGCCAAAAGGCATAACCCGAAATTCATAAGAACCATATCTCGACAAGAACGCAGTCTTCGAGACATCCTCCTCTCTGATACGCAACTGATGGTATCCTGACCTCAAGTCAATCTTCGAGAAGAAAGAAGCTCCTCTCAACTGGTCGAATAAGTCATCGATTCGAGGCAACGGATACTTATTCCGTATCGTGACCTTATTCAACTCTCGGTAGTCCACGCACAATCTCAGTGAACCATCCCTCTTCTTCACAAACAAAACTGGAGCGCCCTAAGGTGAGGTACTCCTACGAATAAAGCCCTGCCCTAACAGCTGCTCTATCTGATCCCGTAACTCTCGCATCTCAACTGGAGCCATACGGTACGGTGCACATGCTATAGGTCTCGTACCCGGTAGCAAATCAATAACGAAGTCTATCTCTCGACTGGGCGGTAAGCCTGGTATCTCCTGAAACACATCTGAATACTCCCTGACAACCGGAATCGAATCTAAAGGAATAACAACCTCCTTAGAGGTATCCTCCTCTATGTAATACAGATGAGCGGTCGATCCTCCCTCTGGGCGAGGCATCGCCACTACAAACATCTCTTGCCCCGGAATGGCAAAAACAATGCTCCCGCTGAAGTAATCAATCATGGCCCTATATGCTATGAGCCAATCCATACCGATGATCACATCGTGAACATGCATGTCTAACACTAACATGTCTGCAGGCAAATACCAAACCACCGATCTCTACCCCCACTCCCCGGCATATAAAGAAAATAAGTGACCCACTCCCTAATGGTGAGTCAACACACGTCACTGTGCTCTCTGCCGTCGCTAACAATCCTAAAGCTTTCGTGAAGTGTGTAGCTATGAAATAATGTGTAGCACCCATATCAAATAACACCCGACCCATAGTGCCATGGATAGGAAACGTACCCTCGATCGCGGGCGGTGCCTGTGGAACTGCAGCCTGGTGAACGTTGTAGACACGTCCATACTGTAGCTTCCCCTGCTGAGCTGGGACTGCTGGAATGGGTGGCAAAGCTGCCATCTGTGGCGGTGCAGGAAGAGCGGCGGGAAACATAGGTCTCTGTGGCTCCTGGCGAGCACCCTGCTGCTGCTGCTGTGGGGCCCTGCCCCTATCAGGACAATCCTGCTTCTTATGGCCCGTCTTGCCACAAGTAAAGCACTTCCCTGGGAAGTTCCCTCCCCTCTGCCCCTGTTGTCCCCGGCCCTGGTGGCCGTTATTGTTCCTCCCTTGGCCCTGCTGGCCCTGATGGAACTGCTGCCCATTCTGCCCCTGCTAGCCCTGATGGCCGTTTGGACCCTGATGGCCCTGACGGAAACCTCCCTGTCCCTGCCTGTAGTTCCCTGACCGGAACCTCTTATTATCCCCCTGCTGGGAGCCCTGCTCAGTCTGTCTCTGCCCTTGACCGGTTTGTGCCCCGTTGGCACCCTGTCCTCCAGTCCTGCCCTGATGGCTAGACTCCCTTGACCGCTTGCCCTCGGCCATATGAAAACGGTGGTCCTGGCAGTGTAATAATGCAGCGTTAACCACATCAGAATACGTGGCCAACGATAGGTTTCCTAGCAGATGCTGACGGATCATCCAATTTAACCCATCAGTGAACTTCTCTATCTTCTTCTTCTCTGTTGGAATCTCGTCTGGAACGATATTCAACAGGTTAGTGAACTCGGCCTCATACTCGGCCACTGTCTTGCCCTCCTGTTTCAAACTCATCAGCTTCCTCCTCATCTCGGTATGAACTGTGGACGGAAAGTACTTGCGGTCGAACCGCACCCAGAACTCCTGAATCGTGAGGGTATCCCTCTCCTCCGCGGTGGTAATAGACTCCCACCACTGTAGTGCAGATCCCACTAGCTTGAAAGTATCTAGCACCTGTTTCTGAACATCTGTGCACTCATGCATCCTCAAATGCCTCTGCATGTCTTTCCTCCATTGGCTCGAGACAACCACATCTGAGCTACCTGCAAACTCTGGCGGATGCGCTTTCTGAAAAGCGTCACGTACACGCTCCCAAGCAGACGGGAATGCATTAACCTGTACTGGCGCGGCAACCGGCGCCTGAGGCGGTGCCTGCTGAATCACGGCAATCGCGGCATTTACCGCTTGGGCTACTATAGCAGCAACCTCAGCGGCGTTCAACATACCCTGAACTGGAGCGGGCTGGGGTTCGGGCGTTGCATTCCTGGGAACTCGTCGTGCACGTCGTGGAGGCATCTGAAATAAGGACAAAGTTTATAAGTTCACGGTTTATAAACTTAAAATAGCTGAAGAACGAAGCACACAAAAAGAATACAACAATCCTAAAATATAGGGCTCTATATCAAAGAAAACGTAGCAGAAACATAATAGCCGTACAGATCCTAAAGGACACTAGAACCTGATGCTCTGATACCACCTGTGACACCCCGACTAATTAAATACCGGGTAGCTACTCCTTTATAAAATTAATTCAAAATGCCAAGTTGGCTCAGTTAATAACATCACTGTCGAAAACATTTTATTATTACTAACCACCTAGTATTTAAAAAGCAAGTTGCCAAATTTTAATTTAAGTCTGATTAACATGCAACAAAAGTAATGAAGAAATAAATAACACCATTCACCATGCTGAAGTAAAATGAATAACCATCACAAATAGAGTAAATAAAGTCTGGAGGAAACCCCTCACTACAATCCCAAAACTAAAATAAATAAACTGAACTGAAATAAAACATGCTAAAGTCTGAAAACTGAAATGTAAAAGATGCTCTAAGTAGAAATGGGCAACATGCCCTACAACTGATAGAGGGTAACTCTGGAATCCAAAAGATAGAAGCGTCTATATGCAAATCCCTGTAGCTTCCACAAGCAGCTACAGCTCGTCACCTGAATGAGTATCCTATGCTTGGTGTCCCTGTGGCTGGGCACCTAAAAATGGTTTTACAAAGAAAAAAAAAGAGATTTGAAAAGCAAACGGGTCAGAGCCCGAATGTGGAGTTATATTTTAAAAACCTGCAAGTGCTTTAAAAACATTTAAAACATTAAATGCAAAGTACATGTTAGGACGTACACTCACATGATATTCTCACCTCTCATCTAACTGTGCACTCCTAACGTAAGTACCCATCTATGACGACCCATACTACTAGCTAACTGACAACATAACTAGATAGACTGCCAAAGGTTCTATTCATATTACTCGGTTCATTTATTATAACAATGCTCGTAATTAAATAGAGGTTTAACGTAAACTCAGTTACAAAAATAAGCCATTGATATAACTATCAGTTAACTCATTATATAACTCGAAACAATACCGTAATATTTTTACAACATTAACATGAGGATTCTATTAATATAATGTATATTATTCACATCATAAATATACGATACAAGCACCCCGCAATCGAAGCTATGGTGCACACATACTCTGCTATCCATCCCGGTACATCACGTACATAAGGATCACATATTCCGAATCTCTCAGGAATAGTTCAGATAACACAAATCACAAATAGTGGAGGCGAACACAGTCACCATCACACGGGTCACGCACATACCTACGCTCCCATGATCATGCAGACTTATTAATATCACAATAAGTCCTTCTATGACCTATGTTCATCAAGGTACCAGTCTATATCCCCCCCGTAGGCACACAAGGATTAGAGGGTCCTAAGCGAACGTAAACCTCCCGTGATAGCAAGTATGGTGGGTATGTCATACACATAAGATTTTATGCTAAGCATTCACACATCTTAGATATCTCAATATTAATAAAGTTATACTCTACATCATTATAACGTTATTCCGAATCCATATATTTCAAGTATCCCGATAATATTTAATTTAAATGGTCGACACGTCTCACGTCGTAATTCCTTAAACTTAAAACCTATCTCAAATAGACTATTAAGTCTCCCATAATTCCCACATATGACATCTTTCTACCTAAGGTCTTTTCTTCTGCCCCAAACCTTATTTCATCAACTTATTCAAATTTGTACTATTAACCCAAATATTATCTCACATGACAAATTTCATTTATCTAGAATAATTCCTCAAATTACATTCCAAATAAAGTCCCATCTCATAATCATGCCTACTGGTCTTCCTTAAAGTTAAGGGTATTCATAAAGTTTCTAATAATATTATCCAAGGGTTAACACCACTAAAATTCAATTAAGGGAAAACTTCATTTATTCTGGGAAGGTCGATCGATCGACCTTGACCTTCGATCGATCGATTTTGTCGATCGATCGACTGATGAATGTCGATCGATCGATTACACAGGTGTGGTTACGGACTGTTTCGATTTGCAGATTTGAAAACATCCCAAAACTTATTTTTAAAGCATGATTCTCTAATATAACGTTATAGTAATGTCATATAACCATCCTACAATATTACTAACGTCCATAAATCAATATTTCAACAACTAAAGGCTACATATGGATCAATCTTCATCAAAAACCTAGTTTTCTAATTTATCTCAAGAACATTCATAAACCTCATCTTAAATCCGTTTTTGGTATCACAAAAGTCAGTAATTCTCTTAATATGACCTTCCAGTAACATTCTACATGCAACCTATATCCCAAAAATACCCTTTAAGTTGCCGGTATGGCCTAAAAATACCCCGGGACCCAAACTATACCCCCGGCTAGTGTTTTCTGACTATCTCGACCCTTCCGGACGCGATGGCACACTCAAAACGACCATACGGATTATAGATTTTAAATTCACTTTTATTATCAAAATATTATACCGTGACGCGGCGGTCCCACGCGTCTCAACAAAATTTCTAAAATGCCGTATATAAATCCCACGACAAATTTTATAATACCAAGTACATATATAATCATATATGCACATAATCAAATACCAATACGCATCTCATTAGTATTTATAACCCGGATTAATTTCCAATTAATACACATTTAATTAATTAATCCCAAAAATAAATATAGCTAAAAGTACGGGGTATTACAAGGTTGACCTCCCCCCCATACAATACACTATCGCTACTTCCAATAACTAATATCACCCGCATATTATTATTACATCTTTTAATTAAGTTTATCATACTCCAGTCACCTTTAGATATACAATATCTATATTTTTTACCATCACACACAAGTAGAATAGTCACGCTCTATTATAACAGCATTTATTAAGTTCTTCAAACTTAAGTTGCTTTTAGATATCTACTATCTATCTTTTCTATCATCACACACAATTAGAATAATCACACTTGTATATATTTATCACACTATAATATATATAACTATAGCATCCCCGGAATGACCATGATGATGCATGCGTAGTCTGCTATCAAGTCCATGTACCTATCATACCAATCAAGGACTATTGGTTTGTAATGTCTCCTCGAACCCTCAATCAAACAACAAACAATGAAGGCGAACATAGTTCTAAGACTTTGGGCTAAGCACATACCTAACGTACCCAAATGGCACGTTAGTCACACTAATACACAACACGTAGTGAGCCTCCCTATGTTCTATGTTCTTGGGCACAATCCAGACCTCGCTGGAATCGCCAAGGTGGGATCACCCTCTATGCGGAACCACCCGTGACAGCAGGTAGTGTAGGTATGTTCACACACATAACAAATCACATCATAAGCATTCACACAACCCATATATATATATATATATATATATATATATATATATATATATATATATATATATATATTCAGTAGGTATGTACACAACCCATAATATATCCCGTACATAGTATATATATCTCTCGAATACCTAACATACTATCACTTTTACCATTATAACCTCTTATTGTATATTTTTTAGTATCGCTCACTATTCAAAGGGTCCTAGTTACCCATTAATTAATATCAGTAGATAATACACTCATACACTACTGGTCTAGATCCATATAATACACTCAAAACCATACTTTATAAATTACTTCATGCATGTATTATAAGATTTCTAGATTTCTTTTAAGGTTATTCATCATAAATTCCAGATTTCATCATATTAATCTAAAGTAATTATTTTACATGAATTCCTACTTCAATCATGGATTACACTTACATGATTCCCATTAATTCTTCCAAAACATATAATTTAAACCCCACACTATATGGATATTATAACATGCTTAAACAAATGGCAAGATAAACATCTGTGTCACTGTAAAATTACTAAGTGAATAGTGACTGATATAAATATTTTGAAAAAGATTTACAATGGGTTAAGACCTAAAACATTTTAAAAATATTTTATAAGAGTTTGAATGCAATAAATTTGAGCAATATATATATCCATAGTTGTGCATGCTCTCACATATGTCCTTACCTTTCATTTCATTGTGCACATTTAACGTCTCCTCATATTCTTCCTAGTTAAGATACTCGCCTAATTAAACAACGTACTCCATTAACTATCCCTATTAGACTTTTATCACACTCGTATCTCCCATATGATACGTAAAAAGATTACTTGGCTTTTACCATATTTATAATCACCACATTATTTATTAAGTTTCACATACTTAATTCCAATTTAGATATTCACAATCCATATCTTCTACTACACATAACAGAGTATAATAATCACAAGTGTGTGTGTGTGTGTGTTTGTGTATATATATATATATATATATATATATATATATATATATATATATATATATATATATATATATATAGCATCCCTAGAGATAGAACTCACGATGTCTCATACTATGCTCATATGCACCTCACGTAGTAATAAGAATTGTCGGTTTTGAATGGCACCTCGAACCATAAATCAATTATTACATAATGGAGGCGAGCATAGTCCTAATCCTTTCGGCTACATATATACCTAACGCACCCAAATGACTGGTCACACTATCGTACACCCAAATAGTAGTCAGCCCTAAGTTGTATGTTCTAGGGCATAGATCCAGACCTTGCTGGCATCGCCAAGGTGGGATCTCCTCCTGCGTATGACCTGTCATGATAATAGGAATCATAGGTATGATTATAGACATAAGAATCATAGATAACAGACATTCACACAACCCATGTATATTCATATAGTACGTCCCATATATATCTCAATTATTCAACTTACTATTATATCACAGTTTATTTTTATTCCCATTTATTATGAATATCACTCGCTATTCGAAAAGTTATAATCATCTCTTTTATAAGTTCAGTAGTTAATATCACATTATTCTACAAATCCAAATCCTGGGTTCATCTCAATTCTCTACATACCCCCATCTGATTCTCGAACGCTAATACGTTTAATAATTTTTTATAAGTTCTAGTCTATAATTTTGACATATCTACTACTCATATATGTCAATTATATACTACTGGCATTACATTATTTTTTCATAATCACAAACTATTTATGTTATAGTTCCAATAATTTATTTAAAGCTTTTCACCTAAATTAACAAAATTTCCATTTTCAGAGCAATTCAATCGGGTCATAAATTTTCTGGCAGATTAAACACTCTATAATAAAATTATTATTTTTTCCTCTATCAAAATCCAAACGAGTTAATTTAAAGCTCAATGTAAAGATAATACACACATCTTTCCATCCATATATATATATATATATATATATATCTCACTCTTATTTAATGGACACTAAAAATGGCATCTGATTGAATTCACATTAAAAATTCTGGTCGATTTCTATCTAATATTCACCAAAAAAATTGTTTTCTATCACCTTTCTATACAAATATAATATTAATCATAATAAATGTTTATCACTTTGAAAACCTAAAATTCCCCTTTTATAAAATTCATTCTCTACAAATTTTAGTATCATGAATAAAGTTCAGTAATCTCTAATATCATTCTCGAATAAACCCTTAATGATATCCATGAACTTTCCATCAAAACAATCCTATTTGTTTTCAAGAATCCTACTCAATTATAAATTGAGATTCAATTTTCAATTAAATACATTCTACAATTACAATTTTGTGATTTAAAATACATGATTCATTCCTAGCATGATTTTTACATCACCGCATGGAATTATCTCAATGTAATCCTTTTAAAAATCATGGTTTTCATGAAAAATGCATCTTACTTTAGCATGCATATTTTAAGAATTCAATAATTAAAGCAAGTAAACACTTGCCTCTAAATCAAGGTCTACATTCCATGTTTAGATGATGGTTTAGGTGTTTCGTTTCTCTTCTCTCGATTTTGACAGCGGTTGGTGGTGCTAGGTGGTGCTAATAATGCTTCTCCCCTTGAAAACTCTTCAAGTTCCTCTTGGGACTCTTCCTATGCCTCACCTATAACTTTCTCTTATTTGTTTCTTATAATAACCCTTTTCTCTAACTCAAAAGTTTACTATAAAGTGATGAATCCCGTATCTCTTATTTGCTTAGAAGTTCAAAGGTCTAAAAATGATGTTTGAAATGTCGGGTTGGCCCAAAAGTGACCCATGACCCTATACCGACACCCGAACATAGTTTTCTGACTGTTTCAACCCCTTTGGACACTTACACACACTCGAAATGACCACATGGGTTCCTTATTTTTCACTTTTATTTTAATCCCCATATTTAAGTCCCATCACGAGTCATACGCTTGCCCTAAGTAAATTATCACAAGCGTCGTATTTCTCACTAACGACTAAACATATAGTGGCACATTACTTATTCTCTTCATAATATCTAATTATATTCATTATAATAAATATTCAATTAATCCCATTTTCAATATTCGGATTAATTCCAATTAATCCCATTTTAAATATTGATAAAAATACAGGGTGTTACACTTTCTAGGTGCATTCCTAGGCAATCCACTACCTACTTTTGGTATCCATCGCCTATATCTTATAGGGTTCTTGTGCCTAGTCTTTTGAATTTAAGTGTAGTGTCTAGGTCTAGGACTAGGAAATTCTCGTCTAGCCCCACCTCTATTTTGAACTAGGAATAACATCTTTCTCATTAATTCACCTACTTAACCTCTAAGATAATGAGTAAGATCATTTTGGAACACTTTCCTCTTATTGATAATGAACCCGTAGTTTCTTTATTCTCAAGTATCTACATCTCGATTTGTGATCATCGTGACATGTTTCATGACAAATTTTGTCTTCAATGTTTATAGGATCTCAAGAGGTATGGATGCATATTAGTTTGATCCTTGGATATTTTAAATTATTTAAGGCCATTATTTCAAAAGAATCTTACAAGAAAAAAATATTTTTATTTAAGGCGTGCGAATGATATTTTTATGTTGTTCAAATGAATTTACATTAGTCGTTCAAACGAGAAAGGATTTTATTTCAAATGAAGTTCAAACGAGAGTGGATTTTCTTTCAAATGAGGTACAAACAAAGTTCGAATGGAATTTTTCTTCTTTATAGTTGGATGTCATTCGAAGGTTGTTCGATCTCTGTTAAAACAAATTTAGAAAATTCATTCGAACGAGAATTATGTCATTCATATGAGATTACACAGCTCATCCGAATGACCTTAGTGCTTTCGTTTGAATGAGTTGACTCATTTTTTTTGCTGCCTCAATTTTCACATTTTCTACAAATAGGAGTGCAGGCAGCTTATTTTTAGATAGGTTTTAAATATTTTACAAGAAATATCTAAGATCCACTAATCCCTAGTTTCGCCTAATAGTTTTGACATCCAAGTTTCAATCAAATATGATTACTTGAGCTCTAGTGTTTGGCACTAAAAGTTTATCAACTATTTGTATTTGTTGAGTTTCATTTTGTACAGTGGATTCCATATGTGCTACAGTTTTATGTGGTGAACTTCATGTTTTTATCACTATTTATTCTTCCAAGAGCAATGGATACCGGGACGTGTGAGGAGCACGCATTGTAGCAATTAGTAGGTGGATTCCTATATCTGGATATGTAGAAGATCAAAGGAAAGAAGATATATTATGGCTTGACGGATTCAAGTTGGTTATATACGTCATGTGCCATTATTGTGTAATTATTCATAGTGAATTTGCCTTGCTGGGTCATCTGAGTTTTTTCCCATTGTGAATTTTTCTCATACATCAGTGTGTTCTATGATTTGTTATTTTAATCTTGCTTACTTACCTAGATAAATACTTAGGGAAACATAAAATATGGCTAATTAGCTTTCATAAATCAAGTTTAATTAGTAAAAAGTAAAATTTTGGGTTAATTATTTTGAAAAATTAAAATTGGTGTGTGTTTGACAATCCCTATCAACCCTTAATGCAGTAGAACTTCAATTGGTATCAGAGAGGGTGTCCATAAGTTATGTAGGAATTCATCTAGGATGTTTATATATGTAGTGCCAGTCATTTTCTAGGCCACCTTTATTTGATGGGTCATATTATGCTTACTGAAAAATGCGTATGAATTCTACAATTAAGGACATCGACGAGTGGGTCTAATTAGCCATGGAAAGGGGGTGGAAACTACCCAAAACACTTATAGGTGAAGTTAGAGGTGTTAAACGCATTGAGAGTTGGAGTAAGGATGAACATTAACCGTGTAACTACAAATCTCATTGTCTGAATGATTTGCTCTGTGTAGGTACACTGGAGGAGCTTTACTGAATTTTGATGTTTGAAATGTCCAAAAAAGATTGGGACATTCTTAAACACATCCACGATGGTACTAATGTTGTTAAATATTCCAAGATTCAAAATCTAATAACTCAGTTTGAAGCCATTAGGAGAAACCTTCAATGAGTTCTACATGAGACTTTTTGATATTGTTAACTGATCTTTTAATTTGGGAGAAAGAATTCCCAAAACCAATATTGTCAAAAAAATCTTAAGGTCCTTACCTGAAATATTTAATTCCAAAGTCATTGCTTTTAATTATTTTGAAAATGTTGACTTAATGAAACTCAAAAATCTTATTAGTGACCTTCAAACCTCTAAGATCGTCATGTTTCCTAAAAATAAGAAGAAGAAAGATAATGACATTGCGTTGAAGAACCGGAAGGTGGAAACACACCTTTTTAAGGACATGTCTAATAGTGATTCCAATGATATGGCCATGTTTGCTAAGAAGTGTAGGAAATATCTATGTTTGATAAATAGAACAATTTGATAGAAATAAATTGGAGAAGACGTTTAACAAGGATGAAAAATTCCCAAGTGATTAAAATGAAAATTTTAAAAGGGATGAATTGGATAGATGCTTCGGGTGTTATGGATATGGTCATAGGGAAACCGAATGCCACACTAGACTAAGGATATGTAATACCCCGTATTTTTTAGGGATGTTAATTTAATTATGCAATTAGGTTAATTAAATGAAATGGAGAAAAATGTATTTATAATTAATCCGAATTTAAATGTAATAATTAGTAGCGTGATGACAGTTAGTATTTATTGATGATAATTATATTGAATATTACTTAGCTAGTAAAGTAATATATGATTAAGAACATAATATTATAGCCGGGAGTGAAAATAGGACAATTACAATATACTTAGTTGCGACGCACATGTGAGTCATGTCAGTATTACCTATTGGGTTAAGAAGATAATTTATTTTTAAGTGTATGACCATTTTGAGTGCGCCAATGAGTCCGAAAGGATCGAGATAGCCAAATCACTCTACTCGGATGTTTTATTTTGTTTTAGGGGCAATTTGGGCCAAACCGACACCCAGGAGGGGTATTTTAGTCTTTTGAGATTTTTAGGAATTAAAATGGACGAAAATAGATAATTAAAAAGGAAAAGTATGTGGATAATAATCTATCTGTGAGTTTCCAAGCCAACATGAGAGAGAGAAAGAAACAAAGAGGAAGAAGAAGAACTCCATAGGAACCAAGGGATAAAGACTCAAGCTCTCACACCAAAAATCACGCCAACGCGTACATCGTGAAGAGAGTGTTTATCTTGCTGAATTTTAGAGCATATATGATTCATGTTAATATAGTTGATGTAATAACCATGATATTATAAATTTAGGATTGAAATTGGGTATTAATCTTTTATTAGGAGTATAGGTTTGCATGTAGTTGAATAACCATGTTCTGGGTATGGGAAATCTAGGTTTTGTATGTTGATTTCATGAAATTAAATCTGGTATGAAATTATTGTTAATGGAGGTTATGTGAAATTAGGGCTTGTTGATGATTTGAGAAAATTAATCAAAATTCATGCAATAAGTTTAGGTATTCGATGTTAAAACCGAAGGTAAAAGTGTTCTAATACTAGGGGATATGATTTAGAGTTGTTAAATTTGGATTATAATGAGTTTGAAGTGATTGGTTGTTGAATGATTTGAGAAAAATAAATTTTTTGAAAGACAAGACGCTCTCGGAATTCTTGTTCAAACAACCTAGTTCCCACGATAATTCCAACGAGATTGTTGACTTCGTTCGAAGTGAGAAACTCAATCGAACAACCTTATTCGAATGAGAATCACCAGGTTCTAATAAGATTTTAAAAAATCCAATGTTTGCCCAAATGAGTTAAAAATCCTTCTAGGTTTCTTTATGTAAGAAAATAGGACCAACGCTATTCGAGAGTAGCTTCTTTTCATAATTTAGCAGTGAGAGGAATTGTGTAACTACTAAGGCAATGGGTTGCAATGAGAGAACCTTAAAGAGTAAATAGGATAAAGATGTAATCGTACAGTTAGAGTATTGTGGGTAGTAGAGACGATTATACTACATATTAATTCGGGAACTTAAGTTGCATGAATGCCTAATGAATATAATAAGTTGTGTGTATACTTATTGATTGAACTATTATGTGTACGACATACCTACACTACTTGCTATCGAACGGAGGTTGCGCGTTGTGGACAATCATGCCTTGAGGAACCTTCGGGTGGGATTTTGATTTGCACCACTAGAGAATAGAACCTATGTACGGGCTATCTAAGAGAATGATAATGATTACGGTTGTATGGGTGTGTATGTATGTGAGTAGCCCATCAGTTTAGAACTATATTCGCCTTCGGTATGTGTGTTTATTTTGATGGTTCGGGAGAGATTGAACGTTTAGTCCTTTATGCAATGGGCGATGCACCAAGATATGATAGCAGAGTATGCATGCACTGCAACTATGTCTCGGGGTGTAGTATATATATATATATATATATATATATATATAGAGAGAGAGAGAGAGAGCGTATATATATATATATACTTGTGATATTACCTACTATGTGAATTAAGTAGACATGTACAATAATGGAATCTGAAATGGACTAAGTTGGTGAACACTTTTCCTATAATAAATTAAAAGGGAATTTATCAACGTATTATGTATACTGCGAGGGAAATACATGGGAATGATATTGGGCTATGATTAGATGTTAGACGGGAAAGAACTAGTTAGCATGGGAATAGAAACTAGTAGGGTTTGACGGAGCATTAAGCGTGCAGATTAGATGAGAGGTGAGAATCTAAAGTGAGTGCGGTAACCTAACATGATTAATATATGTGCTATAAACTCATTTTAAGCACTTGATGATTTTTAACGTGTTTTCAACTCGGGATCCTCTAACCTGCTTTTTGCAAATCTTTTTTTTTGTCAAGTTATTTTAGGTGCCCAGCCAGAGGGATACAAAGCATAGGAGTTCCATTCACTCAACAATATGTGGCTGCTGTGGATGTTACAAGACTTCTGTAGTAGATGCCTCTATTTCTATCATTTCTTCCCTTTTGAGGTATTTCATCAGTTAGGGCATGTTACCCCTTTTCTATTCAGATGTTAAGAGATTTTAGATTTAGTTGTTTACTTCATTCAAATGTTGGTTTATTTTTGTTGGATTATTATTTAAGACATAGACTGGAAATGTTTTCTCCAGTTTCATTTAGTATTGCAGTTATTTCCTATCATATGAGATTGATGTGAATGGTGAATGTTTATTTATTCGGAACTTAGTTTTATATAAAGTAAAAGATACAATTTTAACATGAACCTTTTTAAATATTAGGTGGTTAGTATTCAATAATAAAATTCTTGATAGTGATGCATTATCTTAACCAACTAGATATTTTGATTAATTTAATAAAGGAATGATCACCCGGTATTTAATTAGGCGGGGTGTTACAAGTGGTATTAGAGCATCAGTTCCTAGAGTCCTTAGAAATTGTGTGGCTTACTATGCTTTCAAAGTAGCTTTCTTTAATATATAGCCCTATTTTTAGGACTGTTGTATTCACTAATTGCGCATTTTACGTCTTCAGTTATTTGAGATAAATACTATGGACTTATAAAGCTTCTCTCTTATTTCAGATGCCTCCCAGATGTACACAACGAACCAATTGGGATGCCTAGCCCGAGCCTCATCCAACTCCATCCCAGGGTACGATGAATGTTGCAAAATTTGACACTATTATGGCATAGGTGGTGAATGCATCATTAGCCATGGTATAGCAGGCCCCACCATAGGCACCAGCATTGGCTCCAGAACCAGTCCACTCTTTCCTTATTCTTGGGAGCGCATCAGAGATGCCTTCTATAAGGCACATCCTCCAGAGTTAGCAGGAAGTTCAGATGTGGAAAAGGCGAGCCAATGGATGAAGGATATACAGAGACACCTAAGGATGTATGAGTGAACGAAATTACAAAAGAATATTTTAGCCACCTTTAAGTTGGTGGGTGCAGTACTACAATGGTCGGAGTCCACTACCACCACGGAGGAGAGAGGCAAATTCACTATTACAGAGTTTTGGGTGCGGTTTGATGGCAAGTACTTCCCTTTTTTCATGCAGACTGAGATGAGGCAAAAATTGTTAACCCTCAAACAAGAAGGGAGGACAGTTGTTGAGTATGAGGAAGAGTTTACTCATCTTTTGAATTTAGTGCCTGATGATCTAGCAGGGCTGGACATGAGGTAGTTGCATTAGTGGGTCACCCGCAGCTCAGGGACATATCCGTTAGGAGGAGCAGAGTTTCCATCCGGGGGACCCTACTAAGCAATTTCGTTCTGGAGATTTCAGGTAGGGGTAGGGAGGTTTTAGGCAGGGCTAGCCTGGTCATTAAGTCTAGCAAGGGAAGTAGCAATGTCATCACGGAAACAGCCATCAGGGCTAGGGATAGCAGGGGCAAATGGTTTCCAAGGAGGTTCTTTACTTGTGGCAACACTGGATACAATGCTAAGATTGTCCTCAGGGGGGTAGAGCCCTACAGTAGGAGCAACAAGTTACTCGTCAGGAGCCCCAGTGATCGATATTTCATGTCGCCCTCCCAGCACCACCCCAGGTACCAGCTTTGTCAGCCATTCCAGCAGCTCAAATGCAGTAGGGATAGTTGCAGTATGGGTGTTTCTACAACGTCCATTAGGTCTCAGTTCATCAGGCCCTACCCGCCGTCGAAGGTGTGTTTTCTATTCGAGGGACTATGGGGTGAATATTATTTGACAGGGGGGCACCACCTAGTTTTATTGCCACTAGTTTTGCACATGACACGGGGTTATTAGACACAGAAAATAAAAAAATTGCTAGTGTAGACTCACGGATGGGTTATGGGTCTTTGAAATTCTTTATATGTCGGGGAGTAGGCATAGAGATTATGAGGTTGATTTTATCGACCGACATGCTTATCTTAGAGATGCACGAGTATGGCGCTATTATCGAAATGGATTGGCTAGTTATTCATAGGGATATGATTGATTGCTATAGCCGTTGTATAGTGTTTACCATACAGGGTTAGGAGATGTTTTTGGTGGCGATGCCTTATCCTGAGGGAGGTTCGTCGACCCATTTATATTATATAGAGGAGGAGACCTCTAAGGGAGTGGAGATACTGCTTGATTCGATTTTGGTTATTCGTGAGTTTGCTTATGTATTTCAGGACATACCGGGATTATCTCCTAGCAAGGAGATATAGTTTGTGATAGATTTGGTGCCAAGAACTCGGCCAATAGCCCATGCACCTTATTGTATGGCTCCAACTGAGATGAGGAAGAAGCGGGATCAGATCGAATATCTATTGAGTCAGGGTTTCATCCGTAGGAGTACCTTGTCTTGGGGTACTCCTGTGCTGTTCATGAAAAAGAGAGATGGGTCGTTACGATTATGTGTTGATTATTGAGAGTTGAATAAGTTCACGATACAGAATAAATATCTATTGCCCCAAATCGATGACTTATTCGACCACTTGAGGGGAGCTTCTTATTTTTCTAAGATTACTTGAGGTCGGGGTACCATTATTTATGTATTAGGGAGTAGGATGTCCCTAAGATTGCTTTTATGGCGAGGTATGGATCTTACAAGTTCAGGGTTATGCCATTTGGGCTAACCAACACACCAGTAGTCTTAATGGACTTGATGAACAGGGTGTTCAGAGAGTTCGTAGATCACTTTGTCATCGTCTTCATTGATGACATTCTGATTTATTCTCAGACTGAGGAGGAACATGGCGAGCATTTGAGGATGGTTTTGCAAACTTTATGTGACCACGAGTTATATGACAAATATGAGCAATGTGGGTTCTGGCTGAGAGAGGTTCAGTTCTTGGGGCACATCGGTTCTGCGGAAGGGATATTAGTAGATCCAGGGAAGGTGCCAGTGGAGAGGGAGTGGGGACAACCCACAATGCCGATTGAGATACGTAGTTTATTGGGGATAACAGGATACTACAATAAATTTATTCGAGGATTATCAATGATAGAGGGTCCTTTGATAAACTTGACTCACAAGGGGGTGCCATTTATATGGGATTATGCCTTCCCGTTGGCTTTTGACGAGCTGTAAGACAAGCTCACTTCAGCACCAGTTCTATCCCTACGGCCAGTGATGGAATACTCGGTTTACACTGATGCATCTTTACTAGGATTTGGGGGCATGCTTCAGTAGGAAGAAAAGGCAATTACTTATGCTTCTCGCAAGCTTAAGCCTCACGAGAGGAGCTACCCCACCTACAACTTGGAGTTAGCAGCAGTTGTGTTTTCATTGATAATATGCAGACATTATCTCTTGGGGGAGAAATTTTGCCTGTTCATGGATCACAAGTCACTCCAATATCTATTCACGCAGTGGGAGATGAATATGCATCAGCAGAGGTGGCTTCAATTTATGAAGGACTACCGGTTCGAAATCCATTACAACTCATAGAAGGCTAACGTGGCATCAGATGCCTTGAGCCATAGGCCAGTAGGAGAGGTGGACGAGGTGTGGAAGGAGAAATGAAGAGAACTTGGGCATCAAGATGTAGTTGCTCGGACGATTACACCAAAGATAGTTACCAGGGTGATATAGGCTCAGGAAGCGGTTTCCTTTTGTCAGGATCGGATTATCCATCTTCTAGTCGAGGGAACAGATTCCTTCTCCATGAGATCGGATGGGGTTTTACCCTTTAATGGAATATTAGTAGTTCCAAAGGGGGAGGAGTTATGACATGCAGTAATGGCAAAGTCGCACGATTCACGGTTTACGGTACATCCCGAAAGGGATAAGATGTACCAGGATATGAGGCGATAGTATTAGTGAAGTGGCATGAAGAAGGATATCACCAAGTTTGTTTCGAAGTGTGACACTTGCTAGCTGGTGAAGACAGACCATCAGAGACCGGTAGGATTACTACAACCATTAGATATCCCTATGTGGAAATGGGATAGCATTTTCATGGATTTGATCATAGGGTTGCCTACATCATTGAGGGGTCACGATTCCATATGGGTGATTGTGGATCGGTTGACCAAGGTAGCTCATTTTCTGCCCGTCCAGACTGATTATACTATGGGTCAGTATGCTTAGATATTAATTATTGAGATCGTGAGACTTCACGAGGTGCCCCTTGATATTGTGTCCGATCGGGATAAGATTTTTCTGTCAAGATTTTGGGAGTGTTTCCAGCGGGCCATGGGTACGGAGTTACGAATGAGTTCGGACTATCATCTGCAGACGGACGGGAAGACATAGAAGACAAATAAGATGTTAGAGGATATTTTACAGATGTGTATCCTTGACTTTGGAAGGGGATGGGAGAAGTACCTTCAACTGGTGGAGATTACTTATAATAACTCCTAGTAGTTTACTATTAGCATGGCTTCATTGAAGGAGTTATATGGTAGAACTTGTCGTTCCCGAGCATGTTGGATTGAGGTGGGGGACAACAAGGTACTTGGTCCAGAGGTAATTCAGGAGACCTCGACTAAGATTGAGTTGATACGGAGTCGCATTCGGGTCGCTCAAGATAGGAAGAAGAGTTTTGCCAATGCAAGAGGTTCTTTAGGGAGTTCAGTATGGGGGATCAGGTGTTATTGGGAGTATCTCCTATGAAGGGGGTAATGCGGTTTAGGAATAAAGGGAAGTTGGCGTTCGAGATATGTCGGGCCATTTCCTATTATTGAGTGAATTGGGCCAGTAGCTTACAGACTTGGGCTACCGGAGCACCTGCATAGGATTCATGATGTGTTCCATATTTTATCGCTGAGGAGATATCTTCTGGACAACTTGGCCCACACCCATATTTCCTTAGAGGAGATTGATCTACATCCC
The DNA here is from genome assembly GCA_949130495.1 of Sambucus nigra. Classification (NCBI taxonomy): domain Eukaryota; kingdom Viridiplantae; phylum Streptophyta; class Magnoliopsida; order Dipsacales; family Adoxaceae; genus Sambucus; species Sambucus nigra. The sequence continues at coordinate 663,775,452 of OX422211.1, read as the reverse complement.
GATAGTTCCTACGAGGAAGGGCCATTTGTAATTCTTGACAGTAGTGAGAGGAAACTGAGGTCAAAGATAGTGCCGTTAGTACGAGTGCAGTGGCGACATCATAATGTAGAGGAGTCTACCTGGGAGCACGAGGAGGACATGCGAGATAAATATCCAGAGTTATTCATACCAGGTACACCTTAATTATGTTCTTTTCGAATTTTGGGTCGAAATTCCGTTATTGGGGGGGGGGGGGGGGGGAGGACAAAATACTTCGTATTTTTTAGGGATGTTATTTTAATTATGGAATTAGGATTAATTAAATTAAATGGAGAAAATTTTATTTATAATTAATCCGAATTTAACTGTAATAAATACTAGTGTGACGAGAGATAGTATTTATTGATGATAATTATGTTGAATATTACTTAGAGAGTAAAGTAATATATGATTAAGAAAATATTATTATGGTCGGGAGTGAAAATACAACAGTTACAATATACTTAGTTGGGACGCGCATGTGAGTCGTGTCGGTATTACCTATTGGGTTAAGAAGATTATTTATTTTTAAGTAACTCGTATGACCATTTTGAGTGCGCTGATGAGTCCGGAAGGGTCGAGACAGTCAGAAAACTCTACTCGAGTGTTTTATTTGGGTTTAGGGGCAATTTAGGCCAAACCGACACCCCGGAGGGGTATTTTAGTGTTTTGAAATTTTTGGTAATTAAAATGGACGAAAATAGAAAATTAAAAAGCAAGAGTATGTGGGTAATAGTCTATATGTGAGTTTCCAAACATACACGAGAGAGAGAAAGAGAAAAACAAAGAGGAAGAAGAAGAACTCCATAGGAACCAAGGGATAAAGGCTCAAGCTCTCACACAAAAAATTACACCAACGTGTAGATCGTGAATAGAGGATCACCCCTATTCCAATTTCATCTAGTGAATCAAAACTTCACAAAAAGGCAAGTGTTTATCTTGCTAAAATTTAGAGCATATATGATTCATGTTAATATAGTTGATGTAATAACCATGATATTACGAATTTGGGAGTGAAATTTGTTATTAATCTTTAATTGGGAGTATAAGTTTGCATGTAGTTGAATAACCATGTTATGGGTATGGAAAATCTGGGTTTTATATGTTTATTTTATGAAATTAAATCTGGGATTAAATGATTGTTAATGGAGGTTATGTGAAATTAGGTCTTGTTGATGATTTGAGAAAATTAATCAAAATTCTTGCTATAATTTTAGGGATTTGATGTTAAAAACGGAGGGGAGAATATTCTAATACTAGGGGATATGGTTTAGAGTTGTTAAATTTAGATTAGAACGAGTTTGAAGTGATTTGGTTGTTGAATGATTTGAGAAAAATGAAATTTTGGGAAGACATGACGCTCTTTGAAGTCTCGTTCGAAGACTTGCCCAGGTTGTTCGAATGACCTCATTTGAACGAGAATTCCAACAAAAATTCCAATGAGATTTTTGAGTTCGTTCAATGTGAGAAAATCGTTCGAATGACCTGATTCGAAATTGAATCCCCAGGTTCTAACGAAATTTCAGAAACTTCAATTTTTGCCCAAATGAGTTAAAAATCCCTCTAGGTTCCTTTAAGTAAGAAAATAGAACCTACGCTATTCTTGAGTAGTTTCTTTTCATAATTTAGTAGTGAGAGGAATTGTGTAACTACTAAGGGAATGTCTTGGAATTTGAGAACCTTAAAGAGTATATACGATAGAGAGGTAATCGTACAATTAAAGTATTGTGGGTAGTAGAGACGAATATACTACATATCAATTCGGGAACTTAGGTTGCATGAATACCTAATGAATATAATAAGTTGTGTGTATACTTGTTGACTGAACTATTATGTGTATGACATACCTACGCTGCTTGCTATCGAGCGGAGGTTGCGTGTTGTGGACAATCATGCCTTGAGGAGCCTTCGGGTGGGATTTTGATTTGTACCACTGGAGCATGGAACCTAGGTGCGGGATATCTGTGAGAATTATAGTGATAGAGGTCATATGGGTACGTATGTATGTGCGTAGCCCATCGGCTTGGAACTATGTTCACCTCCAATATGTGTGCTTGTTTTGATGGTTCTTGAGAGATTGAACATTTAGTCCTTTATGCAATGAGCGATGCACCAGGACATGATAACAGAGTATGCATGCACTGTAGCTGTGTCTCGGGGTGCATTATTGAATATATATATATATATATATATATATATATATATATATATATATACACACTTATGATACTACCTACTGTGTGAATTAAGTAGACATGTATAATAATGGAATCTAAAATCAACAAAGTTGGTAAGCAGTTTTCCTATATTAAATTGAAAGGAAACTTATCCACATTAAAAAGAAGTTAACTAAAGCTATTATATATAGTGCAAGGGAAATACATGGGAACGATATTGGGCTATGATTAAACGTTAGACGAGAAATAACTAGTTAGCATGGGAATAGAAACTAATAGGGTTTGACGGAGCATTAGGAGTGCACATTAGATGAGAGGTGAGTACAATAACCTGACATGATTAATATATGTGCTATAAACTCATTTTAAGCACTTGCTGATTTTTAAACTATTTTCAACTCGGGTTCTGACCCATTTTCTTCAAATCTCTTTTTCTTATCAAATTATTTTAGGTGCCCAGCCACAGGGACACCAGGCATAGGAGTTCCATTCACTCGACAAGATGTAGCTGCTATGGAAGTTAAAAAAACCTTGGTCGTAGACGCCTCTATACCTATAATTTCTTCCCTTTTGAGTTATTTTATCAGTTAGGGCATGCTGCCCCATTTCTATTCAGATGTTCAGAGATTTTGGATTTAGTTATTTACTTCATTCAGTTGTAGGTTTATTTCTATTGGATTATTGTATTTGGGACTTAAACTAGAAATGTTTTCTCCAGCTTCATTCATTATTGCAGTTATTTCCTATCATATGAGATTGATGTGAATGGTTAATGTTTATTTATTCGGAACTTAGTTTTATATAAATTAAAAGATACAATTTTGACATCAACCTTTTTAAATATTAGGTCGTGAGTATTCAATAATAAAGTTTTCAACAGTGATGCATTATCTGAACCAACTGGATATTATGATTTAATTAAATAAATGACTGATCACCCGGTATTTAATTAGGTGGGGTTTCACAGGATGGAAGGAAAGAAAGAATCCAAAGGCAAATAATTTTTCCCTTAATTATAATGAATTAGAGGAGGAGGTTAACTCCCACATTGAGCTTAACTACACCTCCTTCATAACTAGTCATGCGGGTTTAAATGAAAAGACTTCTTATGATGAATATGATCGTTTGCAAGACAATTTTGAAGTTCAGTTTGTCGATTCCCAAGTGAGTGGTGAAGAAGAAGAAGAAGAAGAAGAAGAAGAAGAAGAAGAAGAAGAAGAAGAAGAAGAAGAAGAAGAAGAAGAGGATAATAGTGAACTTCCGATTGCCTTTCGTTAGTTATATGAGAATTCATTAAAGTTAAAAAGAGTAATCTTGAAGTTAACAGCTAAGTTGATGGAATGTGCCATATGTAATGATGATAGTAAATTGATTGACAATTTCACAACACTTGATAAGACTCTTTGGAAAAAGTTTGCACTTATTAAGGGGGAGGGAGATAATCTCCATGGATTAATGGAGAATTTGATGAAGGAGTCTCTATTTTCCTATCAGTCTCATCTTAGGGTTGATTTTAGGTCTGAGGAGTTAAAATAGAGATTGAAATACTCAAGTCACGTTATATTTTATTTTAAATCAAGGTTAGAATAGTCAGATAAGATGTTAGGCACCATTAAAATCATAAATGACAATTTTGGAATTGTCTTCAATAATCCAAATGCTTCTACTAATAAACTTAAGATAAAGGTCTTGAGAGGGTAAACCATTTCTACAGATGTTTGAAAAGATCATCCCAAGGTAACATTCCTCGTGTATAAACTTGAACACATTGTGGTAAGAAAGGTGACCTTAGTTTTATTATGATATTTAAAAAGTTCCTAGGATGTTTAAGACTAATGTAGCCAAGGTTTCCAAAACCAAGATCATCACATTACACATGTGTGGATTAGAAAATCGGATTCTGAGGCGTGTAATGCTTGATCGGTTGATTCTCACTTGCTTGTACATGATTCTTCTCATGATAGATCTAATTATTGATTGTGTTTTCATGTTTTCATACCATAGATTTTATGCTTCATGTTGTATGTTATTTCTAGTTGTATGATGTTTGAATTTTTTGTATTTTTCTTTTTCTTCTATCGGGTCTTATTGAGAAAAATACATAAATATTCTTGTTTATATTTTTAGTTGTTTTGAAAATATGTTTCAAAACTCAAAAATATTTTGTTTGTTTGTGCAGTTTGGTTTTACAAATTTTATGTGGCATATTGTTGTGTAGTTTTCTTTTACACATTTTGGTTTTTTGTGTAATGGTATTCTAGCCATGTTTTTCATGTGGCTAGAACATTAAAGTACGATTTATAATGCTTAGTATAGTTTCTTAATCATTCTTGTATGGAGTTATTCGATTTTGAGTTCCTAAATGGATTCACTTTTCATATTCCTCTCCACACACTTGCACGAGCTCTTTTAGATTTTAACTACCTATGTTGCATGAGCTAAGTGAGGTGTTCTCCTCGCAATCTTCTCATATACATATTTATACTTGATTGGGAGATTTATGCATGTAAGAACCATTTCCTAAGAGTTTTTTTCTGTTTGGAAAAGTATGAGAGTGCAATGAAATAGGTCTACGGAGGGAGTAAATATCCTTTGTCTGAAAGGTCATCATTGGGAAGAATCTATAAAAAGAGAGGCAAAAGAAAAGAAAATTTTCCTAGTCCAATTTTTAAAAATTGATGCTTCAAAATTGTTATCATCAAAAGAAAGAAAAATGATATATGATTATTTTTTAGGGTGTTAAGTTGAAGATCAATGGGTTTACGCAATGAATCCTAGTTAAGCTTAATATTTAACGCTATTGATCTAAAAATCATTAAGATTTCTAGGCTAGTGTGTTCTGTATATTTTTCCATCTATGAGTTCATTATATCTCACTTGAGTCTGCACTGAAGTTTGATAAATTAATGCAGTCAAATAGAACTCCTTGGATATACCTTTAGTGAAAGGGTCATATTTTTTTTTTACTTTTTTTGTTCACATCTCTTCACTCCGTACCACATTATGTTTAGATACATTGATGCCATACGAGTGTGGAAAGATTGTTTTTATGGTGTTTATACCTATATATATGTGCATCATTGGTATATGAGTAACATATATATATATATATATATATATATATATATATATATATATATATGGTATGTTTGTTTTTTAGTCTTGTGTTGCATTAAATCCATGCTTTCCATATGCTTCATCTTCGATTCAAATTATTATGTTGTATAATCATATTAGTATCTTTTTCTTAATGTTTACATTGATATCATTTGTTCATTGTTTTGATTATTTTTACTTATGTTTTCAAATTTGTTTGTCATGACATTTCACTTCACGTCATTGCATGATATACTTGTATCCTTTATGTTCACATGTGTTACATTATGGGGGATTAGTAGTCTATATTGTGCACCTTTATCTTTTCTATTCCTTAATAAAAAATGGGGATAATATTTACCCTAGGGGGAGACATGTTACCTTGGGTGGAGAAATATTAACCTTAATTTTAGGAGATGATTGGACAAAAGGGGAGGGTTTTTCATATGTCGATTTAATTTTTTATATGTATTCACTTTGCATTTGAAAGGTGTGTTTAAGTGTACAGGTTTCTAACGAAGTGACAAAAGTTTCACAAGAGCAAAGCAACTCAAAGTTTGTGTCTATTAAGTGTATTTACTTTTTCCTTTTTTGGGTCAGGATTGATTCTTTAGAGGAGTTTAATGGCCCATAATTTTTTTGTTTGTCCTGGTATATCAAAAGTTTAATATTTGCAATGAAAAATTTTCAATAGAGTCAATTGGTATGTATTTTGGCCAAATTCCGTGTGGACAAAATCGTTTGAGTCACGTGTTAAGACTTGAGTTATTTATCTTTCAATCCTACAATGCATTATTGAATACCGTAGTGGCCAAATAAAGTGTCTACATCATTGTTTCGTGTTTAATGTCGATTTTTGTCTTTTGCATTTTTGTTTGATCCCGGATAATCAATTGGGTCTTTGTTTTAAACTTATTTGAAGAAATTTTTGTAAATATAATTTAAAAGAAAAAAATGATTTTTAATAAAGACGTTTGAAAGAGATTTTCAGGTTATTTAACAAATTTACATTATTCGTTTGAACGAGATTTATTAGTAGTTCAAATAAGAATGGGCTTTCGTTATAATCGGGTTCGAATGAGGATCGGGCCAAAATATTCTTCTTTACAATAGGATGCCGTTCGAAGATCGTCTGATCTTTGTTCAAATGAGTTTATCAAGTTCTTTGGAACGAGATTTATTTTGTTTAATCGAGATTTCATAACTCATTCAAACGACCCTAATGTTTTGTTCGAACAAATTGCCTCATTTTTGTACCACCTCAATTTTCTATAAATAGGAGTGCTCACAACTTATTTTTAGAGAGGCCTTGCCAAAAAACTTTTTTTAAGAAACATAAAAGAGCGTCCAAACCCTAATTTCACCCAATATTTCTGAGATATAAGTTTCAATCAAATATGCTTATTTGAGATCTCGTATTTGACACTAAAATTTTATAAACTCTTCATATTTGTTGAGTATCCCTTCATACGATGGATTTCGTGTGTGTTGTGGTTTAAAGACGTGGACTTTGTGTTGCTGTAATGGTTTATTGAGCCAAAATCGGTTGATACTGAGACATGTGAGGATCAAGATTTTTGGCAGTTCGTGGGTGTATTAGTGTGTGTTATTATAGAGAAAGTCAAGGGAACGAAGATGCGTCAAGGTTTAACGATGTCAAGTCAATTGTATAAGTCATATATCCTACTTATGTAATTCCTAATCATGGTGAATTTTCATGGTTGGGTCGTGTGAGGTTTTTCCCATTATGGTTTAACTCATACAACGACATGTTTTGTGATTGGTTATATTATTCTTGCTTACTCACCTATATGCATGCTTAGGGTAAGATAAAATTTGGCTAATTGATTTTGATAACACAAGTATAATTGGTGCAAACTCAACATCGATTTAATTAATTTCATTAACTAAAGATTAGTTTGTGTTTTGACAATCCATATAAACCCTTAGCGCAATAGCACTTTCATCTCCTTTCTCTCATGTTAAGATTTTTAACCAACTATTTCAAGTCTCTTTTTTCTTGAAGAAAAAATTAACAACGTGATTTATTTTACCACAAAATTAACATCCATCTCAATTTCACACAAAATCAAATTTAGGTTCAACCTCCTTTTGTAATAATGGAGTTTGTTCATTACCTATATTTTCAAGAATAAAATTTTCAACATTCGATTTTGAAGCTGTAACTTTTTCAACTTTTGTTCAATCTATAAAAACAATTCCATAATTGTCAGGTTTCAATTAATCATTATTCAACAATATACTATCTACAACACTTGTCCTATAAAGTACATCGATTTTCAAATCTTTATCATGTGGCAATTCAAGCTTTAATTATTCGAAATCAACTTTTAAAATTAATTCACGTTCAATATCTTCATTTTCTTTCAAAATGGATTCCTTTTGCAAATTCAAATAATTATATTATGTTGTCAAAGCATCAACCACTTTCTTGAGTTCAAAATAATATAATTGAACAAAATCAATTTTCTCATATTTTTCTGTATGGTCATTTTGAATTTTTTTTTATTTTATTTGAAAGTTTGACGTTTGACCTTTCGGGTTTTAAAAATTCTTGATGGATTTCATCAAATGCTTCTTGAATATCATTGACTTCATTATAATCACCTTCTTGTCACTTTTTGAATAGAAGTGTGTCAACCTTTGCTAATATATAATTGCAAGTTTTATAATGGCTCATTTTATTCTAAATTGACTTATCTTGTTACACCCCACTGCGTCTCCATGACCATTCTCAAGTCTTCGAAGAGAAGAAGTGTTGGGGATAGTTACAAGATTGATAATAGTTCGCCACAACTTTACCCGAGAAGTGTTATGAAGTGGTTTGTTAAAGCTTTAAATTTCCAGGGTTTATTTCAGAAGAGTTTTCATGTAAAAGTTTTCAAAATGTTTTTAAAATGATTTTTTAAGAATTTTATAAAACTGTCTAACTCGTTAGAACGAGATTGGTATTTTTTGAATGAGTTGCATAGGGTTATTAGAATGAGGTTCCACATTCAAACGAGATCTGGAATGACACCTTTTAGGTTCGATCTGGAATATTATTCTATGTTTCATTGGAAATTATTTAAAGCAAAGTACGTACTCATTCGGACGAGGTGGTAGTTCATTCGAACGAGTGAACGTATTGTTATTTTTTAAATAAATCTTATCTAAATATTTATTCATTATCTCTTTGCAACAACATTACCTATATATAGAAATGTGGGATTAGACTTTTCAAGAAGCCTTTTTAATTTTTTGGGGGGAACAAACTCTATAATTTTTCCATCCTACCCTTGGATCTTTAAAGACCACTTTTCCAAATCAATAAGAACACATTCAAGAGTTCTAAACCCCTCTAGAGATTTTATAAATAGCTGATTTTTGGAGTCGAGGCTCTACTACTAAGAAGAAGGGACTTGAGTATTCCTGAAGCTAATAAGTGGATAGTAAGGCATGAATTGCTTGTTGTGGGCGGAGCTGGACTACATCACTTTTTATTGAAGATTTGAAGACTCTTGTGCGTTATACTTTGTGGATTTATAAGTAGTTTTTACGTCATTATGTGTGTATACACAACATTCTAAGACCCCAAAGTCTCTCATTAGGACCCTAGCGCCTCCCCATTTACTACAAACCCTAGGTTATGCTCCAAGTACTGATCTAGAGGCATTTGGGCGATCTTGGGCCTCGTTTATCTCTTATCAAATCCATTTTTAGAGAAAAATCTCATAAATATTCAAAGGGATCTAAATACCCTTTCTAACGGTCTCCTTCGTGCGCAAATGGGCATAATGGTTCAAATGAACGAAGAAATTTACTACCGAAAATCAATCTACGGGCCACCAGGCACTCCTGGACCCCGATTTGACCTCAGTCACCTTCACCGTTAGTATGAGAGCTCAATGAATCCTGAAAGGGCACTAAATAACATTTTCAATGGTCAACCATATGAACGAAACGGAATAAAAATTTGAACGAACGATCCATTTTCCTTTAAAAATTGATCCGAAGGACACCGAGCGCTCTCGGGACCTATTTGACCAAACTCAACTCTTCAGTTTGAACGAGACTGAATGAATCTTCGAAGGACACTAAATACCCTTTCCAACAGTCCACCCTGTGTACAAATCAGCCTTGCGGTATGGACTAACGATCTATTTTACTCCAAAGAAGGGCCAAACATCATCCCCTACTTAAATTTTTTTATTTTCACATTAGTTATATAAATTCTCAATTTAGCTTTTACTTTAGATCATACACATTAATAACTCATCCTTTATTAGTTATATTGCACATAATTTATTTTCTTGAAAAAAAAAACAAAACAAAGAAAAAGTGGGTTACACCAATAAATTTCGATGGGATTCTTCATCACAATTTCTCAAAACTAAAAATATATTTTCTCGACACACACACATAATAAACTTCCGTTTGAATCTAAGGGATAAATGCCACCCTTGTGCTGCATGCGAACTACTGGACTTTGATGCCTTTATAGCGTTCGTAGGCATCTCAGACTAAAACTCGAGACTCGAGTCCTATTTTCGTATTTTTATTTTTTCCTATTTTATCCATATATCATTCATATATATCATATTTGTGATTCATACTTACGTCTTATCTAACATGTATTATCTATTCATCATAACGGTCAATATCTCGATAAGCGCACACTTATTTTCTAATTATTATTTTGGAAACATTCCTATGATTGACCTTAATCCATCTTTTCCATGATGTGAGTCGAGCGATTATGATCTACACTTATATATATACGCACACACACTTCATGGACAAATTAAGGAAAAAAGTAACATAAGGCCATAAGAGATCGAAAGGTCGGGATGGGTGCCTAACACCTTCCCATTCCATAACTTAGCACCCGAACATCTGAACTCTTTGTTACGCAAGCATCAGTTTGTCTTTGATGTCGCTCTCTCGAGGTGGCAACATGTTCTTTTGCCTGTTTTGTGCAAAATAAGCCAACGACTCTATTTTTTACATCACCCCAAAACCTACGACAACCGAAGCACCGCCCAATGTAGAGAGGGGAGCGAGACCTTTATCCTCCCTCTTTCATGACAAAGCGCCCCGTGGAGGAGGAATATATCGGGATGGCCACAATGGAGACTCCGCCATGGAATGACTTGTCATAAGAGGAATATACTCTATTTTCATGGGTGTTGTCATTGTCTACTTGTGTGCGTATGCACCTACATGTATTTTCCCTTTACTCTTCTATTATTTCTTGTATACATCTACCTCATGTTTATATCACCTCTCACTAAATTTTCACTTTACCCACTTGTAAATAATCACCATGTACACCTCTCACTACTAACACTCGTATATAATCTCACTTATATCCACATGTTGCACACACCACTTAGACTATCTGTGCTTAGGTGTCACTAGAACACACCTCCACTTACACACTTGTATATATCCATGATCACTTATACTTAATCACACTCCATTTTAAGTTGATCCATGCTTAGATTCACTACCACACACTCACTTATAAATATCCACACATCACTTACTCGTGTATCCATACTTAATGTAATCTTCATGCTCCATGCTAGATTTACTTTTCATGGTACTTGTATATTCTTACTTATTAGTATAGTTCTCATCATGCCAAATAAAATACTCTCCCATAATCTACTAATCAGGAATCATGCATTTTTGGACACTAAATAACCAAGAGAATTGCTATATTGACAAAAAATTGTCCTATACTGGGGGGCTCACTTTGTGATGGGCGCTAGCCCGACAAGTCGCAGCTAGCCTAAGCAATATGACTCCCACTTTTCATTGGCCAAGTACCGTCGACGTATACCGAACGATTCCCTCCACATCATACCACTTGACAGAAGTCATGATGGGAGGTATATAGCAGGGACCTCATTCACGTATGTCGAGTGTATCGAATTCTCTCTCACACGTACTGTCCCCACGAGGTATATAATGAGACAATTCACATACACTCAGGTATATAAAATGTCTTGTCCACACGTATCGATTGCCCTCAAAAGCAAGACGTATATCATGGAAGTCATGCCAAAGGGAGAACCCTTCCACTAACCCAACAACTACATACCTTTATATAGGCATCAAACCCAAGGCACGCATATATAGTTTGCCGATTACTACACTAAACTCTACTGAAATCGCCAAGATTTTCATTCGATTTCGTCTTTTTTCCACCCTGTCCATGAGCTTGGCAACAAGTCGAAACATGCTTTACATATTTTTCAAACCCATTTGTTCCCAGGTTCAAGTCCCCTAGGACATTTTTTTTTTCATTTAGTAAACCTAATACAAGTGAAAACATAATAATAATAATAATAATAATAATAATAATAATAATAATAATAATAATAATAATAATAATGCTCAAGCTCAAGCTCTTCTCTCGTTTTTCCTCCTTCCTTATCAAAAGTGTCAAAAACATTTTTCCTCTTTTATTAAAATGCCCGAAAACATTTTTCCTCCTCTTTTATTAAAATACCAAAAAATATTTTTCCTTCTTTTATCGAAATACAAAAAAACATTTTGTCATCCCCTTTCCAAAAAAAAATATCAAAAACATTTTCTTATTTTTCTTCCTTTTCTCTTCCAAAAATAAATTCAAATCATTTCTTTCTCAGGTCGATCGCATACCTGACCATTGGCCTGGCTTCCTATTGGCTTCGATCTTCCATCAAACCGCCCCAAAGCTTCGAAAGTTCTCCTTTTACTTCCTCCGAGTTCAAAATCCACCTTCACCTACTTTCCATGGAGAATGCAAATCAAGTACCGAATGTGAAGCCAGATTTGATCATGGTTGTAGTCCAACTTATCGCCAAGATTAACAACCTTCAAACCGAGGTTCATGAGATAGACTGGAACTGGGTTCCCATTCTTGAAGAGCCTGAGGACATTTTCCCTTGTGCTATGGGTCTACCCTCACTTGAGCCTATTTGGGTCCCGGGAGAATATTAGCATGCTCCACGTGCCCCTCATGCTAGAGGGACACCACCAGCTTAACTCCCTATGCCAAATCTTGCCCACCCAGGGGCTAACCTGCCAGTACCCATCGATATGAAGGAAGAAGAGTTGAACAAAGTCGAGGAGGACCTTAAGCTGTTGACCAAGAAGTTTGACCAAGCTCTAATCTTTGGGAATTACATGGATTACACCAATATGTCTCCTGAACCTAAATCTAGGCTGTTGAAAAAGTTCAAGATGCCTAACATTTAGAAGTTTGGGGGGGGACCCCAATTATTCATCTACAGAGTTACCACCGAGCCATTACTCTCATAGGTTCCTCTGAGGAAATAATGGCCTAAATGTTCCAACAGAGTTTGAAGAACATAGATCATCGTTGGTTCGTATCCCTCGAGGCTAATGAATTCATGTCCCAGTACAAATAAAATAAGGAGTTGGAGGTTACACGCTGTGATTTTGAACTTCTCAAGAAGAACTCTAGAGAAACCATCAATAATTTCATAGTAAGATGAAGGGAGAAGGCGACCACCATGACCAACCGACCTTCCAAAGAGGAGAAAGTTAGTATTGTAAAGAAAAACTTCTTACCCCATGTTAGAGCGATGATGGGAGGACAATATTACCAACATTTTTTAGACCTCGGGGACGAAGGAGTGGAAATTGAAGAAATTATTAGAAAGAAAGGAGCTGAGCCAAAGAAAGTATCTGGACAGTTGACCCTAAGAAAATATGAGAAGCCTGCTACAATATCAACCATCAATAACATCTCACAACCTGCTACCTTTTGGGTGCTATAAAGTTGGGCTAACCGAGTTAGAAAAGAATACATCAAGCTTCATGCTCCCCACTCCAAAGCCTATCGAGTCGTATTGAGACAAAATATCATCAAGCCGTTCGACCCTCGTCCATTACCAAACCCATTTCCCATAAACTTCAAATCCGACGCCCATTGTGATTTCCATTAAAATGCTGGCCATATCACTGGTCAGTGCTTCTATCTCTAGAATTTAGTCCAAGGTCTGATTGACAGGGGTGTTATCGCCCAACCATCAAATCCTAAACCAAGCACCACTCACAATCTACTCCCAAACCATATAAATGCCATCTTCCTAGAAAATTATCTAAAATTTTACCCATTTACCCAGATTGTACCTAGTAAATCACCTATTATACTCATATATTAACCTAATCCACTTAAAGTTTGTCCATATTTTCTCCTACGCCCTACCTATTTTGCCGACCAGGCCCTACTGTTTCTTCCGAGAGCATGGATTTCCATTCGAACTTTTTCTCGGGGAAAGGCTATGGAGTTACCAGCAGTGCTAAACCAGCTTCATGAGTTTGGGATAAAACTGCCCTTTAAAATGACCATTAATTGTTAGAAGTTAAGAACCTTATTCATGGAAGCCCAAAAGTGGGCTCGATAGTCAGATAATTGGGTGGTGCCCATTGACAAAGTCAGTTTAGACGATGCAGTTTAGATTATGGCAGACATGCTTTGATAGAATAATGAGATTTACAGTATGTACGAGTTACTCGATGCCTTAAAGCTACAAAGGTGGTTGGTCCCTTCACTTCTGCACTGCCCTATTGAGTGGGAGGATCTATGTGAATAAGTCACTATAAGGTTATGGAATGCATTGACTTCTCGTGGAAAGATGAAAATGTTGCCATCGGTTGGGGGGGGCGAATTTGATATTTCAGATGAAGAGCCAAGCCAAGAAAAGGTTAGCTTAATAATCAGTGTATGTTAGATGATATCATTTGAAGATCTGCTAAAAGAAATCAATAAAGTGGTCATATAACCCGACATAGATCAAGAAATATGGTTTATGTTCTTTTCCTCTTACGTGAATGATATGACAAGATCTTAGAGGTACTACCAAAATTTAAATCCTCAATCATAGATGACTGATAAAGGAAAGGGTGTTATCGAGGAACTCCCCATGCGGAAAATGACCATCGAGGAGAGAAAGATCCTCGACCGGTTAAAGAAAACTCCGGGCAACATCGCCTTGTGGGGACTCTTTATGTCTTCCCAACTACACAAAAACTCTTTGATAAAATTTCTTAGTAGACCCACAGTCCCTCCTTCCACCACTCCAAAAGAAGTCGTGAACCTGGTCGAGTCCTTAACCTCTACTAGAATGCTTTCCTTCTCTGAAAAAGAAATCCCAAAGTATGGTCCTAATCATAACTATGCAACATCTCCGCTGAGGTAATGACAAAGATAATTCCACTCTCACTCGTTGATAATTGATCAGAGCTCAATGGTTTCTAATTAAGAACCTATAACTGCTTGGGTTGGAAAGTAAGCGACCTTGGTACAACTTCCACTAGAGTGCATGCTTATGAAAATACTAACCGGGAGGTAATAGGATCAATAAAGCTTATAATATTGGCCGACCCTATAAATCCCATTACCGAGTTGCAAGTTATCCCCATACCTGCTTGTTTTAACTTATTTCTTAGTCGACTGTGGCTTCACAACATCAAGGGGATATCTTCTTCTCTCTATCAGAAACTGAAAATATTTGCTAAAGGGCAGATCATCATCATCTTAGGCGATAATAAAGACAATAGGGGATATTGGAACCCATAGTACTGGAGAAGGCTTTTCCTTCATATGGCCTAGGTTATCAACCATCATCAAATAAACTCAGAATAATCCTCCAACCCTAGTTGAAAAGAAGATTAGAAAGCACCAAGACTATTTCGAGGCATTCCTTGAATGTAAGATTAGTCAAAGAGGGTGAAGATTTTCCCTTTTCTGGCTTTCTCGAACCATGGAATGATCATGTGGATAAGAAGATGAAGCCAGGGATGGAGATCTTCAAATACATTTACCCATGGGTCGTAAGTTCCCATCATTATGCGCAACCACTCGTTAAGAAAACTACAACTATTACCTAGGTTTTTAGGTAAGTGACTCTGACGATTCATTCGACCTGCAGACACTCGGCTGCACTTTGTATGATTTACTTAGGCACTACATAGTTGGATCCATCCATCCTAATTAATACTATTGATGCACTCCTCCTCAACTGAAATGCTATACCAGTTCCACCTGTTGAAATGCAATCCAACCCAGATGTTTATCCTATTTTTCCTCTTTTATTATTCCTCCCTTTTCTGATAACAATGTAATTGAGATCTCTTTCGATGAGTTTCTCAATGCTATTTTTCCCAAGAATGAAATAAATGAAGATTTTGAGTATCTTGTTGTGCCTTACATTAATTGTCTTAATTCTAATCAAACTCTTGATCATGATGATTTTGTAAATAAATAATTCATAACTGAGCTTAATAAGGTTAATAATAAGAACCATAACTGTTTTTAACTTAATGATGATAAAATTGTTATTATCAGCCTCAGTTCTAGTGGCCAACTGAGCAAGATTAGGAAATGGTCCACCCTTGACAAGCATGAATGCTAGAAACTCGAAGAACTATTAAAGGTATTTGTGGACGTCTTCGTATGGTCCTATGATGACATGCTCGACATCGATTAGAAATAGCTCAATAAAATATTTCAACTCTCTCGAAATGTAAATCGGTCAAATAGAAATTTTGTAAGCCCCGCACTGAATCGTCGCTCAAGGTTAAAGAAGAGGTGGTCAAATAGTTGAACATAGTCTTCATTTGAGTGATCGAATATCCGACATGGATAGCCAATATTGTACCCATGCTAAAATCAAGAGGAAAGGTTCGCATGTGCATTGATTATCGAGATTTGAATAACGCCTATCCGAAAGATGATTACCCAATGCCCAATCTCAACATGATCAAGGGTAACACGACCAATCATGCTCTAAAGTCAATTATCGATGGGTTTTTCGGATACAATCAGATCAAGATGCACTCTGATCATCAAGAAAAAAATGCATTTATCATCCCTTGGGAAACCTTGTATTAAGGAATTATGTGGTTTGGTCTAAACATTACAGGGGCTACCTACCAAAGGGTTGCGATAACCATCTTGCATTATCTGATACATAAAGAGGTTGAGGTCTACGTGGAAGATATCATCATTAAGTCTAAAGCTCTACAAGGTCATTGTCCCTCTCTTTGAAAGTTCTGTAAATGACTACGAAGATACCAAATGCGACTCAACCCAAAGGAAATATTTTAGGATTCATGGTTAGCAAGAAGGGGATTGGAGCAGATCCTGCCACATTAAAATCCATACTCAAAATGCCACCACCCGAACTGAGAAGAAAGTATGATGATTTTGGAAAAAATTACAGTATATCATCCGGTTCATCACCCAATCAACTTTTATTTATGAACCCATCTTCAAACTCCTTCAAAAGGATTCAACCGAAGTTTGGAATAAATCTTATCAGGAAGCCTTCGACAGAATCAAGTAGTATCTCATGCCCCTCGCTACATGGGGGTGCTTTGGCCATCGTCAATTTTTAGGCGATGTGAAGAGATAGAGTCGTCAGTCTATATTTCAAAACACAGGCAAATGAACATGTCACCGCCTCTAAAGAGCGGCATTAAATACAAACTGATGCTTACAAAACCAATAGCTCAGAGGTTCAGAGGCTAAGTTACTGAATAGAAAGGTGTTAGGCACCCATCTCGCCCTTTCAATGTCTCATGGGCTTATGTTACTATTTTTCTTAATTTCTCCGTGAAGTGTGTGTACATGTATATATAAGTGGAGATGAAAACCACTTGATTATCATCATGAAAAGATGGAGTGAGATCATCTATAGGAATGCTCGCAAAATAATAATCAGAAAAAATGTGATGTGTGCGCTTATCGAGATATTGATCATTACGATGAAATGATAATACATGTTAGATAAGATGCAAGTATGAATCACAAGTATGATATATAATAATAATATATGGATAAAATAGAAAAAGATGAAAATAGGAAAATATGACTCGAGTCTCGTGTTTTAGCCCAAGACAAATATATAGCCTATAAAGGCATCAAAGTCCACGTAGTTTGCATGCGGCACAAGGGTGGGGCTTATCCCACATATTCATATGGTAGTTTATTATATGTGTGTGTGTAGAAAAGATCTTTTTAATTTTGAGCAAATGTGATGAAGAATCCCGTCAAAAATTATACGTTTAACCTTATTTATTTATTTATTTTTTAGATTTTTTATAGAAAATAAATTATGTGCAATATAACTAATAAAGGATGAGGTATTTAATATGTATGATCTAAAGACAAAAGATAAATTAAGAATTTATATAATTAATGAGAAAATAAAGAAATTTAAAGAGAGAAGGATGTTTGGACCTTCTTTAGAGACTTAAAGCTTGACCTTGATACTTGATGAACTTCCATGCAAGTTGGGATGAATTTAGGATGAGAGATAAGGATATTTTTACAATATTGGTATGAATTTTATGGGAATGAAAGGTGGAGAAGAATTTCACCCATGGAAACTTTGTTGATTGCAAAGAATGTTGATAAGATCACTGATATTGATGGATCAGGAGTCACTTTCGAAGTGAGCTCATGATCTCCTTATATAGGGTAAGGGGACTGCCGATCGACATTGTGCTTTCCCTACCTATCAAAAGGTAACCCAAGACATACTACCAATTAATATGAAAATGGACCTGCCAATTGGCAGTCTTGTGCAGATTTGACGAAAAAATGGTCATAAAATGAAATTCATAAGCCCAAATCGCGCACGAGTCATATAATTAAAAAGGTAGTTCAAAGACCTTTGAGAATCCTTAGGCTGCTACAAGATTCGAGAGTTTACTTTGGATTAAACGGGGCTCGGAAGTTCCCGTCAGTCCTTTAGACGAAAGATTACTGGACAACGATGGATTGTTCGTCCAAACTCTAAGTCCAAATTATGCATGGGTAACACCATTGGAAAGGTAGTTCATGTAACTTCGATGTTACAAAGAGCTTCGCTCAATTCATAGATTTGACTTTGGTTAAACGGGTCCTAGATATGCTCGGTGACCCTTTGGAGTAAAATATATATTTTTTTCGTACTGTAAGGGTGATTTTCACACGGGGTGGACCCCTGGAAATTTTATTTAGTTCCCTTCATATATTTATTCAGTATCGTTCGAGTTGAAGAGTTGGCATTGGTAAAAAGAAGACCAAGAAGGACCGACAGCCTCCGAATCAATTTTTGGGGGAAAATGGATCATTCATCTGAAGCGTTATACCTTTTCATGCACCGGAAGACAGTTGGAAAGGGGTTTCAGTGCCCTTAAAAGAGTCATTAAAAATTTTCTCTGATGGTGAAGTTTATTGGGGTCAAATCAAGTTGTGAGAGCACTTAATATCCTCGAGATCAGTTTTTGGTAGTAAAAGGGTCCGTTCGTCTAAATTGTTATGCTGATTCACGCATGGGATGGACTATTGGAAAGTGGATTCAGAGCCCTTCGAAGATTCATTAAGCTTTCTCTCTAACGATGGAGTTTATCAGAGTTAAATGGGGCTTATGAGCGCCTGATGCCTCTTAGATAGGTACTCGGAGTATGACATAGGGTGTATAGTGAATGGGGAGGTCCTAGGGACCTAAGGGGAGACTTAGGGGGTCCTATAGTGTGGTGTCTGTAGATCCCCTTGACGGGTGATCTTGAAATAAGTGAAAGTTATCTAATAAAGAAAGTGACGAGGATGATCATTTCAGAGGGTCGAGGTCAATTCTAAGGACCTAAGGTAATGCCGTGGATGGATGCTTATTAGGGCCTAGAGATGGGATGACCGATTCTGAGGGTTAAGGTCGATTTTGAGGACCTTAAGTAGGGAGAAACGAACTTTGAGGGTTGAGATCATTTCTAAGGACCTTAAGGAGTGGGCAACCAATTCTGAGGGTCAAGGTTAATTCTGAGGACCTTAAGGTGGAGTGATCAATTTAGAGGGTCGAGGTCAATTCCGAGGACCTTAAGTAGGAGCAACTAATTTCTAGGTTCATGGTAAATTCAGAAGACCTTAAGTTGGAGAGACCAATTCTAAGTGTGGAGGTCAATTATGAGGACCTTAAGTAGGGAGCAACCACTTTTGAGGGTCGAGGTCAATTCTGAGGACATTAAGTGGAAGCGACCAATTTTGAGGGTCAAGGTTAACTTTGAGAACCATAAGTAAAGCCACCAACCATAAGGCTCAAGGTCAATTCTAAGGACATTAAGTAGGAGCAACTAATTCTGAGGGTCAAGGTCAATTCTAAGGACCTTAAGTAGGAGTGATCAATTCTGAGGGTCAAGGTTAATTTCGAGGACCTTAAGTAGGAGCGACCAATTCTGAAAGTCGAGGTCAATTATAAGGACCTTAAGTAAGAGGGAGCAATTCTAAGGGCCGAGTTCAATTATGAGGACCTTAAGTAGGAGCGACTAATTTTGAGGGTCGGGTCAATTTCGAGGACCTTAAGTTAGAAGCGACCAATTATGAGGGTCGAGGTTAATTTTGAGGACCCTAAGTAGGAGTGACCAATTTTGAGGGTTGAGGTCAATTATGAGGACCTTAAGTTGGTGTGATAAGGAGGTTCGAGGTCAATTCTAAGGACCTTAAGTAGCAGCGACCAATTCTAAGGACCGAGTTCAATTATGAGGACCTTAAGTTGGAAGTGTGGGGAATAACTCTTCTGGGGAAATTTAAATTTACCTTTTTTTGATATTCTACTACGGAAGAGACGTATGCATTTTTTATAAGAACTAAAAATCTTAGTCTAAAAGTCTACTTAGGAAAACAGTTGATAACTTGAGGTTTTAGGATTCCGCTGGGGAGTGTGTTGCTAGGGAGAGATGTTCGGTTTGGTCTTCTAAGTCTACTTGGGGGTAATTGGAATTTTTATGGGAGAATGTTTAATTCGGGAAATTCCTGCTGGGGAAACGGGTTGCGTATTACGTTGCCCTGCTGGGAAAGCATTTGATTACTGCTGAGGATGAGGTTTTTTGGATTTTCTTGGGGAGGAGCTGTAGTGAGGTTTTCGGGATATGGGTGAGCTAATTTTTAGGGTTTAAGCTGGGTAAAATGTGGTATTAATCTGGCTGGGTATTTAGGATCTTCAGAAATGGTTTTCTTGGCTAATAATGCTCTAATATTTATTTATTAGTTTTAGGAATTTTTTGAGATTTTTTTTGAATTTTTTGGGATTTTTTATATGAAATTTCGAGGGTCGATGATCGGATGATGGTAGGGATTGCCAATCGGAAATGGCATGGTCTTCTGGGCTGTCTTGGGAAAGTGAATGAATAGTGTTGATCGGTCGATACCAGGAAACTTTCGATCGACATTCCCCTTAACGTCCTATAAAAAGGGGCGAATTCTTTTAATTTTCATAGATTCTAGCTTTCCTATCTTATGCTTTTATCATCTGCAATCTTCTCTTGCATTCTTTCCTCATTCGAGACTAGAAAATAACATATTTTTCAAGTAGGGAGACCCACATGGCATGGTTGGGTATTGATGATTGGGTGAACCAGGAGTGGTGGTATAGGGTGCCTCGGTCTTTGGGCGAACCTACCAACCGCTGATCGAACTCTTCTGTATGAGCCTTCATGCCAACGGTCATCTAGGGTGATGAACCCTAATGACTACGTGAGTATAACATAACTTTCGGCATTTTTTCTTCTTTGCATTTTCTTGTTTCTTTTAAATTTTGACAAGAGGTTTCTCTCTATATTGGCCGATTGACATTTCTTCTACGAACTTTCGCTCTCTCGGGGGACAAAAAGATTTAGGTATGTGTGGGAACCTTATTATGGTGGTACACTGGGCAGCTTCTTTTGTGGGTTTTGGTCATTTGGAATCTTCTTTGGATGTGACGCCTCGCTGTACGACCGTTTTATGCGCTCTGCAAGAGAGGTGGTGGGACACTACCCACACCATACACTTGGGATTTGGGGAGATGACGGTGACCCCCATTGATGTTCAACAGCTATTGGTGATCGATTGTGAGGGTACACAGATAGAGGTAGACTGGTCTGGGTGATGTGGTATGAAAATTCTCGAGGGACTCGACTTGTATTTCTCTTATTCGGGAGGTTTCGTTGAGTCAGCGGATTGACGAGATTGATGGGCTACAGTTGAGGCAGATGGCTCGCTTATTTATTCATCTATTGTTGGGAGGGTTTTGGTGGCGTCGTGCGATGACGTTGTCCACTTATGTTTTTTACCATATTTGAGGAAATTTCATAATATCCCTCTCTTTACCTAGGGGATCTTGAATTTGGCGACCCTTTATTCTTCTTTGGATGCTTTCAACCGGTACTGTCGATAAACTTTTACTGGAGGCATGTATCTTTTGGAGGTAATTTTCTTTTTGCATTTTCTTGCATTTGCCTTTTAATTTATTCTAATTTTTGACATTTTTTCCATTTGTAGACGTAATTTTACGAGTTGAATAGGGTTCAACGCCCATTTGATTGGTTTTTGTGATGAGTCGATGGGGAACTTATATCAGATGTACTGGTGGCGAAAGTCGAATCGAAAGTCGAAGTAGTCTCTCTCCTTATCGGCAGTACGTCAGGTCTTGAATGTCCTGACGAGCGACCAGATTATTTATTCTTTTCTCTTTTGAACCTTTTCTTTGGTGCTTTCTTTGTTTGTGTGAGTATTGAATTTATCTTGGAAAAGTGCAGGTGTCTTTCTATCCTAGTTGGACGGTTATTCAGTACACAGGGATGATTGGGATGAATGCACAGATGCTCTAATTGATGGCACACGAGTTTGTCTATTCTTATTATCTGGGAGAGAGAGTCGTCTAACAGATCATGGAGGACGAGGTGATGGTCCCTCCGATGATTCCCTCGAGATATATAAGGAGGGTTCGAGAGATGTCAAAAGAGGCTAGGGCAGTGGTGATAATTCACGAGCCCTATTCTTGGTATACGGACATAGTGGTGAATTATAACTACCTTGACTTTTTGATGTTTAATGCCCTCAGGTATTTATGATGTAGAGGGGTACTATTCGATTGGTGGGATCTGCCTACAACATTGGTGGTGCATCGTCGTTAGAGGGAACAAAGGTTCCATTTCTCCATCTTACTCCTCCTTCCAATAGCATATGGCGGGCTAGAAGGGGATCGTTGAGTATGCATCATCGTCCTAATGCGATGGAATCGGAGGTGCTAGGGCTGACGGAGAACGTCCTTCATCCCGAGGTATATCTTTTTATTTCTTTATCCTTAGTCTTTCTGATTTCTCTCTTTTCTTTATAGTGACTGATTTGCCTTTTTTATTTTCCTTGCAATATGTCTGGATGTCGACTACTTGATTGAGGGACATATGAGACTGGTGGATTATGGGATGGCTCATATTCGGGATTCCATTACGGTTCCTTCTTGCCTTGTGCCATCTTCTTCTTTAGAGGAGGAATCTGGATCAGGTAGTGGAGTGTCCTCAGATCATCACCGAGGAGGTGTGTTCGTCGTATGGATGGGGGATCCTAGGGAGAGAGAGAGAGAGAGAGTTTGGGGTTTCGGCATGAGTCCCGTTGTTTTTCTTCTTTTTTCTGCAAAAGATATAATGATGGAAATATATAAGAAATGAATGGGATTTTTATTTATTTATCTTTTCTTTAAATGAGTTAATCTACATGGACTTTTTACATTGTTTGTTGAGACCGTAAAAGGGAGTAGAATTACTCAAGAGAAAATTTATTTTAAGACAGGATGAATAAAAATATAGGAAGAACAATCCTGAATTCTTTCAAATAAAGATTAGTTTTTTGAGTTTTTGATTTTGACAAAAAAGGAGAGATGGAATTTTAAAAAAAATAGGGGGATGTCAATCGGCATGTCCCTTGTCCTACCTATCGGTAGGTTAGTCCAGTCAAATCACCCCAAGGCTTTTATTGCACTTTGTTCAGGGACTAGTACTTGATGGGGTAGTCTTTCTTCAAATTTTCTAGGCTCCTTATTTTTAGCCAATTTTTTGAAGTATAAAAGGGGGTACAGTGGTGAGGTTTCTTCACCCATTCACATTTTCTTCCTCTTGCTTATTTCTTGTCTTGTGTCTTATTATTTCCAAAATGGTCCTTCTCATGAGTGCATAATTTTCCTTTTATCTCAGGAATTTAAAGGCTATGTGTTTGTACAATGTAAACTGATGCTTTTAACCTGTGTCGGGTATCTTTGTGGCACAACTGGCCCATCGAGGGGAACATGCTGACTGCGGTAACACAATTTTGGTACCCCGAGGATCATGCTTTCCGTTTTGACTTGGATGAGGTTTGCCCAACCTATGAGTAGTTTTTCTCTATGCCGGGGGTAACTCTTAGTGGGACGGTGTCCATGCCTAAATTTTCTCGATCTCCTAAGAAGATGTTAGCAGGACTTCTCCATATCTCTCCATTAGTGTCTCGGCCATTAGTCACTAAGGGAATGATCTATCTCCTAGCTGTACTATATTTTATGCGTCTACAAGATGTCAATGGTGCGGGCCATGCCTGAGCTGTTGTCTTTAGCTTAACTTCGAAGCTATTATTACTGATCGGGGACTTAATGGTGGATCCCCAGTTGGCTGCCATTACTATATGGATGTCATTTCATTGCAATACTATGGTGTTGATAGTAGCAGAGACCCTGAATGGTCTAGATGCTTAACAAGAAGGACGTTCTAATTTTTGAAAGGTAGATTGGTCATGCGGTCCCCCCGAATATCCCTTGGAAGTTGTGCTAAATTTCTTCACTCATTATTTTATCAGATTTGGCTTAACTGTAGAGAACTCGGTAAACTTGTTTGTAGAGCATGAAGCTCAATGTATAAGTTGGTCGATGCCCTGGTGGGGGAGTTGCAGCATATTCGGGAATTGAGGGAATACCAGTATGTTCGGTTACTTTGCCCCTGATAGAACACCTTTTATTTTTATTGGCGTCTCCTGCATCAAGTCAGATGTAAGAAAATTATGCCTTCCCATACCCTGGATTTCTTTCTATTAATTTACTGAAGGCATGCGCATAGTGTTAGGCTCTCTGTGGGAAAGTCGTCAACCGTCCACCCGTCCTTCCAATCTATTAGCAGGGTTTGGCATGTTTTTGGAGAGTATATAAAATGGCTATGGAAGAGGGTAGTGGCTAAAATCTTGGCAAAGGAGACCAGGAAAAGATGGTTTGTCATTTTGACACTATAGAGGGGAACGTAGTTGTTTTATCTAGGCTTGTCTGGGCTTATCGTTTCATGGATCACCTTCGGCATACCATCCAGGTAGGGTAAGTTTAGGGGCCTCAAGGAGAAGACGATGATGGGGCTAGATCTTTCGGCAGCTATCTATTGGTTTTTTTGTAAAACTGGTGTTAATCTGTGAAGATTTTATGATGGTTATGTGTTAGGTTATTTTTGGCTTTTTGGAACTAATCTGGAAAGGTTTGGTTAGTTTGTTTAGGAGTAGTTTGGTTTGATTGGTTTTAGGATAGTCATATTGGCGGGGGTATTTGTTTGACTCCCTATGCTGATATTTCTTATAATTGTGCTGAATTTTCCCATGATGGAATAAAAAAGTGCTTTAATTATATTGTTGTGCCTTTTGATGATTTTTACATTTGAATTGTCTATACCAATCGCTAAGGTATACATAATCCATTTGTTCATGTAATGATAAAATGAACGGTCATTCTCAGTGGTAAGAAAAGAATAGCATTTTATGAAAAAGAAGGGGACCGTGCCCATGTAAAGCATATGAGCTGCCTGCATAACTCTGGGGTTTTAAAAAATTTCTAAGTTTCGTTTTGACAAGAAAAGGTTTTTTTTAGAGGATCAGCCCCACATAGCGGTGCCACCGAACATGATCTTTTTTATGATGTAGGGGCCACTCAAGTTTGGATTGAATTTCCCCCAGGGTCCCAGATGGGTCTAATGATTTCTTTGAAGGATAGATACCCTTCTTAGAAAACATTGTCCTTGAATTTGTTATTGAATGATCGTGCTATCCGGTGATGGTACCCCTGTATATGATATAGAGCCTTTAGCCTCCTTTCATATAAGAACAATATCTCGTCGAAACGACTCTGATACCAGTCTTCTTGGTTGACTTTTATTTTAGCCATGATGCGTAATGAAGGTATTTCTAATTCAATGGGTAGGAATGCTTCCATGCCATATACCAGAGAGTAACGGGTAGCCCCAGTGGATGCTAGAACTGAAGTGCGGTATCCCCAGAGGGCGTAAGGATCTGATCAACCTAATTTTGGCAACACTAAGTCATGATGATGATAATTGTTTTGAGGTTTTTATTTGCGGCTTCAACTGAAACATTGGTTTGTGGTCAGTATAGAGAAGATTTGTATTTGTGAATCCCATACTCGTCAACCAATTCTTTGACTTTTGCCTCAAAATATAACCCATTATTAGATAGTAGCTTGTGCGGAACCCCGTATCAGTAGATAGTAATCTTTCAGATGAAGTTGGATACCCTTTTAGCATTCAACAATGCATATCACTGGGTTTCCACCCATTTGGTGAAGTAATCAATGGAAACCAGGATGAACTCATGCCCACTGTGGGCTTTGGGTGTGAATTTCTCATTATGATATCAATGCCCCATGTGGAGAACTGCTAGGGAGAGGTTATGTTGTATAATTATTAGGGAGGCAAGTGCTGGAGATTGGAAAACTATTGGCATTTAAAGCATCTCCGTATATAGGTGGTGCAATCCTAAACCACGGTTCTCTAAAAATACCCCTGTCGAATAATCTTTTTAGAGAGCATATGGCCATTCATGTAGGGTACGCATTCCCCGCTGTAGATTTTCCACATCATTTCTTCAATGTCAACCCCTGCGGTTCAGTGTAAGTGGGTTCCATTGAAGTTTCTCTTGAACAGTGCACTATCACAAACAATGTACTAGGCAACCAATTTATGAAGGGACGCTCGATCTTTTTTGTTAGCATCTTAAGGATACTTATAGTGCTTGAGGAGGTGCCAAATGTTGTAGTAATAAAACTTGGTCATATCGGAATCCTATTTTGTGATGAGCTCAGTGTGGTAGTAGTGGGTCGGTTTAGCTTATTTTTGGACTAGAAAAAGGGAAATCCTTATTTCCTCGGGCAGGTCGACCATGGAGGCTAAGGTAGCTAGGGAATTGGCCAAGAATTTCCTTGCTTAAGGTAAGTAGTGGAAGGTGATATCTCATAACTAGGAGGCCAACTCTTTTAGGTGGGTATGGAAGGGTAAGAGCTTTCGTTCTTTCACTTCCATCTTCTAAGGACCTCGCCAATGATGAGGGCAGAATCCCCATAGACATTTAGGCACTGGATTCCTTTCTTGATAGTGACTTTAAGGCCTATGGTGCATGCCTCATATTCATTCATATTGCTGGCGTAGGAAAAATCTAGCTTGATGACAATCCGAGTGTGAGAGTAATCAGGGGCGATCAGGAGTATCCCAATGTCGTACCCTTTTTTGTTAATATCGCTGTCAAAGAACAATTGCCACCGGAGGTCTTCCTGATAGATGCAAAGGATATGTTCATCTAGGAATTCGGAGATCCAAACATTAGCTACTTCCATGGGGTAGTTAAGAAGGTAGTCGAATTTAGCTAGCAACATCAACCATTGAGCCATTCATCTAGACAAGGCATGTTTCTCAAGTAGGTATTTGGTAGGATACATTCGGGATACAAGTCTAATGGGAAAAGCGAGCATGTAGTGTCGTAATTTCTGAGTAACCTAGAAAAGGGCGACACATTCTTTCTCCAAGGTAGTGTAGTTTACTTCGTACCTGGCCATTTATGGCTGGCGTAGTAGATAGACCTTTTTTATGGGATTCTTCAAGGTATTGGGATAGCAAAGCACCAATTTCGATGTCTATTACGGTCAAGTATAAGCATAGAGGGAGACCAGATTGCGACGGAATGAATAACGGAGGTCGGGTAAGATATAACTTGATTCGATCAAAGGCTTATGATAATCTTTATTCCAGACTTTGGTTGAATCCTTTCGGAGGACACTACACCAAAAGCATCAATCTAGCACGGTTTAAAACTGTGCCAGATCAAATCTGGAATAGTTTTGAATTGTGACAGAATCAGGTGTTCCAAAATGATCATTTTTTCTGGTACAGTTTAAAAGTGTGCCAGATTTGGCCAAACAGGAACACTTTTAAACCGTGTCAGAATTTGATATTTCTGGCACACTTTTGGGCGCAGTTTATAACTATGCCAGATTGAATATATTTTAGTACACTTTTGGCACGGTTTTGAGTTGTGCCAAATTTTTCGATCAAAGAAAACAAAATTAACTATTTGAAAACAAAAAAATTCACATATTACCAACCCCGCACATTATTGATAAACTAATGTACATACAAACTTCAAAATATTGCAAGTCTTAAACCAAAAAAAATTGGGCATAGTTTCCTCTATTTTTTGGACATTTTAAAACTTGCTAATATAAAACCTGCGTAATGTAAAGCCCGCACGACCATAAAATATAACAATAAAATTACAAAAGCCCGCATGGTCATAAAATTTAATAATAAAACTACAAAAGCCCGCACGACCATAACACAAAAAAATAGAATCCTAAATATTAACAACATTAAATAAATAATCCCCTTGTTGTAAACCAATGACTTATTCTTGTGTTCCACATGGATAAAAGCTAACGATAAAATGTTATCCTGGAAAAAAAATAGGATAAAAAAAGATGATATTAGTAACCCATTAATTTTTAAAAAAAATCTTATTCAGTCTTAAAAATTATAGTTACGAGTTAAAATTATTATATTCCAAAACTGAAAGTCTTGTGACTGCGTGGTTAGCTCCCACGAGTTACATTAGTCCCATACGAGATGTTAGTGCCTCTTACGGGGCCTTTTGAGGACTGGTTTAAGTGTTCACCCTCAAACGAAATCTTTTTAAGCATAATATAAATACTTTTAAATTATCATCATATTCTTAAATCGGGAGACCCGTGACTAAGCGACCAGTTCATACAAGTTACATTGGTCCCGTTCGAGGTGTTCATGCCTCTAATGAAGCCGTTTGGGGGCTAGTTTAGGTTTTCATCCTTTAACGACTTGTTTTTAAGACTAATCTAAATATTTTTCAAATTATCGTCATATTCTCAAATTAGGAGACACGTGACTATGCAGTCAGTTCCTATGAGTTATATTGATCCTGTGCAAGGTGTTAGTGCCTCTTACGGGGCCATTTGAGGGTTGGTTTAGTTTTTCACCCTCAAACGACATGTTTTTAAGCCAAATATAGATTTTTTCAAATTATTGTCATATTTACAAGCCGAGATACCCGTGACTACATGGTAAGTTCCTATAACTTACATTAGTTCTGTGCAAAGTTTTCAGGCCTCTTACAGGGCCTTTCGGGACTGGTTTGGGTTTTTACCCTTTTAACGGCTTGTTTTTATGCATAATCTAGATATTTGCAAATTGGAGTCATATTCTCAAATCGTAAGACCCGTGACTATGCGATTAGTTCCTACAAGTTACATTGGTCCCGTGCGAGGTGTTCATACCTCTTACGAGGCCGTTTGGGGGCTAGTTTCGGTTTTCACCCTTTAACAACGTGTTTTTAAGCCTAATCTAGATATTTTTAAATTATTGTCATATTATCAAACCGAGACACCCGTGACTACGCAGTCAGTTCCTACGAGTTACATTGATCTCGTGCAAGGTGTTAGTGCCTCTTACGGGGCCGTTTGAGGGTTGGTTTAGTTTTCACCGTCAAACGACATATTTTTAAGCCTAATATAGATGTTTTCAAATTATCATCATATTCACAAGCCGAGAGACCCGTGACTATGCCGTCAGTTCCTATAAGTTACATTGGTTATGTGCGAAGTGTCCATGCCTCTTACGGGGCCGTTCGGGACTGATTTGGGTTTTTACCCTTTTAACAGCTTATTTTTCAGCCTAATCTAGATATTTTCAAATTAACATAATATTCTCAACTCGGAAGACACATGACTATGAAATTAATTCCTACAAGTTACATTGGTCCCGTGAAAGGTGTTCATGCCTCTTACGGGGCCATTTGGGGGCTGATTTTGGTTTTCACCTTTTAACTAATAGTTTTTATGCGCAATCTAGATATATTTAAATTATCGATATATTTTTTAAACTGGGAGTCCCACGACTACACGATCAGTTCCTACAAGTTACATTGGTCTCGTGCAAGTTTTTAATGCCTCTTATAGGGATGTCTGGGTACTGGTTTAGGTTTTCAGTGAAAACCAAAACTTTTTACCCTCTAACGGCATGTTTCTAAGCCTAATTTAGATATTTTCAAATTATCATCATATTCTCAAGTCGGGAGACTCGTGGCTACGCGATCAATTCCTACAAGTTATATTGGTCCTATGCGAGCTGTTCATGCCTCTTATGGTGTCATTTGATGGTTGGTTTTGGTTTTCACCCTTTTAATGCCTTGTTTTTAATCTCGAGAATTTGTAATACTAGAGAAGCTTGGGTAATGGATAACTAGTGTTAAAATAGAGGTGCGTTTACTAGTATATAGTCACGTATCCCAGTTTAGCAACTGTTAAAGGTACTACAGAGAATGTGGTCCATCCAATTACATTTGACACTGAGTTCACATGAACTGCCCCATCGGTGGATTCTGAGACGTAGGTGCACTCCTGTGTTGTCACTAGGAAAAGGTGGGAAGAATGAAGAGCGTCAAGGCTTGCATGGGTGTCGAGTCATTGAGTAAGTCTTCTTGTCTTATCCTTGTATTAAATCCGTACTTAGTGGACTTTTGGCTGGGTCGTGTGAGGTTTTTTCTGTTGTGGATTTTCCTCGTACATCACAACGTTGTGGTTGTGTTTATTTTTATCTTGCAAAATATTACGTAGATGCAATCTTAGGCTTAACAAGATAAAAATTGGTTCAACTACAACAATTGTAAATTGGTGCTCATTTAAATGGGTAAGTTTTGGTTTATTTAATTCAAGTAATTTTCCTAATTTCATGTTTGTATAAATTTCAACTTGAATTGAAGTTATGTTTGTTTTTTCTTTCAAAGAGAAATTTAAATATTTGCATTATTTTAATTTAATTTTGAAAGAATTTATAAATTTCAGAATATTTCGGAAAACCATCCCTTTTGAATTTAAAAATTGGTATTTTTTGAGAACCTCTATGAAATCACATTTTCAGATTGGTATCAAAGCGGGAACACTAACTTACTGTGTTAGGTCCTTTGGGTTTAAATACGGAAAATTTATCATTTTTGAGGTTTCTTATTTTTTATGGTTCCAACTATGCGCATTGGAAAGCACATTTGAGGTCGGCACTTAAGTCGTTAGATGAGCGGGTTCAGCTATCGATCATTTAAGGGTGGTCCCCACTAACGTGTTTAGTAGGAGAATCTCATGTTCTTAAACCCGTAGAAAGATGGAGTGGATATGAGATTACGCTAACAAATTTCAATTCTCGAGGTTTAAATACTCTTTTTAGTGTGGTTACACTAGGGAAGTTCCGTTGGATTATGATGTTTGAAACGTCTAAGGAAGCTTGAGATACACTACAACTCACCCATGAAGGTAATAGTGCCATTAAGTCTTTTAAATTCCTAAACCTCACCACTAAATTTGAAACCATTAAGATGTTAGAAAATAAGACTTTTGATGAGTTATATTCTAGATTGTCCGGTATTGTGAATTAGTCTTTTAATTTGGGAGAAAAAAATACCTAACAACCGCATCTGAAATAAAATTTTGAGGTCATTACTTAATAAGTTTAATGTAGAAGTGACTGTTTTAAATTCTTTAGGCACTTTAAACAATACGAAACTTGAAGAGATTGCAGGTGACTTACAAACCTATGAACTTGATATGTTTACCTCCAAGGATGTGAAGAAGAAAGATAAGACCATAACTTTGAAAGCTCGAAAGTAGGAACACATCTTTCGGATGATGAGTTTGACATCGACTCGTATGACATTGCTATGTTTGCTAAGAACTTTAGAAAATTTCTTAAATTTAGTAAGGAGAATTTTAAAATGATTATAAGAAATTTGAAATATCTAAGTATAACGAAGTCGCAAAACTCCTTAAAAATTGTAATGATGATCTTATTAGGGACCAGTCAAATAAATGATTTGGTTGTGAGGGTTATGGCCAAAGGGTAGTCGAGTGTCCCACTAAACTAAGGAAGGAGGGCAAGAAACCAATTTCATATAATGCCACCTTCAGTGATAGTGAATCGGAAGAAGGACCCGATTCTCCCAATGAGCTTAACTTCACCGTGTTCTTGGTTATAGTCATGTGAGAATTGTTAATGAATATTCCCATGAAGATATTTCTTTACATGACAGTTTTGAGGACATTTTTAGTGAATCCCATGTGTTTTATGGTAGAGAGAGTGAAGAAGAGAGTGAGAATGAAGAGGGGAAAATGAGGGTGAACTCAAAGTTGCCTTTAGTGAGTTGTCTATGGAATCCTTAAAATTGAAAAAGGAAAACTTGAAGTTGGAAGCTATAGTGAACGAACGTGTCGTAGGTAGTGGTGAAAGTGTTTTAATTGAAGGTCTTAGGGGATGTGAGAGAACTCTTCGAGAAAATCTAGATTATGTTGAAGGTGAAAGAGATAGCCTTAGAGGTTTGATAGAGGCTATGAAGAAATATCTTCTTAAGCTTTAAGAGTCTAAAAGTATACTTGAGTCTAGGATAGTGGAACTTGAAGAGAAATTGAGAGACTCGAGTCAGGCCAAATATGATCTGGAGTGTAGGTCAAAGAAGTTGGATAAAATTTTAGTCACCATCCAAATCAAAGATGACAAGTGTGGTATTGGCTTCGATACTCAAAATGCTTCCGCTAATACAGCTGAAATCATGATTTTGAGAGAATTATCTAGGAATGCTAGAAAAGGTCAACCCTTTGGTAATAATTCTCACCGTGTTTTTACTTGCCCATATTGTGGTAGGAAGGGTCACCTTAGGAGGTTTTGTTTCGATCTTATAAATGGTCCTAGGAAGTTCGATGGTAGAGTCACCAAGGACATCAAAACCTTAGAGTGTCTTTTTACACCTATGTGGGTTTGGAGATCTAATTTGGAGGCTCTACATGATAGGCTTTATGATTCTCATTTGCTTGCAAAAGATACTTCCCATGCTAAATCTAAAGGTTGATTGTGTTAACTTTATTTGCATATACGAGTTGTGCTTTAGGATATACTCCTATTAGTTGTATGTTTGTTTGTCATATTCTAGTCTATGCCTCATCATATACATTTTTCAAGAATCATGATATGTGTATCTTTTGTATTTATTTATTTATTGGGTCTTATTGAAAAATACAAAAATATTTTGTTTGTCCTTTGAGTTGTCTTTATTTGTTGAAATTTCAAAACTCAAAAAGATTATTTTTTTGTGTATTTTAGTTTTACACATGTTATGTGGCATAAAATTGTGTTTGAATCCTATACCACTTTTAGCTTTCATGTGGCTAGAACTTTTGGTTATGAATTTCAATTATTAAATTGTTCTCTATCATGCCTGCATGAAGTAGTTTGAGTTTGATTTTCTTAATGGATTGTCCTTTTAAAAGTCCTCATCACACACATGCATGAGCTCTTATGAACGTTAACTTCGAATGTATATTTGAGATTTGTTAGATGTTCGCCCATCAATTTTTTCATCTACATGTTTTGTGACTATGGATGATTTATGCATGTAAGAACCGTTGCCCATGAGATTTATTGAAATTATTTAAAAAAATAGATGAGGGTGCACGAAAAGGGCTACGAAAGGAGTAAGTCTTCTTTTCGTGAAAGCCACCCTTGGCAAGAACCTAAAAAGTGTGGCATTGTAAAAAGTAGCCAAGGCGAACATAGATTAGTTTGATATGATCATTAAAAAGAAAAGAAAAGAATTATTATTTATGAGGGAGTCTGGATAGATATATTAATGGGCTTGCACAATGGCAATGAATACTAGTTACACTATTATTTCATGATGCTATTGATTTATAGAATCATCAAAATTATAGGCCTTTGTGCATTGTGCTTGTTTGTTCTTTGAGTTCTCTATACTTGTCACTTGAGGATAAATCCTAGTTGATAAAGTTTTTCAATAAAATAGAACTCCTTGAACATGTTTAAGTGATTAGATCATAATTCTTTTATCTTTAGTTCACACCCCTTCACTCCGTTTAGCAGATTTGATTTAGACAGATTTATCACATATGAGTGTCAAAAACTTATCGTGTTTAGTGTCTTGTGTGTTGTTCATGACTGTATATATGTGCTTATGCATCATTGATATCTTTGTGTATATGTATATATATGGTATCGTTTGTTTTGAGTATTTTCTTTGTCATCCAGTCCTTGTATGCTTTTGGTCCTAACAAGTATCTATCTTATTGCGACTTTTCATTGATATTCCATACTTATCTTAGTACATTTTAGTTATCATCTTGCATTGTATCTTAGTTGGTATCTATATCTTTTTGTGTGGATTGGTTTCTTCTTTGTTGCCTCTTGCATACACCATTTCATGATATCATTGTTTTTCCATTATGCTTATCTCTTGTTTCATTTAGGGGGAGAATTGAATTAATCAGGGAGAAATGGATTATTTTATGAACCTCAATCTTTGTATATTCCTAAACAAAAGGGGGAGAAATGGTATCTAAACCTTTTAAATTTGGGAGATGTAAATTAGGGGGCGACGTCTTTCTTAGGTAGATATTGTTAGACCAAGGGGGAAAATTTAATTATGCAATTTATATCAATATATTCCCTATTTGATGGTTTGTATAAATGTGTAAGTTTTCATCCATGCAAAAAAAAAATTTAATTCAAAGCTTTTCAACATATGTGTTGGTCAAATGTCTAAATTTTTTTTTTGGGTGGGATTGTGTCTTTTAGATGAGCTTGTTGGTCCCTAGGGTTTTTATTTTGGTTTTGTCCCAGAATAGCGAAAGGAGGATATTTGTAAGGGAAAATTTCCAATTGAGTCAATTTGTAAGTGTTGGATTAATTCCGGAAAACATTATTTGAATCATAGGATAGAAGTTTATGGCCTTTCAAGCCTATGAAATTTGTGTTGAAGATGTAGCAGTCAAGTCTAATGAAGATCTCATCATATGCCACGTTTCATGCCTTGTTCAGCATCTTCAAATTTTCATCTTTCCGAGGTCTCTCAAGAATGAATGCACATGTTATATACAGGCTTGGATATTTTTTTTATAGATGGGCTTGAAGGTAATCCTGAGATTAGAGATAATCCCCCCATTAAAAATAGTGTTCGCGATTAAGGCACCTAGGCAACTCAGGGAGGTAGATCAACGTGGAAGCTCAGCGTGGCAACTCAACAAGGCATCTCAGCGTGGCAACTCACTGTTTGGAATTAAGGCAGTGAGGCAACGAGGCGTGGCAGCTCAGTGTTTGGGATTATGGCAGCGAGGCAGCCCAGCGAGGTAACTTAGCGTGGCAGCTCATACTTTAGCTTATTGTGTTACTTAGTCACATTGTATCTTTGTTTATGTTGACTGTGGACTATAGTAGTTGTAATGATGTAAGGAGTATAATGATTTTTAGTGCGAGGTCGAACGGTACTCACGAGAGACAATGATTGGCAGGGCCTGGGAGAGCTTTCATGCTCTATCGAACGACCTCGTCGTGGGAACTTTATAGTGACTTAGTTTGGAGGATTGAGAAATTAGGAACCATTGGGGATTGTCCTTACCATCTTAGATAAACCTGGTAAAACACCAAAATATCCTGACCGTGGAACCCCAGGCGGAGCAGCCTTGAGTTCCATCGGGTGTTGAGTTGTAGACCAAACAACCCTTTACTTAATGTCACATCTACTGTAGGTGATGTCACTAGCCTGCTAGACAATGTCAAATCTGAACTTGAGTAAACCACCGTGGTATTTGGGGCTATTAGAC
Organism: Sambucus nigra; assembly: GCA_949130495.1. Taxonomy (NCBI): domain Eukaryota; kingdom Viridiplantae; phylum Streptophyta; class Magnoliopsida; order Dipsacales; family Adoxaceae; genus Sambucus; species Sambucus nigra. The sequence goes on along the minus strand of OX422211.1, from coordinate 663,740,369 downwards.
AGTTGGTGAGCCACCTCTGTGACGACAGCCACTTGACACACAGTGGTTAGGAAAAAGGCATGTCTTGGCATTTAATGTTTATGACGTGGAGTTAACTAGTGCATCAGGCATTTAATATTTGTGACACAAAGTATGAGGGATGTCTTTCACATGTATTAATGACTGAGTTGCCTCAGGAGTGGTGTGGGGTCTATTTAAGGACCCCAACCACCTCTGGGGAGATGATGTTCTTTTTTAGAGTTCAGAAGTCATTACTAGAGAGAATATACATCAGAGAGAGATTCATTACGAATCAGAGAGTTTACTCACCCACCATTGTCATTTATTATGAAGCTTTAATACTTGACAGAGATCATTGTGGGTGTTTGGATTCTTGCCAATGTGTATTTAGGGTGCTCATTTTCTCTCTCCCGCTAGGCAAAGTTGCTTCTAAGTTCATTATTACCTTCTGAGTTATACACGAGAGATTTGTGAGTTCAAACTGAGTCTATCTTCACTAAGTTGTGTTGGCGCGTCTTGTAGTTAAGTGATGGAACGATTAGTTAACTTATCATTACTATTATCAAAAAGGGTTACGCCTCCATCTAATCTAAACTATAGTCTTACATTTGGCGACTCTGTTGGGGTGGCATTCTTCTAAGCACGGAGTATGGCCCAGGATAACATTAATCGAAAACTTAACTTTGATGATATTCAACACAATGAAGAACAGGCGGCGAGAGAGATGGAGGCTTCAAGGGACGGAGCCCCTCGACCAGAGGTACCTCTAGTTCAAATGGCGATAGGATTCCCAGGGATGACACAAGATTCTACGAGCGCTGGGTTGGGACCATCCTAAGTGGCACTCCTCATGAATAAATTTTATGAGTTTTTACAAACTCTTGTAGCTTCAACGATGTTGGGGGGGGTTTGAGGAAAACTCTTTCATGACTCTTGGGGTAGCCCCAACTGGGCTACAACGTGCAGTTCTAACAGGAACGGTCCTAACAAGTATACCCTCTATTGTAAATCCAGCAGTGGGAACTCCAGGAGTATCAATGGATCAAAATGCGATGATTCCTCCATCTGCAATGGGAACCCCTCCTATGGTCTCTCTAGTCGTTCCTTCAACGACATCTGCTATGGAGGAGATGAGGAAAGAGATGCTAAAATTCATGCAAACTTCCTCATAATCTTCGAGCAAGGTAGCTTCGGTTTATGATGATTTTGGGATGCCTTACCCCCAGGAATACAACGATGAGACCTACCCAAAAGATTATATTTCTCCTATCTTTGAAAAATATACAGGAAAGGGTGGGAACCCGAAATAGCACATTAAACGCTTCGTTGAACACTTGGGGCGCATTACAATAACAAGAAACTTGGGTTGAGGGAATTTTCTACATCCTTAACCGATAAATCATATACCTAGTATTCTCACCTATCCCCAAAAAGTGTTACCATGTGGGAGGAGATGCACGCTTTGTTCATTCAGAAGTTCTTTTTTAGTGGAAGACGATTTCACCTTGACCCAAATGGGGAGAGAGAAGAAACGAACTGGGGAAGAAGTAATGGCTTACGTTCAAAGGTTCAAGGAAAGGTACCTCAATATAAGGGAGGAGACCAAAGAGTCCATGCTACTGCAGATCTGTATGGAAGGACTTCTTCCTGATTACATTTGCCATCTTATTAATGAGACGCGCGGGGGGACTTTTACGGCATTCCTAAAAGTAGCAAGGAATATCTCGTTGGTTGTACAACCAAACCCAGTCATGGTTCCCATGATGTTCAAGCAGCCGATACAACCTATGGGGGGTGGTCTCAGCCCCCATGGGTAGGATATACCAAAGGAGAAGATGGGGGAAAGGTATCAAAGAAGGATAACAAGAGGAAGTTTGGAAGAGGCAGGGAAGACCCACTACCGTTGCCTTGTACAGTAGAAGAGGCTGTCAACTATTACAACGAAATAGTTTAAGGAGGAACAGTGTATGAACCAAAGGGCATCCCCGTTGGGTAACCAGATGCTGCAACTAGGGTGGATCCTAAATATTGCTAGATTTATCAAAAGATCCAATATCTAACGAAGAGCTATTTCACGCTAAGAATAATCATTGACAAATATGTAAGGCAGTAATGTTACAAATCCCTCCGCATAATGTTAACAACAACCCACTCCCAGTGCATGGGGTTAATCTGGTGGTGGCTTACGTTGAGGATGTTGAGAGAGAAGAAAGGGAGCTAACGACAAAGCATGAGGAGTTTGAAGAAGATTTTGAAGATTATACTAGGGGAATGGCTAATGTAGTGTTATATTACGATTAATAAAGTGCTAAAGATATGGAGGACGAATATAGCATTCAAGGTGAGGAAGCAGACCAAGCCATAAAATACTGTGTAGTTTCAAAATCCCTAAAATTTTCCTGGTTCTTCGACCAGGTAGGGATACCAAGGGAGAGTAGATTGGAGATAACCTAGGCAATCCTTAATATTACGAGGAAGAATGTAGTCCCTTCGTTGAGATGGAAGGGACCCATGGCCAGGTTGGTAAAGAGGTTTCTGTCAGAGATAACTTTCAGTGACGTAGATAGGGCCGTGAGATTCCCCCATAATAGGTTGTTATATGTGACTACCAGCATCAACGGGGTTAGCTTTGTAAGGTCTCTTATGGATGGGGGAGCTTCCATCAGTATCATGCTAATCAAATCTTTCGATGCAGCTAATCTTCTGGAGTAGAGATTAGTCCTCATGCCTTTGGTGATTTCAAGCTATGACAACCAGTCCTCCAAGTCCATTAGGTATGTGAACGTTAGGATTGTGATAGGAAATCTAGTTTCCCACATCAAATTCCGCCTAAGAGAGAATTCAACTTCCTACCATCTACTGATAGGAAGGGTGTGGATGCACAACCAAGGGCTAGTTCCTTCAAGGTATCACCAATGCTCCAAGGCGAATATCAAAGGGACGGAGGTGACCATTAGAGCTACGAAGAGGCCCTTCGCTGTCGAAGAAGCTCACTTGGTAGACGCAGCCTTTTATACAAAATTAAAGGAGGACATTAGAGTCCTAATGAGAAGAATGTAGGGAGCTTGGGTTCCCTCGATTAGAAAAAGGATGGGCCCTTGAATGAGCAGAATAGCGAAGTTGCAAGTAGCGAATGAGTGATGATAGAAGAAGCCCACCAGGTGGTCCCTCGACATCTCCAAGAAGATCAAAGACAGGATGAGACCTAGAATGGATCCAATGGAGTATGAGGTCCAACGACAAACTGTGCTGAGTCGATTTTCAGGATGAAGAGTGGATGAGGCTTCTAGAGTGAAGAAGAAGAAGGCAGTGGCGACTACCAGCAAACAGGGCAAAAAGGTGATTATCGAAAAAGTAAAAGTGGTGTATCATTTATAATGGTGTGAACGGGAAGCTGAAGAAGATGATAATGATGCTAACCTGATATGTGAGTGTTTTTTTGTGGATCAACAGGGGAAATGTATGGTGATAGATAACTACAACATACAGGAGTTCGCGGAAGATGATCCTAAAGAACTAGACTACATGGAAGATCAACCCAAGCTACAGGCACAAGAGTTAGAGAAGTTAAACCTGGAAAAATAAGGGGAGGATCCAAGGCCAATTTTTATCTCGAAGGATCTCAGTAAGGAGAAAAGGGAGGCCTTGGTTAAGTTGATTTGGGATTTCATAGACATTTTTACATGGAAGTACATAAACATGGAAGGGATGGATGAGGAAGTCAACTGCCACAAATTAAACGTGATGCCTTCATCCATCCTGATGAAGCAAGTAATGAGAATGTAAAAGCCTGAGTTGTACTTAAAGATCAAAGAAGAGGTCCACCGCTTATTGATGGTAGGGTTCATCAAACTGATACAACATCCACTCTGGCTATCAAGCATTGTCCTGATGGGAAAGAAAGATAAAAATAAAATAAGCATCTGTGTGGATTTCATAGATTTGAATAGGTCCTTCCCCAAGGATGAGTTCCCTCTACCCTCCATAGATAGCTTGATAGATGCAACGGCGGGTCATGAGATGTATAGCTTCATGGATGGGTATGCAGAGTACAACTAGATTAAGATGGACCCCACAGATGCAGAGAAAACGGCATTTAGAACCCCATTGGGCAACTTCATATATAATATAATGTCGTTTGGACTCAAGAACGCTAGGGCTACTTACCAAAGAACCATGATTGCCATTTTCCATGACTTCTTTCATAAATTTGTGGAATTCTATGTGGATGATTTGGTCATCAAATTGAGGAATGAGGAGTCCCATCTGAGTGATTTGAGGAAAGTGTTTGCCCGTTGCAGGAAGTATAAGCTGAAAATGAACCCACTAAAATGCGTCTTCGGAGTAAAAAGTGGAAAGCTCCTAGGTTTTGTGGTTAATTGACAAGGGCTGCAGATGGACCAGGATAAACAATGAACGATCTTGGAGATGCCAAGCCCAACAATGAAGAAGGATCTGAAGAGTTTCCTCAAGAAAGTTTCCTACCTTAGGAGATTCATGCCTGGATTGACCGAGATAACACACCCATTGACGGACATTTTGTGAAAGAATAAATTCAAGTGGAAGGAGGTTCACCAGGAGTCTCTCGCCGGACTGAGGAAGCTGTTCGTTTCACCACAGACCATGGTTCCCCTACATGCAGGAATACCATTGCAGCTATACCTCGCGTCCACCACGAGGTCCGTTAGAGCTCTGCTGGCATAAGCGATTAACGGGAAAGAAAGACCAATCTACTATCTCAGTACAAATATTAATGGGACAGAGGTCAGGTATAGTAGCTTAGAGAGGCACTGTTTAGCTTTAGTCTTTGTAGCACAAAAACTTAGACATTATATGCTATGTTTTACAATTCATATTGTAACCAAGTGTGATCATATTAAGTATTTAATGGTAAGAACTATATTGATTGGTAGGGCAGCTATGTAGTTCCTCATCCTCTCAGAATATGACTTGAAGTGCGTGGTTCCTTATGCAATCAAGAGCCAGGCGTTTGCGGACCTATTGGCAATCTTCCTCTCTGGGACGTTTGAGCCGTCTAATGAAAGCATTCTAGGAGACAACTTGCAGGCCAATTACTTAGATGCAAGTGATGAAGAATGGACGATACAGTTTGATGGATCTTCGGCAGAAAATAAAGGAGTAGCAAGGGTTCTTCTTTCAAAAGGAATGGATGAGATTTATATTTCCAACAAGTTAGATTTCCTTTATTCCTATAATGAAGCAGAGTATGAAGCGTTAGTACTAGGGTTGCTGGAGGCCCTTCAAAGGGGAATTCGTTCACTTTGAATTAAGGGTGATTCAAACTTGGTAATTCAACAAGTTAATGGAGAATATACGTTGAAACACCTAAGCCTGGTACCATACAAAACAGTCATTCAGAGGCTTCTCAACCAGTTCTATTGGATAAAAATTAAGAGACATCCTCAAATGATGAACAACCATCTAGATGCCTATGCCACCATTGCTCAGAAGATGGTCATGAGGGATGATACAACTACAGTTGTGATCCAAGGAAGGATATCCCCCTCGGTGGTACAGTTAATTCTGTCGATGGAGGACTATTCTGACTAGAGGGGAGAGATTAGAAAATAACTAGAATCAGGGGAAGGAGGGATGGATAAAAGGGAATTAGTCTAATACTTTACAAATTATGTAAATCTTTTTTTCAGAAACGTGAGAGGATGGTTGTCAAGATGCATCGGCCTAGAAGAAACAGAGCGGAGGCTGAAGAAAACACACAAATAGCACTGCAAAACAACTGAGATACCTCTTTACAGGAGAATCCAAAGAGAGGGATATTTCTGGCCTATAATGAAGAAGGACGCAATAGAGGTCTAACAGAACTGTGATAAATGCAAGTTATTCTTTGAGGTGGTTGAATGTTATTTCGTTGAAGCTCAACCTGATTGGAGGCAACCCTATATTGACTTCATTAAAGATGGAGTTATCCTAATAGAGTAAATTGATGCAATAGGACTAAAGCGAAGGGCCCCAATATTCCACATTTAAGAGGGGCATCTTTATCAAAGGGTTTACTTCAACAGGCCATTGCGTTGCATCACGAAGGAAGAAGCAGCAGAGGTCCTCAAAAAATTGCATGATCCAGCTCACATAGGAGGGACGAAGTTGTATGACCAATTGATGATGTTGGGGTATTATTGGACAATAATAAAGAAGGTCTCTGTTGAGTTTGTTCGAAAATGCAAGGATTGCCAACATCATAGAAATATGATCCATGCCCCATCGATGGACTTACATTCCCTGACAACGCCTTATCCTTTTCACACTTGGGCGTTTGACCTTGTAGGGGAAATACATCCTTCTTCGAGGGGGAAGATATGGATACTAGTTACGATGGAGTGCTTTACAAGGTGGGCTGAAGCAATACCACTAAAAAGAGTAACGGCAGGGGTGGTGATTAACTTCATCAGAGAATACATAATTTGCCATTTTGGGATTCCAAAGGTTATTATCTCAGATAATGGAACCCCCTTCGTCAATTTAGAAGTAACAATGCTCATAAAAATGTACTCCATTGTTCATCATACTTCAACAGTGGCATACCCAAAGGGAAACGATCAAGACTAACAAAACCTTGGTCAATATTTTGGCCAAAATGATGAAGGAATTCCCAGGATCGTGAGATGACAAGATACCAGCTGTATTATGGGCCTATCAAATAATTAAAAGAAAGCCATAGGGTATACTCCGTTATCCCTTATTTATGGGTATGAGGCGATCCTTCCGGTAGATTTGAAAGTTTCCTCTGCCCGATATTCCTTGTGAAGTAGCATGCTCCCTCAGAATAGGCATGTGCAGTTGGAAGCATTGAATGAACACATAGATAATGCAATGCGGAACTTTTAAATGTATATGAAGCAGCTCTCCAGGGCATATGATAACTTGGTGACACCAAGGAAGTTCGTGGAAGGAGACCTCGTTTTAAAGGCAGCAGTGAAGCACATCAGGGGGCTTCCTCTACCTAAGTTTGCAGTGAACTGGGAGGGACCTTTCATTGTAAAAGAAGCTCATGATTTCGGTTATTAGTTAATTTCTAAGATGGAAGAAGACAAGCCATTCAAGATTAACAATAAATGGTTGAAAGTCTATCATGTGTAAGCAATTAAGTTTAGACCATTGTTGTATCTAGCTGTTGTTATAAATATACAAGTTATTTTTTATCTCTATTATTGCAACTCGAGTAGAGATGGAAGAATTATAGAACTCCATAGTATATGCAAATAGTGACATCACAAAGAAAATGACATGAGAAAATATATATCTTTTTCATTCATTCACAAACTTTGGGGCATTAAAAAATTAGGAGCTACTGCCCAGGAATTACATGAGAAGAAAAATAAAAGTGCATACAAAAGTTCATTGTCTTAAGAGGAACCACATGTCTGAAGCAGAGAAAAAATCTCCGGGCAGGCCAAGCTGCTAGGTAAAACTGTTGGGCGTTAATAGAAACCTCCAATCTTATTTGCACATGTGTATGCTCGATAAGGAGTTTCTCTCATTTCAATTTCGCCAAACGTAGAGCCTCTTCGAAGGCCTCCACCTCCTTGTTGGCAACTTCAAACAGAGGCGCCATCTCAACCAACTTAGCTTCCTCAGTTGGTTAATCCTCCCGATGTTTCTGTAGCAGTTCCCTATGACTATCCAGTCGTTGGCTCTTCAAATTTTTTATGTTCGTAATTAGCTAGTCAAAACGGAAGCCATCTTGACCCAACTCCCTTATATATCCCAAGAATTGGTTAAGAAGAGGTCTGGTAACGTTCGCCGTAGGAGTACTGATGATATCAGCAACAATGATCACCATGCCCTGAAGCCTATAGTTCATCACGGAGATGTTAGAATGCAAGCAATCCATAGTAAAAGTCTAAGGATGGTGGCTTGCAAGCTACTCAATCACTAAACGATAACTGGCAGGAATTTAATGAGAACACTGAAGGACCATGATGCAAAAGTCATGAGGATCTAAGTCGGGCAGAGGAAGCTCATAACTCGATTCGTTGTCAGCGGCAACACCTGTTATGGAACCTTGTTCGTCGTGAATAGAATCTTTGGAAATAGCGGGTTCCCGATGGAGCGAGGCAATGGGTGAAAGAACTGGTGGAGATTTATCTCCCGTCGAAAAAGATTCACGTGCAACATGAGAATAGGTAGAAGAAATAATGAGTGAAGTGGAAAAATCTCAATAAGTGTTTTCATTATTAAGTCACCGTTATAGGTGGAGTTTACGAAAAATCTTAACAAGTGTTTTCATTGTTAAGTCACCATTATAGGTGGAGTTTGCGAAACATCTTAACAAGTGTTCTCATTGTTAAGTCACCATTATAGGTGGAGTTTGCGAAACATCTTAACAAGTGTTCTCATTGTTAAGTCACCATTATAGGTGGAGTTTGCAAAAAATATTAACAAGTGTTTTCATTATTAAGTCACCGTTATAGGCGGAGTTTGCGAAAAATCTTAAACAATTGTTTTTATTGTTAAGTCACCATTATAGGTGGAGTTTGTGAAAAATCTTAGCAAGTGTTTTCCTTGTTAAGTCACCGTTATAGGTGGAGTTTGCGAAATATCTTAACAAGTGTTTTCATTGTTAAGTCACCGTTATAGGTGGAGTTTGTAAAAAATCTTAACAACTGTTTTCATTGTTAAGTCACCGTTATAGGTGGAGTTTACGGAAAAGCTTAATAAGTGTTTTAATTGTTAAGTCACTCTTATAGGTCAAGCTTCAAAGTTTGAGAAATGAGACTCTTCTAGATTATACATTATCAAGAATAAAGGACAAACAAAGAAAAATGAAGAGAAACTAGCGAAGTACCTCAGCAGTGGCTGGAGGAAGAACGAGAGTCACCAAGAAGGCCGTAATGGTGGGTACTATTGGGGGCAAGCTTACCTATATAGAAGCCTTAACGGCACCCCCAACTAAAGAAGCCTCAACGACCGGTAAACCTCCTTCGCCAACAAAAGGTACCAAGGCCAACACAGGAGCCTCAGATGAGTAGGACGTTTGACCTCCAAGTAATTCCCCAACGTTGGTGGATGTAGAGGAACCACCACCCTGGGCAGAAATTTCAACCCTGGACTTGGGAATAGGAAGCCCACCAAGAGAGGAGGGTGGGGTAAGATCTGGAGAAAATTGAAAAAAAAAATGAAGCTAAGTATTATAAATGGGGAATAAGTACAGAGTAAGTGAGAAATACCTCTAAGTGTTACTTACCTCAGTTATGGCACCAAAAAGGGAAACTGTAGCTAGGGGTTTCGTCAACAGAGTGGGAAGAAAAATGTTAGCTAACAAATATGCCATTTCATCCTTAGGCATCCCAACATATTAAAGTTCAGCATGTTAAACAGAAAAAGGAATGAAGGAGAAAAAAGACGTGAGACCTAATAAGTAATTGATAATATGTTACCTCGGGGGCTGCAGCTAGAACAATGGGCAAAAGAACCTAGGGCTGAGGTGATAATTCAGAAGGGACTGGGGGAGTTGTCTCTGGTTTAGAAGAGATACACACAGACTCAACGAAATCACCCCCCACAGCAGCATCCTTTGCACGTTGTGAGGCCGAATGGCGGGAGTAAGTAAGATTGGTCATGAGGGAACGAGGAGGAGTTGCATCGGTCTGAGAGGAACCGAAATGTCCCGCCACGAAAGGGCTCATGGGGGGGGGGGTTGGGTCTTTCTTCTTCAATCTCCTACACCAAAGTTGTTAAGAATTAACAGCTGCAGCTTGCCTTAGAAAAATGGGAGTAAGAATAACAACACACATACATACCTCAGATCTAGAGGGAGAATGTGAGGATATAACCACCGGCGAAGGAGGAGAGGAGGAAACAACAGAGGGAGCTGGGGGAAGATGCACATTTCGAGTTTGTTTCCTCTGAGACTTGGTACCTAGAGACTTCTTCCTTGCACCCGTAGCACTAGCACTTTGAAGAAACTTTAAAATCTTCTTTCTCTTTGACCCTGGTTCTGTTGGATCAACTAAGATAGTGGGGAAGGCAGTAGAAGGAGGGACGACTGGAGCGCGTTGTTTAAACTCAGCATTTATTTGTTCCACCTCAAACTGAACTTGCATTCTCAATTCCTCACTCACTTCTGTAGACATAGGAGGATGAACAGAGGCGATGGGAAATGCCTCTAAAGGAGTTTAGGGCTGAGCTTGAGAGTTAGACTTGGAGGAAGCCCCACTCCTGGACTTCCTTGTCTTTTTGGCTTGTGGTTGAGAAGGTCCTTCACCATAGGGTACCTCAGTTGAAACCCCTTCACCAGAAATACCTCCTGAAGGAGCAGGCTATTTGGGTGTTGGGGATTTTTTGGGCCTTGGGGTAGTAACATGAATATTTGAGCAATATGGAGGAAGCTCAGTGGGAGGTTCCTTGGGAGTTTTTCTTAGAGGGAACTTAATCCCAAGAACGAAATCACCTTTTAGCCCCATCTCTCGAGAAAAAAACAAAAGAACTAGGGGATACACGGGATCCCCCTGAATAAACTAAAAAATTTGGGCCAGCTATCTCGCCTAGTACTTTATTGCAAATAGGGGTCACCTCCCTTGACTTGTGATGCTCTGAATAGTGACTCGCCCAGCCATGATAGAATATACGCCCCACATAGCAGTAAATGAGAATAAGGAACATGCCTTACTGAAAGAGACTTTGGGGTGAGATAACTAGAAAATTGGGCGAGGATCCCCCCGATCGAAAACGAATTGACGGCTACATCGATTGGGATTATAATGCTCACTAGTGTATCCCCACTCGACGTAGGAAGGCAGGTACCCCAGTGAAAATAGAAGGAGCAAAGCTAGCGAAGGGTCTTCAACGATGAGGTCCAAAGTAATTACTTGGACCATCCTCGCTCCATGTTAGAAAAAAACCCACGTATGGAGGAAACCTCCTCTCCATATGGCCTTATCACAAAACTCCCAGGTTGATCAATAACAGAGATCAACTCCTTTCGACTTTATTTCTTATGATAAACGAAGGAGCGTGGAGGCATAATTTATTCCCCCGAAGGAGGACAGTTGGTTTTGGCTGCTACGACAGGGAAGCGAATATAAAAGAAGCTTTCCAGAAGGACACAGTTAGAAAAGTTGGCCAAGTTATAACGACCAAGAGATCATTCCATGTCAAAACGAGTTCTATCGAGAAATCCGAGGGCCATTATTGCCAGAGGAAGATTGATACCCCATGCCAAATCGAGGGATGTGTTGATGAGGTCCCTTCGAGGTTGGTCGTTAAGTTTCCTCATTAAAAAGAAATAAGAAAGAATGACAAGGATGTAGGCAGCAAGTTCCAACGATGTACATTGACTAGGGGCAGCTTTAGAAGAACTACCTTAAGACGGATCCTTGAAGAAATAGTTGATGAGAGGAGTGGAACTGGCTTTGTTTAAAGAACCTATCTACCTTCGGCACATACAGTCCAACTCCAAATAGTCAGCAGCCTCTTGGGTATCCAGGGGCTCATCAGAATAGGGCGCATGGCCCGTTGCCTCAAGGCCTAGAAGCTCACACACGTCTTCCAACATTATTGTAAACTTACCCCACGTAGAAATGAAGGTGTGAGTTATAATGTTCCAACGAGACACCAGAACAGGAAGTGCAACATTATTCTTAGACATATTAAACTCACCAAACAACTTAGCCCGATGAAGCCCAATTTTGGTGAGGGTATCAGCGTGGGAACTCTGCTTGTAGGTATTCCAGGTAGCGAAGTGAGAAGGAGAGTCCCCAGGCCTTTTGAAGTCAATATGGTACCACGGGAAGTCCCCTCGCTCAAGACGAAATTGAAGAGTCCCCTCTAGGGGGAGAAAGCCCCAGTCACCAGTACTTTCATTTTTATAACCAAGCATCATGGCATCACACTTAGTGTTGAAAATTCAAGTTTTGCAAAACCCAACAAAATCATCACCCTTGCCAAATATAGGGGAACGACGGTAGAAACACAACTGGTCCTGGCGGGCAACAGTCAAAGTGGTGGCAGCAGAGGTGGTGATAATAGGGGTGGCAGGTGGAGCATGGGTGGTAGACGTAGTAGGATTGCTTGAGAAGTCCATTGAATATGACAGTGAAGATTAAAGAAAATATTAGAAAAGGCACTAGAGAAGTAACAATGGAATGGATAGAAAGTGAGGGTGATTGCAGAGAATAAAAGCTTGAGGAGAAAAGCTTGGCAGTAATGGGGTTATGACAGAGTTTCTCTCTCTAAAATAGACGGGAGTTTGAAGAAGATGAGGAAAGGAGAAGTGTTTTAAAAAGATAGACTTTTGAATCTTGAACCCGTATTTTGAGTTTCCCACCACCACACGTGCAAAGCTGCCTACAATCATTTCAAAAAGACACATGGCACTTCGGGAAGTGTCCTGACAGTTGAAAGGATGACATTGCGTCATTAATGAAGTGATACATGAGGATAGAAAGGGTTTCTTCCAAGATAATTTTTTAGGGTTTGGCGCCAAAAATTTTCTTTTATCACACATATCCAAACAAATAACCTGCCTCAACAGTTCAAAGAAGATACAATGTCCCCTCATCGCAAGTCCAAAAGTTATTGTGACTCAGCTACATCAGGGAGAATTTCTACTTTTTCAAACCTGGAGAAACGTTACCAGGGAGAATTTCACAAGTCTCAACGATAGGGGAAGTCCTAACAAAAACTCACTACCTACAACTATACTCCACAACAACATAAACGGGAGAATTCACTTCCCCAAAGTAAAAACGAGTATTTGAGAAACTTAGTAGGTCTATTGGGAGAATTTCAAATAGTCAAGCTACAACGGTTAAAACTCAGTAACAGGAAAAAGTTGCGATGCCCCTTTGCCAAAGCGCCAATAAGCCACAACGCTTCGACTCTGGTACATCGAGGAGAATTTTACTTTTTCCTGGAGGCATTATCCGCAGAGAAGGTTCGTCGGATTGAGAAGTTTTCGTGCAGACATTTCTTATTTCCATAACAAATCTCTTCACGAAGGGGCAAATGTAGAAGGGCCTTGAAGGTAATCCTGAGATTAAAGATAATCCCCCCATTAACAGCCAGGTAACTCAGCGAGGCAGCTCAGCGTGGCAGCTCGGTATTTGGGATTAAGGAAGCTTAGCGTGGTAGCTCATATTTAGCTTTTTATGTTGCTTTGTCATATTGTATCTTTGTTTATGTTGACTGTGGAATATAAAGGTTGTAATGATGTAACGCGTATAATGATTTTTAGTGCAAGGTCTCCCGGTACTCGCGAGAGACCATGCTTGGCAGGGTCTGGGAGAACTTTCATGCTCTATCGAATGACCTCGCCGTGGGAACTTTAGAGGGACTTGGTTTGGAGGATTGAGAAGTGAGGCACCATTGGGGTTTGTCCTAACCATCTTAAATACACCTAGTAAACCACCAAAAGACCCAGACCATGGAACCCTGGGCAGAGTAGCCTTGAGTTCCATCGGGCCTTAAGTTATGGACCAAATAATCCTCTACTTAATGTCACATCTACTGTAGGTGATGTCACTAGCCAATTAGACAATTTCCAATCTGCACTTGATTAAACCACCGTGGTATTTGGGGCTGTCAGACAATTGGTGAGCCACCTTTGTGACGACAGCCACCAGACACAAAATGGTTAGGCAAAAGGCATGTCTTGGCATTTAATGTTTATAACGTGGAGCCAAAAATTGCATCATGCATTTAATGTTTGTGACATAAGTTATGAGGGATGTCTTTCACATGTATTGATGATTGAGTTGCCTCGGGAGTGGTGTGGGGGGCTATTTGAGGACCCCAACCACCTCTGGGGAGAGGACGTTCTTTTTTAGAGTTCAGAAGTCATTACTAGAGAGAATATACATTAGAGAGAGATTTATTATGAACCAGAGAGTTTACTCACCCACCATTATCATTTATTACGAAGCTTTACTACTTGACAGAGATTATTGAGGGTGGTTAGGGTGTTTGGCTGCCCGCCAATGTGTATCCGGGATGATCATTTTCTCTCTCCCTCTAGGCAAAATTGTTTCTAATCCATTATTACCTTCTGAGTTATATACTTTGTGAGTTCAAACTGAGTCTATCTTCACTAAGTTGTGTTGGCGTTTCTTGTAGTTAAGTGACAGCGTGATTAGTTAACTTATCATTACTATACTCAAAATGAGTTACGCCCCCATCTAATCTAAACTACCATCTTACATTTTTATTAGGTGTCCTTTATTGTATAAACATATTTTAAAAATGGATTTTATATTTTTTAAGAAAAAATATGTTTTTTAAAAAGTCGTCTGAACGACCTCGTTCGAATGAGATTCCTAGGTCGTTCGAACGAGGATACACTGAAATCTCATTTTATTTGTGGTCTGTTTTTTCATTCAAAGGAACTTCATTTTTGGAGCCATAGTATTCTCGTTCGACATGTCGTTCGAACTACTTTGGTATATCCTTCGAAAGACAATGCATTTTTGGTAGTTTTTTAGCAGTTTTTTAATTAACTTCCCATTGCTTTTTCCCACCTATTTTAGTAGTGCATGAGTAACCAATTTTTAGACGACTTTCAGCAGATCATTTTCATCTTTTGAGAGATAAATCTTTTATCCAAAAAGTCCTTTTGTTTTTGTGAATCAAAATGAATTAATTTCAGCATAAAAATAAGTTTACACCCATATAGTTTACATGATCCAAGATTCAACATAACATATACTTTAAGATCATCTGTTTGGCACCGAGTTTCATTCTCTACCCAAAAGAGATAGTTTCTTTCGGAGTATTCCGTGTACGTGATTTTACATGCGGTGGACTCCATCTGGTTTACGGTTTCTTTGCCTTGTGGGTGTATTTTGAGAGGTAAGTGGACTCCTGCATCGTCACTAGTAAGAGGTAGAAGGAATGAAGAGTGTCTAGGCCTACGAGGGCATCGGGTCATTAAGTAAGTCTTCTTGTCGTGTTTTTGTATTAAATCCATACTTAGTGGACTTATGGATGGCCGTGTGAGGTTTTTACCGTTGTGGGTTTTCTTCATACATTGCGGCGTTGAGGTCGTGTTTATTTTTATCTTGCAAAATATCACGTAGATGAATGCTTAGGCTTAACAAGATAAAAAATGGTTTAACTACCACAATTGTAAATTGGTGTTAATTTAATTGGGTAATTTTTAGTTTAATTTAAGTAATTTGTCTAATTTCATATTTGTCTAAATTTGAAATTGAATTGAAGATGTGTTTATTTTTTTCTTTAAAAGAGAAGTTTAAATATTTGAATAGTTTTAATTTAGTTTTGATAGAATTTATAAAATTCGGAATATTTCGATGAACCATCCCTTTTGAATTTAAATTTTTTTATATTCCGGGAACCTCTAAGAAATCGCATTGTCATCCCTGACAGATAATCTTTTTGGCAAGCATATGACCATTCATATGGGGTTCACATTCCCCGCAATGGATCTCCTTCCTGATTTCTTCAATGTCAGTCCCTGCGATGCAGTGTGAATAGGTTCCATCAAAGTTTATTATTAATAGTTATTTTTCGTAGATGATGTATTGGGTAACCAGTTTGTGGAGGGTCGCACGGTCTTTCTTGTTAGCATCTTGCGAATTCCTACCATGCTGAAGGAAGCGCCAAATGTCATAGTATTAGAACTTGACTATATCGGAATCCTCCTCTATGACAAGATCAATGTGTTAGAAGTGGCATAACTTATTTTGGGAGTAGGAAATGGGACATCGTTATTCCCTCGGGCATGTCGACCATGGAGACCAGGGTGGCAAGGGCATCGACAAAGATGTTTTTTTGCACAGGGCAAGTAATGGAAGGTGATATCTCGAAACTGGGAAGTGAGATATTCGAGGTGGGTGTGGAAGGGTAAGAGTTTTTAGTGTTTGACTTTCCATCTTCTAAGGACCTAGTTGATGATGAGAGGAGAATCCCATTAGAAATCTAGGTATTTGATACCTTTCTTGAGGGAGACTTTGAGGCCTACATTGCATGCCTCGTATTCTGTCATATTGTTGGTGCAGGGAAAATCTAGCTTGATGGCAATGGGAGTGTGATAGTCATCTAGGGAGATTAGGAATATCCCAATGTCGTATCCATTCTTGTTGGCATCACCGTCAAAGAACATTTTCCATCGGAGGTCCTCCTCAGAGGTGTAGAGAATATTTTTTCCAAGAATTCAGAGACCCAAACATAAACCTCTTCAATGGGGTTGTCAACAAGGTAATCGAAGATGGCCCTCCTTTTTATTTATTTTTATGTGACATACACGATATCATATTCAGCTAGTAATATCAACCATCGGTCCATTCGACTAGGTAAGGCGGCTGTCTCAAGAGGGTATTTGATAGTATCCATTCGATACAGAAGTTTGATGGAAAAAGTGGGCATGTAGTGTCGTAGATTTTGAGTGACCAAGACTAGGGCAATATATGATTTTTCCAAGGTAGTGTAGTTGACTTTGTACTCAGTCAACTTTCAACTGCATAATAGATGGCCATTTCCTTGCGGATTCATTGATATATTGGGCTAACAAAGCCCCTAATATAGTATATGTTATGGTCAAGTATAGGAGTAGAGGGAGGCCTGGCTGCAAAGGCATAAGTTCCTGAGGTCGGGTAAGATATATCTTGATTTCGTCAAAGGCTTCCTGACATGCCTCAATCCACACTTTGGCAAAATCCATTCGGAGGAGTTTGAAGATGGGATCAAAAATAGAAGTCAACTCATTGATGAACTGACAATTGTACTTAAGTTTTCTCAAGAATTCTTGAACTTCCTTCTTAATTCGAGGTTGTTTAATTTTGAGTATAACTTTCATCTTGGCGGGTTGTGTTTTGATTCCCTTCTTACTGACTATGAATCCCAAAAGCTTTCCCTTTGTGACACTGAAAACACACTGTTTTGGGTTTAACCGCATTTGGTATTCCCAAAATAATTTGAAAAACTTCCAGAGGGCAGGCACATGACCTTCCTGAGTCTTAAATGTAATAATCATTTGGTCTACATTGACTTCGACCTCCTTGTTTATCAAATTAGGTAAGATTGGTGTTGCAAACCTTTGGTAGGTAGACCTAGTGTTCTTGATATTGAATGGAGTAATCGTGTAAAAAAAGGTTCCTCAGGGGGTGATGAAGGCAGTGTTCTCCTAATGGTCAGGGTGCATCTTGATCTAATTATATCCATCGAGTCCATCAATGAATGAATTGATGGCATATGACTGTCCATGTTCTTAATAATCATCTCGATATTGGGCAGTGGGTAATCATCTTTGGAGATGCTTTGTTGAAATCGTGGTAGTCGATGCACATGCCAACTTTCACCCCAGATTTTGGTAAGAGTACAATGTTAGCTATCCATGTGGGATATTTCATCACCCGAATAAATCCTACGTCCAATTACTTGATTACCTCTTCTTTGACATCGAGTGACCATTCAGTGTGGAGCTTTGGCAGCTTTTGTTTGACTGATTTGCACTCTAAGGAAGTCGGATCTTGTGCAGATCTATTTCGGGATCGGTGTTGGGCATGTCGTCATAGGACTATGCAAGTATCTCTACAAATTCCTTCAGCAACTCTTCAAATTGCGCACACTCATGCTCGTTAAAGGTGGACCCTATCCTAAACCTCGCGCTGTTGGCTACTAGAACTGATATTAATAATAATAGTTTCATCCTCATTAATTTGAATGCAGGTGTGTTGTTTATTATTAACCTTATTAAGATCCATTAAGAATTATTCTTTTGTAAAATATCATCATCAAGAGTTTGATTAGAATCAAGATAATTAATGTAAGCCACAACAAAATACTCAAAATCCTCATTTATTTCACTTTCGAGAAAATAACATTGAGAACCTTGTCAAAAGAGGCCTCGATTACATTTTTATCATAAAAGGAGGAACAACAATAGATGAAGAGAGAGGGTAAATAACAAGGTTAGATATCACCTCAGTAGGTAGCATTGGTGTAACATTCCAATTAAGGAGAGTCTCATTAGTGGTCTTGATCAGAGTGGATGGGTTCGATAGTGTAGTGTCTGAATGGATTATATAGAGGGTCATCCTAGTGTCTGTAGGTTGAAGAGTCTTCAAAATAACTTTCCTCGGAGACCTCAGTAACGACTATGATATTTTGAGTGAGAGTTTGCACTTTATACTGGGAGCCTTTGGCATAGGATTAGGTGTCTTGAAATAACATTTTTATCCCCGACTTCATTTCTTGTCTACATGGCTGTACCATGGTTCATGAAAGCTAAAGAAGGGGAAGTATTCACTTTCCCTTATGAATCTTTCGTTCACAGTTTTGACATCTTTTAAACTCCTTTTCATCCATGATTGGTGAAGCATTCTGAGTTCTTCTAGTAAAGGCTGGTAACCTAAGCCACATGGGGAAATGGACTTTTATAGTATTATAGGCTCCAGTATCCCTTGTTGATGTCGCCCCAGCCCTAGTCTGGGCATGAGATGCATAATATTGAAAATTTATATCATATTGATATTTTTATGAGGGTTGTGCTCTAAACAGACTCGGTCTTAGAAATTATCCCCTGCTGAAAGGGGAAGTGGATTAATCTTGAAGTCGAAAAGAAGCATTTAATTCATCTTATGCTGTATTTCTTGTACCAAATTGATGGTGCTTGCATTTCGCATACCATCATCGTCCCCCAAAATGGTAATGACTTGCCCTTTGGCGAAGAATTTTAATTTTCAGTGAAGGGACGAAGATACCCCCTGGATGCTATGAAGCCACGGTCGACCAAGCAACATGTTAAAGCATGAAGGTATGTTAATAACTTGAAACTTAGTAACGGTATTGATAGGGCCAACCCCTATTGTGACTGTTATGGATCCCATCACCTGTCGATGAGTATTATCATAAGTACGCACTGCGGTGGAAGTAACAGTCAAGCACTTGCTTTCAAACCCAATAAACTGAAAATTCTTAGTGGGAAAACATTAAGGGTGGATCCATTATCGATGATTGAGAGTAGAACTATCTTTCCCATCACTTCAACAGTGACATTAAGGGCATAATTGTGGCCCGACCGGCCTTCGAAATTTGTTCTTCAAAGATGAAAATAAGTCTAGTGGTTGTTAAGGATCCAACCAGGTTTACAACTTCTTCAAGAGTGGTGGAAGGAGGGACTGTGGGCCCAGTGAGAAGATTTATAAGATCATTTAGGTGTAAATGGGAAGACATGAAGAGTCCCCACAAGGTGATGTTGGATTGAGTATTCTTAATTTAGTTGAGAATCTTGCTTTCTTCAACGGTCATTTTTGTAATGGGAAGTTCTTTGGCAACCCTTTTCCCCTTATCTGTTCTTGATAACTGAGGATTCAGATCTTGGTAGTGTCTTTCTGATATAGTCATACATTTTTATAGAGGCAGGGAAGCATAAGAACCCCTTATCTTCATGTATTTTTGACTGAATGGATACTTTACTGATTTTCCTTAATATATCTTCCAAAGATATCATTCTGCACATGATGATTACTGGATTGACCTTTTCTTAACTCGGTTCATTATCAGAGCTGTCAAATTCATCCCCCCACCCAGTGGCTATGATGACTTTCTGCCAAGAGAAATCGATGCATTCCACGACCTCTGACGACTTCCTTATATAAATATTCCCAATCAATAGGGAGGTGAAAGATTGAAGGGACTAACCATCCTTACAACTTAAAAGTAGTGAGTAGTTTGGAAATGCTGTAAATCTCGCTTATCTATCGAAATATGTCTGCCATGATCTGTACTATGACATTTAAGCTAACTTCATCGATGGGTACCATCCAGTTAGATGATTATTGAGACCATTTTTTAGCTTCCATGAATAATCCAGTAAATTTTTGACAGTCTATGGTCATTTTGGTGGGAAATTTCAGCCTAAACTCCAATAGTTGGTTCAGAAGAACTGATAACTCCATATCTCTCCCTTCGGATTGTGTACGGATGGCAATACAGGCCCTCATGAAGAGTGACAAAGCTTGGTCGGTGGAACATTTGGGTGTAGGAGAATGTGTAGGAAAACTTTGAGTGGTTTATAAATTTTTCGGTGTCCTGTGAGTTGCCATTTCAGCCTAAATTTTCTTTTATCATATACCAAGGATCTGTTGGAATCTCATTCATGATCATATATACTTTATACATAAGTAAAAGATTTTCAGTTGCGTCTTTGCCTTCTATTAGAGTATCATCATCTCTTAAATGATCATAATAATTAGCTATTTTATCTTTTCTATGTTCAATAAAGATATTATGTCTACTATGGATTATTTGTCCTAAACCTACCCATTCTGGTGGTAAGCTTTCTATGATTAATAAAATGTGAGGTGAGCAAACTCTTTTGGGTTGTTGATCTGCTAGTGCATCTGTTAAACTTTTAGGAAAATTACAATTTATTTTATCCCATGGGGGAAGTATTAAAATACTGCCTAACATTCCATATTCTAATAGTAAACTTATAGTTACTTCTATTGTGATTTTTGGGTTATTAGGAAATATGGTATTTGGTCTACTTATTGTAAAATTTTCAAAAGATTTATAGTCTATATCTATTAATATCATTGTTTCATATTTATTAATGGCATTTAGATGAACATGTTCATGTTTATATGTACATCCTGGGGGTTCAGGATTAAAACGAAAATAATTTTGAATTGCTATCCAATTAGATATATCTTTTTCTTGTGAAAATCTAAATACTTTTTCTACTATGTCACTAGGTAATAGAGTTTCTACTTTTGTTCTTAATACATATCTATAGTATGGGTCAAAAGAAGATAAAAAATTACTATTAGTATATAAGTCTATTTGTTTTATTTTCTTTTCATTTTCTTGATTTTTAAGGTTCAATCTTTTATAATACTTTATAACAGTTTCATGATCTTGAATTAATTGTGGATTACTGCGATTTTTATAATATTTTACTTGTGCCTCTAATGTTTTAACATAATTTGACATATTATGAAAATAAGTATTTACATAATTCATAGTATGAATAAACGATCCTTTATTATATTCCCTATTAAACCAAAGATTATCTAGCATTTTTTGTTGTTCCTCATTTACTGGTAGTTTAGATCTGAACTTTTGTTTTATATTAAGAATAGTGAAAAGTTGGTTAGTAAACTCTTGTGTTCCAGAAGATGATCCTTGATGAGACATCTGCAAAATTTAAGAAGAGTTAGTAATTAATCTAGATAAATGTCAGCTAATTGATTGTCTTTTCCTTTAATATGTTCAAATTGGGGAGTAAAATCTTTTCCTGTAATGTTATCAATAAAATTTAACCATCTTTGTGTGGCTGATTTACTTTGATTAGTTTTATTAAAATGTTTTACAATATTGTCACAGTCTGTTCTTATTAAAAATTCTTTTCCTAAAAATAATTGAAATTTTTCTATAGTATTTATTACTCCTAGTATTTCTAAGTCTGTAGATGGTAACCTGCTTTGTGTCTCATTAAAATTACCTAAACAGTATTTACAAATTTCTTCTTCATTTTTATTGCTATTTTTTGTTGGTTTTTGTAGTAGTATTCCTGCCCATCCTAAAGCTGATGCATCTGTTTGAATTATTTTATATCTGTTTTCTATTGGTAATGCTAAGGGTTCTAATTTACTGACTATTTGTTTTATTTTTTGTACTAATTTTATGTCTTCATTATTAAAGTACTTTTGTCCATTTTTACCTAGTTTACTATATAAAGGTCCTACTAATTTAGATAAATTTGGTATAAATGACCTACAATAGTTTAGTAATCCTAAGAATGCTTGCAATTTTTTAGTTTCTTCAATTTTATCTGGAAAGTCTAAAACCTTTTTAACTATATGTTCATGTAATTCTATTTTTCCACCTTTTATGTATAATCCTAAAAATTCAATTTCTTCTTTTTCTAATTGCATTTTCTTGCTACTAATTATTAATCCTTGATTTATAAATTCTTTAAAGACTATTTGTAGATGATTCCTGTGTTCTTGTTTAGTATTACTAAATACAAGTATATCATCTATATAAACTATACAAAAATCAGAATGTTTTTTGAAGATTGTATCCATTTTATTTTGAAATATTTGGGGTGCATTTTTTAATCCGAAAGGCATGACTAACCATTCAAAGTGTCCCTCTGGACAAGTTAAGGCAGTCCATTCTATTGATTCTTTTTGCATCTTTATTTGCCAAAAACCAGATTTACAATCAAATTTAGAAAAGTATTTTTTATTTTGGATTTTATTAATTAGTTCGTCTTTATTAGGTATTTTGTAACTATCGTCATAAGTATTATCATTTAATCTTTTATAACTAATTACCATTCTAGCTTTATTTCTTTTTATTTCTGCATGATTCCTAACCATAAATGCAGGGCTTCTATGTCTACTTATGCTTTTTTGTATTACTCCTAAATTTAATAATTCTCTTATTTGTATTTTAAATTCTTCTTGGTCGATTAATTCACAAGCAATATCTTTTGTTTTTATAATTATATCAGGGTTTATTATATTTAATTTAACTTCTATTTTATTTTTATTCCAATGTTTTTGTGGGTTTTCTCCTATTATTTCAGTTTTTTCTGCTAATCTAATTAAGTCTTCTAATTCTAATTTTATGTTTTTAAACATGATATTATTTAGTTTATTACATTCGATTTTAAGATTTTCACTATCTTCTAGATATTGTAAATAGTCTTTTAAATAATCTTCTTCTATATCTAACTCATTATTATTTAGTTTTATGTCTTCAATTGGTTATAATATTATATTATTATTAAGGATTAATTTATTTTCTTGTTTTAATATATTAGTTTGATTGTTAGGTACAATATGTGTTCCTTTTTTAAATAATTGTATGCCTGATGGTGTGTACATAAATCCTCCAGTTAATGATTGAATAAAATTTAATCCTAATATAAAAGGGTGATGACTTTTTACATTTGTTATATCTAGCGTCTTCTAGTTTTTGCCAATTTTTCCATATTTTTTCACCTATTTTACCTGGTGTTTTTTGTATATATCTATCTAATAAACTAGGGTCGGTTGTTCTTCCTGTTTGTGTCCAATATTCTACATATTTTCTAGTATAATCTCCGATATATTCTAATCTACATATTTGTAATTGTTCTAAATTCCTAAGTGCTTCTGTTTGTTTTTCAGTTATTTGTAAAAGTCTATTATTACCTAAAAAAGCTATTTTTATTAAATTTGCAAATCTTTCTATATTAAAGTTTTCTTTAAAAGTGAAATATTCATCTTGTAGTTTAAATGTTAAATACCAATTAGATACGCTTCCTTGTAATTTATTTTCGAAGTATGACTTACATTCGCTCTTATTTATAAATTCTATTAGTGTAGTTGTCCTATAGCATCCTCTCTTAAATATTCTCACACTTAGATCGCTATTTAAGGAATTGTGCATAAACACGAATGTACCAATTTATACTAATAATAGCATTTAAGTAATCGCACTCTCCCAATACTTAACCCAAAAGTATTCCCAAGCATTCATTAAATCCATACCCCAGATCGTACACTAAATTAATCCGAGGTTCCATATTTCATCCTGGGGATTACTCACCATCAATACCATTATCTAGGAGTCCTAATGTCATATCTAGAATCCCCGATAATAATCTCCAAAACCATAGTTTAAATCTCCCTAAACTTTAAAAGGAGAAACCCTCAAAAGTCTGCCAGTATCGAATCGATTCGGCCCGTCCGAATCGAGTCGCAGGGTACCGAATCGATTCGGCCTTTCTGAATCGATAATTTTAGTAATTTAAGAGTTAATATTTATGAGTATTGCATATTTACCTTTACGCGAATGTCAATAGTGTAATAATATGTTATGATAAGTTGTTGGGCTTTAAAACGACTGTTCTGATTTATATTCCATTCGAGTTATTATTACTATCTTAATATGACGTTGGAATAGAAAATAATGAATGATATTTCGGATGTCAGTTTAGAAGGCACGGTTAGTTCGAGAAGGGTCGAGATAGTTAAAATAAGTTTCGGGGTACTTTTATCTAGTTATGACTTAAATATGATGTTACGGGTCATTTTAAGTGTGTAGTAGCATTTAATGTTACAATTTGGGCATTTAAGTCTTGCAAGAGAATTAATATCTCATTTATGTGTTTAACCTAGAAAGTATAGAGGGAAGTGGGAGCTTCATAGAAATAAGGGAAAGAGGAGATTTTGCCATTTCTAGCCCAGAATCGTAGCTGCGAAGAACAATCCGAGACTCCAACAACAAGGCGGGTATTTCACTTGCAATACCTTAAGATTATGTTGAATAAATTGTGTGAATAGTTATTTTTCTTAAGGTTTAACCCAATTAGGGTTTTGATTGAGTTTGTTTTTCAAACCCTCACCTATATAAGTTAAATATGGTTTGAAGTTGTACATTGTTAGGTGATCATCTAGAATTGATTTGTTGATAATATTTATTGTTGATAGTTGGTGTAGAGGGAAGAAGAAGAGTTGGAAGATTTAGGTTTTATAAGGAAAATGGGGGTTGGCCGAATTATCTGGTGCGACCGGTCGACCGCGACCAAGATGCCGGTCGATCGGGCCTAAAGGGAAAAGCCTACTGGTTGGATCACAAGGCAAACTTCATTTATGTGGTCGATCGGGGGTCAGGGGCCGATCGACCGGTACTCTGTTTTTAGCCCAAGAATTGGACTTTCTTTCTACTCCTTTTCTTTTGGGTTGAAGGCTTAGGAACCTTCTCCTAGGATGTATTGAGAAGTAATATGACCTCATATAAGGAGAGTGGTACTCTAAGATAGTATGGGAGTATTTGAGCTTATTTCGAAGAATATTTATAAAGGTATAATGTCTCATTTCGTCTAGTAAACTAGAGTAGGACTAGTGTAGAGTCGGGTAGTGTGTGATGGACCTTCGGGGGCTAGAATGGTATTAATTATCTCTTGTAGACAAACTTGTATGTACCTATGGTTTCGAAATTTAAGGACCATATGTTTAACTTAATATAGTTTGTATCTATGGAACATTTATAAATGCCTCTCTAAATAATATCATAGGGGAAGTACGCGTTAGAGGCTAATCATCCAGGGAGAGTATAGTCCTCGGGCCATGCTACCGGTTGTTAAGTTGCATGATTGTATGGTTCAAAGTGAGGTAATTTTGGGTATGGTTATGACTCACTGTCGAAGGTATATGGCCGTTTCCCACGCATTACGATTTAGGATACCCAGGTGGTCTTGGTTATACGCCCTAGAACATGATAGTATTTAGGGGCGCATCCAGTGGGATGACTCCCCGAAGGATGGTCTTAGAACCGTTATCATTATGATTGTAAGTGTTCCCATCAAAATGGTATTTCACCTAATTGATTAATTGACTGAAGTAAACTGTGAATCAACCTAAACGTCCAATGGTCCCTAATGATTATTGACTTGTGAATACGTTTCCAACTGATAAACTTGACATGTGGAATATAGTTAGGTTACTCCTATTAAGTAGATGGGTAGTTTAACTTAAAATGAATTATACGCCTTAGGATGTGCATTTAGAAGAGAGGTAAGGATGATTTCTTGAATGAAGAGAGAATTGTATTAATTATGAAATTAGTATTCATAACTGTCATGCATTTATTCACATGTATATCATATCAAACCGGGCCCTGACCCATTTATATTTCTCCTTCTTGTGTGGTTCTTCTATATGTTCAGGTGCTCCGGTGCGTGGGCACCCGATGTGACTTTCCTTCCTAGATTCAACGAGCGACAGCATTTTTGCGGATGTTGTAGGATTTTTGTAGTAGGCACATCATTTCTTTTGATACTCTAGTTATGGTCCGTTTGTATATTCGGGCGTGTTGCCCAAGTGTAGTATTTGTACATACTTTCATACTTGGTGTAATCTTTTGTAGTCAGTCTGTTAACCGATAGCTTATTCGGTTATACTTTGTAGAAATGATGTTAAACTCTTATGTGTATATACATATCAACCTTTTCTTATAAACTGATTTATGAAAATTTCTTTAATCAAATTTGCAAAATTATATATGACATCCATTTTCTAAATTCTTTGGTGGTTGTCTCATATTATTGTTATGCGACAGTGATGCTAAGAATTGACCATTTAAGATTCCTGTTTTTATTGGAGTAGCAGGCTGGCCACCTCTTATTTTAATAAGTGGGATGTCATAAGTGCTAACGTGACTTTCCATGAACGTATGAAAATTAGGTTCATTGGTGATTCATCCTAAACAATTCACCAACTCGACGTCACTATCGCTTAGAGTCTCTTTATATGCAGTTTTCCCTTTGCTCTGTCTCTTTAGCCTAGTGGAACACTCATGGGATTTATGGCCCTTACCCTCACACTCATAATATCTCTCCTCATTTTTCTTAAGGTACTCTCATCTTGCTTTTTCAAAACTTTTCTCGCCCGACTTAGACCTTTAATCTTCCTCAAATTTTTTTTCTTTGGAAGAATTTTCTTTTCTTAGCTTAAGAATTTTTTGATATTTTTTCAAAAGGTTGTAGACACCCCATTCTAATACCTCCTACCCTCTCCTAAGGTCCCTGGTACCTCCCTTCATCATTACAAACCTAAGTCATACCCCAGGTACTGGCCTAAAGGCCATTGGGCACCCCCAGGATCCATTTGACCAAAATTAAAACTCTTTAGCTCAAACGAGACTGAATGAATATTCAAAAGGCACTGAAACTCCTTGCCAACGGTCCACCCCGTGTGCAATTCTGACTTACCATTTGGATGAACGACCCATTTTTTCCCAAAACTCAATCAGGAGGTCACCGAACGCTCCCAGGATCCATTTGACTAAATTCAACTCTTCAGATCAATCGATATTGAATGAATCTTCAAAGGTCACTGAAACCCCTTTCCAACAGTCCACCCAATGCACGATTCTGACTTACGGTAGGGACGAACGATCCGTTTTACTCCGAAATGTCACCAAACCCTTCCAGCCCTTGATTCACCAAAGTCAACTCCCTGAACCAAGTCAAACTCTTTGTAATGTCGAAGTACATCACCTAACCTTTTTAACAGTCGGCCCTGTGCGGGTATCTAACTTACCATGCAAACGAACGATCCGTTTGCGTCCGAAGTTTCCTCATCAAAAGGACCAACGAGCGCTTTCGAGCCATATTTGACCCAAAGTCTACTACCAAACCCGGGATCAGTCTAAGGAATTTCAAAGGTCTCTGAAATACCTTTCCAATGGTTCACCCCGTGCGTGATTCGGATCAACGGTTCTCGCTCTACGACCAATTTTTCGAAGGAAGCTGAAAGACAATGCCAAATGGCAGGTTCCAAGCCCTGCCTATCGGCAGTGTGCCTAAACACACCTGTCGACTGGCATGACTAGGGCTATGCCGATCGAAAATTCCCTGGTCCTATAAAAAGGAGGGCCTAACCTTATTCCATATAGCAGGAAAAAATAGAGATCCATCACTCTCAGCAAGCTCAGAAAACCCCTCTCGAAGTCAACGTCATTTCCACATCCATATCCCTTTTCAACCTTAACCTTTCATCACTTTTTTCATCAAACTTGGTGAATTAATTACTCTCCATCATCATCCAAGTGTAAGGTCTGCTCTCCAACATCCAAGATCAAGCTCAAGATCTACAACAAGGTCCAATTTTCTCAACTCTCTCTTTAAATTCCCCTAAATTCTCATTAGTTTGTTTTGTTACTTAGTACTTTTATTCTCTTATCTCACATACCTTAATATAATTTTTATCTAGTATTATTGTACATCTCTTATTTTCATATAAATAAAACCCAAAAAAATAAGAAAAAGAGGATTTTCTCATAAATTTCAAACGGGAATTCTCACACTTTTCTCACAACTAAAACACTTTTTTACACACACACCCATATAAGAGAATTACCCGATTGGATTTATGGGATAAATCCCACTCCATGTTCTGCATATGAACTATGTGGACTTTGATGTCTCTATAGGCTACGTACGCGTCTCGGGGTAAAACTCGAGACTCGAGTCCTTTTTCTACTATTTTCCTATTTTTCTATATTGTTTAAACTTAACTCTCTTAAATTCTATGTATATATATATATATTCTTAATGGCGTCTTATTCCACATGCATTATCATTCCCTTATGATGATCGACGCTAGGATAATCGCATAAATCCTATTTTCTAATATTACTTTTAGCAACATTCCTATTGATGACTCACTTTATCTCTTCCATGATACAAGTCGATGATTCCTATATCCACTACGTATACACATGCACACATATCACGTGGAAATAAAGGAAAATAACAACAACCCATGGGAGACCGTAAGGGCGGAGTGGGTGCCTAATACCTTCCCATTTCGTAACTTAGACTTCGGACCCCTTTCGAATCATTTTGGCTTCGTATGTATCATTATGTCTTTGGATGATATCCTTTGGGATGGATCCCTTTTCTTTTGTCTGTTTCGAGTAAAATAGACTCGCGACTCTATCTCTATACATTTTTCACCTCATTCACCGACGCCGACCGAAGCACTCTCGAGAGGGACGCGTGGGACCTAGAGGGATCCCCTCCCACCGTGAGGGGATATATCCGGGGATTTCCACAAAGGTAAAGATCAGCTAAGTCAAAATTATATTCGGAGTCCAAAGAGACCTCCTCTTTCTTCCTAGCTTGGTCTTTTAAAGCAATCCCTTTTTTTTGTCTTAATAGTTTTTGGGAATATGGGAATCTCATAAGTTTGAAGGTCTCCTCTGAGTTCTCCTAACCTAGTCATATTTGAAATTTCTAATGAATTAAGGATAGTAACATTGGGCATAAATCGGGACGAAAGGGATCTCAAAATATTTTTCACAACTCGCGGCTCAGGAATTCAGTCACCCAAATTAATACTATAGTTAACGATATCAAACAACCGTGCATAAAATTCATCAAATGGACCAATCTCTTGCATAGTAATGGTACCAAACTGTGTGGTGAGATTTTGAAGCTTAAAGACTTTCACATCGTTGTTTCCCCTGTTAGTGAGCTAGAAGATATCACATGCTTCCTTTTATGTGGTGCACGCCATGATGTGGTGGAACTCGTTAGGGGTGATGTCTCTAGAAATGGCACTTAAATAGCGTGAGTTCAAACTAATTTATTTTATTTCATCCCCCATCCCAGTGGTGAGGGTTTTAGGGCTTATTACATCTCCATTAGTCATAAGTTTGAAGGTCTCCTCTGAGTTCATCTAACCTAGTCATATTTGAAATTTCTAACGAATTAAGGATAGTAACATTGGGCATAAATCAGGACGGAAGGGATCTCAAAATCTTTTTCACAATGTGCGGCTCAGGAATTCAGTCACCCAAATTAATACTAGAGTTAACAATATCAAACAACCGTGCATAAACTTCATCAAATGGACCAGTCTCTTGCATAGTAATGGTACCAAACTGTGTGGTGAGATTTTGAAGCTTAAAGTCTTTCACAACGTTGTTTCCCTTGTGAGTGAGCTAGAGGATATCACATGCTTCCATTTATGTGGTGAACGTCATGATGTGGTGGAACTCGTTAGGGATGATGTCTCTAGAAATGGCACTTAAATAGTGTGAGTTAAAACTAATTTATTTTAGTTCATCCCCCATCCCAATGGTGAGGGGTTTAGGGCTTAATACATCACCATTAGTCATAGTGAGTAGTGTCCAACCTCTTTTACATACAAGGCAAACACGCTCATCAATCGCTTTCAAAGCCAACCTCATTCGAGATTTCCAATAAGCATAATTAGACCCATTAAAAATGCGTAATCTATTATAAATATTATCCATAAAAACCCCAATTTAAATATCACAAAAAAAAAACTTAGTGTAATCCGATTTGATACCAATTTGAGAAAGCATGGTTATACCGATTACTTGTATCTTAGGCCAAATGCAGAAATTCACTTTTCAACAAATTTTATCTCCATTTAATTTAGTGAATATGCTATAAATTTATGAATCCAAATTCCAAATCAAACAAGTGTACTCGTTCAAACGAATCGGTACCTCATTTCAAAGATGTATCCATCTCGTTCGAATGACGTACCCTATCTCATTCGATCGCATTTCCATTGAAACTTTCTGAGATTTCTAAAAAGGTATCCCTTCAGATCTCATTTGAACGTGGGAAACTTTCTCGTTTGAACAACATCAAACGAAACTTCAAAAAATATTCCACAATCGAAGAAAAGGCGACATTTCAGATTTCGTTCGAACGAAGGGACCTCGTTCTAATGCTACTATGCAATGCATTTGAACGAAATGCAAAATCTTGTTGTAATGAATCAATGATCTTTTTTTTTAAATCTTTAAAAATCATTTAAAAACATTTAAATGCAAACTCTTTAGAAGAATAACCCCTTGATATTTAAAGACTTTACCAAACCACTTCATAAATCTTGTGAATGTTGTTTTTACAAATGATCTTCAATCTTTGAAAAGTCATCATCTTATTCTCTTAAAATAAGTGAAAGTAGTCATGAAGGTGCAATGGGTGTAACGGTATAAGCAAAATTAAATTTAAAATGAGCAATTATAAAACTTGCTCTTTAGTGGCCTCCACAACCATGAGATTCCCAAGACACTAGTAAAACATCCATATGTTGGGAGGAATATGGACTTTCCTAAGATTTAATTACAAATGATGTTAAGTCGAGATAAGATTTGAAGACTATAAAGGAAGGATTCGGTAACAACTTTCCAATCATACGCACAATTTACAATGCCAAACCCTCCTTAAACTACAAGGATATTCAAGGGAGAACCATGATTCAACAAATCCTCAATATCATTTTAGGTAACGACTATTTATTAGACAAATAACATCCCAAATACTAATGAATTAGAGGATATCTTTTTTGCTCACCCCAAGCCTGTTATAATTACAAAGTGTTTTCCCACACATGTCGTGATGGATTACACATATAAGACCAATCGATTTAAAATACTACTATTTGAGATGGTTAGCATGACATCAGCTGGCATGAGATTTTGTCTTTCATTTTCTTTCTTATCCTTAGATAAAGAATACTGATTTTCATGGGTGTTATCATATTTTAGGATGCTTTATGATCTCACCAATATGCCTCGTGTAATTATTATGCACCGTCAATAAAGTTGCATCAATGTCATTCACTGAGTTTTCCCTCGAGTTAGAACTATATTTTTCCTTTTCCACATTAACAAGAATTTGGAAATGAATTGTAAGAAGTTTGGCATGGGTATGTATGACTAGAAAACCCTCATACAGGACTAGTCTTATTTAGTTGATCCAAAGACACCAATTCAATTTCTTGATGTGTGGGCTCAGTTCAAAGACAACGACATGGCATTTCCTGATTTGATTAACTACATTAAAAAGACTGTGTTGTCAATTTATGAAGAATTTTTTCTACCGTGGATGAACGGGATTGATGACCTTGGAAATCACACAACCAATATAGTGGAGGCTTCTCATGATCAGATGAAAAAGATGATTCAATCATTTAATTTCTCATTTGTTGAGTTTTATAAGAAAGCTCACATATGTTTGACATCTCAAATCATAGAAATAGAGGCTAATTTTAAAATATCCCATAGCGACAATCGACACATGCACAACATTCCAAAATTAAAGCTTTGTACGTGGGAATGTTTCATATTATGCACTTGACTTACTTATGATGAAAATAGATCAAATTCGCGTTGTGGGTGTTAATTAGCACACAAGTTTTAATGTATTACATTTGGTATTTGGATTACCGTATGCTCGTGAGATTGCATTAGACGGTGTACAAGGATGAACATTGCAAATGATTAACATTGAGATAAAATTTTCCTAAATACAACGAGATCGACTATGAGCCGGAGATGATTGCTTTTAGAAATCGAGGGTCGGATTCGACAATGGATTAACGTAGGGTACTTATTTTTAAGATCGATGATGTTTCTAGTTAATCCAGTAGCAGTTTGTATGAGCCAAAGTCAATTAATCCTAAGGGTAGGTCCCGTGGTAAAATAGTGACAAATGAGAAAAATCACACATTATTGACCAAACATGATCCATGTGCCTAGGAGACGTCCAAGTCACTCAATGACATTATTACGTAGAGTACACTCCCTTTGATAAAACACTATATGGTTGACTTACTTGAGTCTATACCATATAGAAGTTCCAACTAGCTTGGATATGTTGATAAAATTTAGTACATTATTTTTTAGTATCTTCTCCATGGTATTGCAAGGCTTCATCATTAATTCATCTAGTTTAAGCCAAAATACATTGCCAAAAAGGGAAGTTACAACATACATAGGACATAATTACATGCATTAAATTGGTGTGAGTATTAAAATAATTTAAAATATTTTTAAATATTTTTGGCGGAATTTTTTAACATTTTAAAGTTATTTTTAAACATTTAATAAATTAAAATTAAAATGTTTTAAGGTTAAAAATTTGATTATTAATTCCTTTAAAAAAATACCTAGGTAGAAACCAAAATCGGCACAAACTATTGGGGTACCAAATGGGATTTATAAAATCCAAAAACACGTGTTTTATATCTATTCAGCGTGCAACACATGTGTGAGAATTAGTGTATAGGTTTGTGTTTTATCCCAATCACATTTCTAAGGTATGATCCCAATCGTTCGATCATTTCCTATCGATAGTTTGCATGTATTCTTAGTCAATCCCAATGCAATGACCTTGGTCTAATCAGGTTGAGCGGTGCAGCGGTGCGTCAATAGACATTAGATTTAGACGAACTAAATTCCTTCAATCTCAACCGTTGATTTAGTAAATCGATCCAGAACCTTCTCTCAGTAGTATAAATAGGACCCTTATGTGCTTCTTTTGAAGACTTTGTCAATCGTCCCATTTGAGAGAAAAAAGACAAAAGAGCGAGAAAAGAGAGAACAGAGAAAGGAAAGAGAGATAATGAGAGAAAACAAGATGAAATTAGAGAGAAATCATCCTAGCTTCTCCCTTGCCAAACACTTACCTAGTCGTATACACAAAACCAGAAAACCTATCCACTTGAGTGTTTAGAAATTTGAAGTTTTCATTGAGGGTTTTTGGGGTTCGGTTGTTTTGAAGAAAACTCTTCAAACTTAATCTCTCTTAGGAACACAATCTCAAAGTGTTTTATCATATTTCTTCCTAAAAATTGTGAGAAACACATTTGAGATACGTTTCACATATATTTTAGTGTTTCTATACCTTCTCTAGTTTGGATCTTATAATTTACTACTTTTTTATTTATACATACTCTCTTGTTTCGATTTCTTGAAAAAGAAACTTCGATTTCCATCTGATTTTTATATCTGAAAGTTTTTATCCATTACATAGAGTTTTACAGTTCGTGAAACCTATTTTTTATATATATATATATATATTGATGATGCTGAAAACAACACCACCCTTCAAGGTGTTCGTGAGCTTAATTTAATGTCAACAATGGCAATATAAGGGTATATACACATACAGTAGAGGGAGGTGAGGAGAAGAGGATTCACACCGGAATATAAGTGGTTCAGCCTATCAGGCCTACGTCCACTGTGCAAGTGTATGATGTGTATCACTGCGTGAGGGCTCTAATGGCCATAGATACAATCTCTCAAGATTTTTCTCTCTACAACATATTTGAACAGAGTTTCAGCTAGGGGTGCTAATTTTGGATCCTTTACAAGGTAGAGGATGACCTCTATATATAGTGCCTGGGGGGTGTAATGTACCCCCCAAGCATGCAATGAACATGTGCATGAGGATCAAACCAGTATGAGAATGACACATGGCTGGTCTCATGGAGATAATTATGACCCCAATATTCCCTCATGTGGGGGGAATGATTCGGTTATAACTGATTGTGTACAAGTGTTCCCAACAATACATATGCTGATAAGGACTCGACCATCTGTGAGTGGTCCCAACCTCGGCCTAAAAGAGGATGAGGTGGTGACCTTGGCTCAGTGGGAGAGCTGAGGTATGGCATGTTGAACTGTGACGTTGGCCATCTGTGAATGGTCCCAACCTCGGCCTAGAAGAGGACGAGGTGGTGACCTTGGCTCAGTGGGAGAGCTGAGGTAAGGCATGTTGAACTGTGACGTCATCCATCTGTGAATGGTCCCAACCTCGTCCTGGAAGAGGACGAGGTGGTGACCTTGTCTCAGTGGGAGAGCTGAGGTAAGACATGTTGAACTGTGACGTCGCCCTGGGCCGAGGTAATGGTAACGTAGAAGGAACGTCGGCTAATCCCCAATCGATATTGGTTATGATGATGGGATGGAAACCTCGGCCTGAACCAAGCCGAGGTTGCAAGCCTTGGATGACTAGATGAATAACCTCCCATGTGGATCACGGAGACCTCACTTGTCGAGGTAGCTAGTAACGTCGGCCATGGCCGACCTTGCTTAGGATGAGACCGCTGGTGGTTTATCTAAGGCCCTTCTAATATTGGCCATCTCCATGGCCGAGGTTGATGTCTCTGAGCCGAGGGGGTACATATAGGGCATATCATATATATATATATATAAGTTCTTGAGACTTAGATCTTCTTTTTAGAAGATTTGAAATTTCAGATTTGAAATTTAATTTCGATATTCGAAGTTTGATTTTCTTGTAAATTGAACAATTGCATGTCATATACAATTGTTATAAATTCGTAGGACTATCTGAATATTATTTTGAGAGAAATGAGTTGCATGTTGCGTGTGTAGTCAATTCAGAGTCATATACACTCTCACACGAACAACTAGAAAGGTGTGGTTTCATGGATAGATTCTGTGTTGACTGAGTCCATAAAGTAAGGAGCAAGGAGTTAAAGTAAAGGAACTTCCAGGGAGATGAAATCCAGGATCAGATACCATGGAAGAGGTTTTCTCTCATTAGGTATATTTATGTTTCTTAGCCAAAGATCTTGTGTTGCATTTTTATGTGCTTGTAACTCTTGAATTTTTGTTTATAGTGGATTTTTGTTTTACTCCATACATGGAGTCGTGGATGTTTCCTCAAATTCAGGTTTTACCACATTAAAAATCACTGTGTAAACTTACTGCTTTCAGTTCTTAATTTCTTTCACAGTCGATTTCTTTACAAAGAATTAGTTTATGTTTTGATTTAAAAACCTAAGTTAATCAGGATACCAAGTTTAATATCCAACTTAATATCTTTTATACAAATCTTGTGTTTTAAGATTTTAAAAATGGGTTTCCTAAACAAGTTTGTTTTCAGAGTTTACTTAATCTTTAAATTTTAGTTAAAAACATTGTGAAATATTTTCAGGTGTTATCAGAGCGAGTTTATCAAAATCATTTTGATCCTAAAACTCCAGAAATTGTTGTTGTAATCTTTTTCTAAAAATGGACGAGAGACTTGAGAAGCTTGGTAACCTGTCCTATCCACCCTTCTTTGATGGAAATAACTCCCCTTACTGGAAACTAAGGATGGTTTCATTCATACAATGGGGTGATTTCGTATGGGACTCCGACACCTCGCCTAAACGTAGGGCTCTATCTCAAATTGAATCCAATGCTAAAAGCGTTGTACGTTCGCACAGATTCCAAAGGACACTAGAACCTGATGCTCAGATACCACCTGTTACAGCCCGCCTGATAAAATACCAGGTGATCATTCCTATATAGAATTAAAATAGAAATATCATGTGGTTCATTCTCTGCATCACTGTCGAAAACCAATTAATTTAATAATAACCTATTAGGCTCGATGTCAAAATTTTAAACTTTCTAATCTTATTATCTTAAAGAACAATTAAAACCATTCACACGGTAATATAAACAACAAATGGAATGAATAAATAAATAAATAATCGATAACTTTCGGTAAATATAATACAACCATATCGAATGCGCTTAATATAAAAACGCTAGAAATAAAATAAATGACATGAATTAGGCAACATTCCCGAATATACTCTCAGTGCCTCCCATCTAGATCACAAGGAGAGAATGTCTATACAATCTCATGTCCACATCCACAGCTGACTCGAAAGAAAAGTCATCCAGGCGTCCCTGTGTCAGGACACCTAAAAAGTATAACAAAGGAGAAGAAAAAGAAAATATAGATACGGGTCTGAGCCCGAGTTTTAAAAACATTTTCAGCAAATGTTTAAAATACTTTAATATTAAATAGGATATTATCCATATTTAAATTGGTGTCGCACTTGAATGAGTACCCCTCATCTAATAGTGAACACCTAACACATGCATTTTAAACACCCTAGTTACGCTACCCAGCCTAACTACCATCTCACCCAAACATTTCACACCATACGCTATCTCAACAACCAGCATATATAATATCCTAAGCTTTCGCCCGCTTATACATTTTAATTTCTTGCTTATCATTTTCCCGTTCATTATGGATAACTTTCACTAGTTATACGCTATTCCTATTTTAGTGTTATTTATTCCGTATATAGTAGCCTCATCTTACATACATACGTCACATATTTTTATTCTCTATTTTATACTCCCAAATGACCTCGAAATTAACTCACATTTCATTCTTTATATATATATACTATCCAAATCTAGTATATTTATACTTATATATCACACGCTATATAAGTATAACAACCACCCCTCAGAGATATAACTCACTAGATGCAGTCTTTCAATGCTATCATCATCCAGGACATACTCACACATCATCCCAGGTACCAGCTATCAGACTCTCATGACGATTTGGTAAAAATCATTTCACAACGTATGGGAAGTGGTCATATCTCGTCACCTGGCAGTGAGAATGAATCATACCCAAAACTTCTCACCCAGACTAAAATCACACAATATAAATAATGGACAACTATGACCTGAGGAGTATACTCTCCCAGCTCCTCAAGCCGGGGATTCACCATATGCACAAATTATATTTATCCGATAAGTATTCACTAACTTATGATACAATTTACATATCTCTTATTTCTGAATAGTTGCGTATCATGTCTAGCTAGTATTCATATATCATCCTACTCCCACCTTAGGATTTACCCATACATATTTGGCATATATATTCTACCGATATATAATCGGCATATATATATTCTATATGCGTAAATATATATGTACGAACCCGCCTAAAAATTCCTCGAATGTCGTTCGTCCCAAACATTCCTAAATTTAAACTCCAGATTTTTCCCACAAACTCGACATCGCTCACATGGTCTTATATAGGTCCTCGCACTCTAACTAGGGTCCCCTAAAGTTTATGTCATAAAAGGAAATCTTCTCCAATCCTTTTTATCCAAGAAAAATCTATCAATTTTTTTTGTCAAAAATGAACTGATCCGGCCACAAAATAACGAACCGATTAGGCCAAAAACGAATCGACCCGGCCATAGAAAATGAATTGTTTCGGTGTTCAAATAAACGAATCGATCCAGTATTCCCAAAAACAAAATGGTCGTACACAAGCAGTTTCGGGAGTTCATATTCTCCAACTCCAAAAATTCATTCTAAAACTCATCCAACTCAATTTCTAGGGTTTCTAACATCACCCAATATCAATATATATATATATATATATATATATATATATATATATATATATATATATATATATATATATATACACACACACACACACATTATGATTTACCCAACACAACAATTAATTCACGAGATACCTCAATTTATTCTAGAATTAAACCATAATTCTTATTTATACCACACTTTTCATTTTCTCAAATTTTCTCCCAAAACATTATACCATTAACATGGATTTTTGCTTAGATTTCTTATAGAGATATCAACACATCAATTTATATGAAATCAATATCCAAAAACCCCATTTTGATTCAAGAATCCCAACGCAAAAAGCATATAGTTTCTACACCAACTATAATATGGATTTTAAACACACTAAAATAATTAAAGCAAGTTAAAAACTTGCCTCATTGGATAAATCCGACGACCTCGTGTCGGGAATTCGCCGGAGCTTGGCCCGAGCCCCCTATTTATCCCAATTTCTATTCTTCCTTCTTCCTTTATTCTTTTCTCTCTTTTCTTTTCTTTCTTTCTCTCTTTCTCACAACTTAAATGAAAGAAATAAGGCTTATCCCTTTATTAAACCTAAAATTGACTCGTATACTCAATTGTGAGTCTCTACTAGTACAAAAAGTCCTCGGAACCCAAACATTACCTCCCGAATACTCTATTTTGACTATCTGAGTCCATCCGAGACCAATGATGCACTCAGTATCCCCACCCGAGTCACTTATCAAAATTTCACCTTTTAATCTAGTATCGCGTATTTTTCGAATATAATAATATTCCTTATCGATTTGCCCAACTGCGACATGATATAAACATGTAAGTAAACATAGCACACATCAATAATAATCCAACACTTTAAATTCTCAAATTAATAAATTACTCTCACTTATGTAATTTAAATATACATAAAAGTACGGGGAATTACATACTTCCCTCCTTACAAAGTAATTTCATCCTCAAAATTCGGATAAACCAGTACTAATACTCCTTTAGTACTTGAAATCAATATGTGGGTTATAATTCCCCTATATACCGCTAGTGGTACCCGCTCATAATATCTCCCGCTTCAAGGCAAGCTTGTACAATTTTCTTCATACTGATATACTCCATCAGTCATAAGGTTTCACCTCAATAACGGTACATCACACATTGTGCTTTTACCAACGACATTCCAATATAACAAGCTTATATATCTCTGGCGCTATCGTCTTAATTCTATTGGAAAACCGCACATCACTAAGTGCTAGCTTCCCATTTCTATTGCAACACAAAACTCCTATCCTTAGAGAAATCGTAAGAAAATCTGACCACTCATATCAGTCCTCAAAACTCAGCTCGTGGCAACGTAACTCTTACGATGCTCAAAATTCACCTCATTCTTGTCCACGAACTCCAAATCACTTCTGATCCAAAAATATAATTCCTCACTCACCTCTACTCAATCAGAGGGAGGATGACTAGGATTTCCCACACAAAAACTCAATAAGCTTCGTGTCCACAACAATCTAGGTACTAGTGTTTCACACAACTCTACCATCAGAAATTTCTCCTCCCCAATTACCATACCATGCTCTACTTAACTTACAAATCGCAGTGACTCCATAATCGCATTCATACCACTTTACTAGTCACCAATCACCTCCCGTCAACTAATCGAGACATAAGTGACACAACTTACCCAAAACAAAACATCACCCCCACTACTTCCTGAAAATCCCTATCAGAGGTGGGGTACAAGGATTTCATCCCGATTCACAACAGTACTAGGCAACACCTTTCACCGGTCACTCACCCCAAAAGAATAACAATTACTTCATCTGGGCCAATTTGTTCCGCACATTTGAAGGAAATTGTGACCTTATCCTTATGTTGGCAACCATCAATGAATTTTACCAGCCTGTCTGCCCATTCCGTCACTGAAATCGTCGGCTTGATTCAACTTTTCCTGTTTGATCTTCTCGAACCAATCTATTTCCATCTATAAGTGGTGCACTAGGAGACAAATTCACTTTGTCTTACTGAACACCGATTTCCACTTGTCACATCTCACATTAAGTGGTACTTAATAATCCCCTTCTTTCCCGAGGTATACCAAAAGTTTTAGCCTGTGAACTTTTTTACACAATGCGCACTTCTGAGCTCTTTAGACCTTATTGACATTACCATCCAATTTACGCACAAGCCACTCTCAACATTCTAGTGAGTAGGACTCCACCCAAAAATTCCGCAATAGTTGGATTTTCCTCTTCTCAAGAGATATCCTTATAAATGGCTTCTCACAGCATTCCAAACAATCTCGAGTGTGCTAATCTCATTGCACCTACATACTTGGATCATCGTCCTTCTCACGCAACGTTCAACCCTCATACCATTCAAGCTTTATTTATAGTTTCCCCACAGGCATAAATTCCACACATATATTCCCACGTCCCTCTAACTAGGACAGTTTTGAAAATTTAACTAACCAGGGCACCCACACACCCTATAATCCACACATATTGGCGTAAACATTATATATGTCTCACAAGTAACACATAATTCAATATAGCCCTCGTATCCTCAATATAGGCCTTCGCATTCACATAGTGGCTATAACATGTGGGTATTCTTAATCACCCCACAAATCAAAATTTAATTCTCCTCAACATTGTTCCACCCTTCAATCGGGGTGAAAAGAAAACATTTTAGTGCTCTCTCATGGAACTAGTGGCTCCACTGTCCTTAAATGGTAATACAATTTTCAACTTACAGTTATAACTACATACTTGTTTAATGACATAGGTACTAGACTCGTGGACTAACGACCAAACATCTCTCTATTTCCAACGTTACACTAAGTTTCATGCGCGGGATGTCTCGCAAAGCAAAATCCAAAGAAGGACCCCCCCCCCCGATACACTACTACCTAGCATTGTCGATCATCGAAATCCCTTAGGCCTTTAGTCCATAGCATGTACCCCAAATTTCCCGTCTCTCTCTACTCACATAATTTACCAAGATCTATGCGAATCTCTTCCCACAATCACATTTTAAATAAGGAACTTCTCCCCAAAATGCACTATCACTCAGCATTGGAGATAAAAAAAAATTCCATCAACCTCAAACATACACAATTGGGACTATCAAAATCCTATCCCCGGACATATAAATCTAAATCTCAACTTCCACATCTTTAAAGGACTGATATGACAATGCGATCTTCCTATCACCATGTCGAGAGCTCTAAACATAATAACAATATAAATCTCTCCACTCAACAGTAAAATCAATACATTCTAAGTTATATCGGTAAAGTCCCTACACACCGGGGTCAAATATCTCGAGACAACTATACTCTATGAAGTCTCTATAATAATATACTATAAATGCGAGCTTGACCCTCTTGTAGGTGAGACGTTGCAAAAACAACACATCCTGCCTTAGATCAGCAACCACGATAGCCTTGTAATATCTGCCCACTATCGTTCTAGCCATTATTGTAAAATTGTATCAAGGATAATATCATACTTGTATAACACATCACTAAAATGCATAATCTCAATAAAGATATATACCACTAATAATACAACTGCGTATCCTCTGCGGATGACACAAAGATAACCTCGGTATATCAGGGAAAACATACACATACTAATAATATTATCGATATATGCATTAAACTCATCTCACACGCGAATCTAGCGATAATCAAAGTACCGTGACTCATTCATGTCACATAAAACATGCCTCATTCTTTCGAGGTTAAAACTCATATTTCCACTTGTCAATCACCCTGGTTATTCCAATGGTTTCTAGACATAACACGTTTGTCCAAACCCAAACCAAAAATACTTTAATCATTGCCCTTGCTAGGCTACTCTTTTGCCTTTACTCACTTCGGATAAAATTAGGCATGTGGTCGTACTCTCCACAAAAATATATCAATATATAATCCACTTATCCCATATTAACCATATTAGGGTTGTCATTCTCTTGGACTCTGGTATTCTCAACTTTGATGGTTACCCCCGTTGTTCCCTTCACTCCGCTAACCCTAAGGAACACACTATTGTCTTTAATAGCCCTGACTGAATTCACAGTCACTTGGTAAGAATTCAGCTATCTGAATCGTTTAAATTGGTACCCTGATGGGTCTCCCCCTCGCGGTGATTCACTAACACTGTTTCTCCCAGTCTTACTCTTTGACTAAATATTTTGATTCTTTTAGATCCTTTCACAAAGAAGCATTAATACCTCCACTATCAATAACGCGACATTGTCTCTATCTGCATCGATCGCCCAAGAAAAATTCCCCTTAAGTGCTGGCAACTCTTCTTGCGAGTCAATTATCCCCTTAAGAAATTTTCTTCTCCATTGTACCAACCTCATCCGGTACACAATTCACTTTATTAATAAATTCATTTTCACGAATGGACCTCTATTCGGCCCACCTGTGATAAGTTCAAAACAACATTCACATATCCTCATGAACACCTGATGAAGGAAGTCACGGTTAAATCGTACCTAAGATCCTTCCAATGACTCAACATTTCACTTTCAAAATGTGATGGTTGATTCCCACCATTACAACACTGCTCCTACGAGTTGAGAAAAATTTTACCCAAAATCTTCACTTCCGGGTATACTACACTCCGACATATGCTAGAGCCTCCGAATATCTAACTCCCATTGGCTAACACACACAATTTTTTCATTTTCTAAAATTCCTCTGGATGGTCCTCTTCAAAGATCCGTTTGACTCTCTTCCGTTCTAACCACGTTAGGAGAGTCTAATTTGGCACCACTTTTTGCTATAGCAGTACTTGGAAATCATATGTTGCACTCAAGCAGTCCTTACATCTCCTAACTTCCCGAGCATCAATAGAGGTGACCTTAACTACGGTCATTATCCCCAAAATATCCTATAACCCCGACTGACCCCTGCCTCCCATTGTCCTCCCAACGGCCCTTACCGATTGTCCTTCATTGTTAGGCACATGTACACACCCGAACATAAATGAGATTCACTATTATATATACATTATAGAAGGAGAACGAAATATTACCATTGAAATCAATAATCCTAAACGTATGGCACTATATCAAATTGAAAGCAACGCTGAAAGCGTAGTACGTTCGCACAGATTCCTAAGGACACTAGAACCTGATGATTTGTACCACCTATGACACACCGCCTAATAAAATACCGGGTGATCAGTCCTACATCAAATTAAAATAGGAATCTCATGTGGTTCATTCTCAGTATCACTGTCGAAAACCAATTAATTTACTAATAACCTATTAGGCCCACTGTCAAAATTCTCAACTTTCTAAGTATTATTATCTAAAAGCACAATTAAAACCATTCACAAGATAATATAAACAACAAATGGAATGAATAAATTGTAATACCCCGTATTTTCGTGATATTTATTTTTGGGGATTAATTGAATTAAATGTGTATTAATTAGAAATTAATCCGGATAAAAATATTAACGAGATGTGAGTTAGTATTTGATTATAATGTGTATACTTGGCGATATATGAATATTGGAAATATTGAAATTATCGCGAGATTGAAATACGGCAATTTGGGAAACTTTGTTGGAACGTGCGTGACAATCGCGTCAGGAATATAATTATTTGAATTAAAAAGTAAATTTTATTTTTATCACCCGTATGGTCATTTTGAGTGCGCCAACGCATCCGGAAGGGTCGAAATAGTCAGAAAACACTAGCCGGGGGTTAAGTTTGGGTCCCGGGGCATTATTGGGCCATACCAGTAACTTATAGGGGCATTTTGGTAATTTCGAAAATCTGGGAATTAAAACCCACGAAAATAAGAAATAAAAATCTGACTTTTTCCTTATCCACTAAACCCACTACTTACACTAAGGGACTTAATGCGCTACGGGAGAAGTTAAGAAATAGTCTTAACTTGCCAAAACTCAACCACACCTCCATTGCCATCATCCTTAGAGAAACTTGTAGAGAGAGAGAGAGAGAGAAGAGAATTCTGCAGAAAGAGAGAGGGAGAACAACTCAGCCTTCAAGATTCAACATCATTCAGAGAAAGATTAAGGCAAGTGGTTTAATTACAATTGAATTAATGCTATGTTTTTCCATGTTTAGGAATTATCGAAATTGATCTTGGAAGATGATATAGACCCATGAATTGGAAGTTAAAAACTATGAATTATGTTAGGGACTGCATGTAGTAAAAATCTGGACGAATTATGAACTCAGAATTATGACCCTTGATGATTTAAAAACGGATTTTAGAAGAAGTTTATTAATGTTCTTGAAAGAAATAGAAATCTGGAATTCTTGATGAAGATTTGATCCATATATAGCCCTTGAATGATGAATTATTGGTTTTAGAACGTTATGAATGTTGTAGGATGATTGTATGATGATACTATAACGTTATATTAGAGATTCATGCATTAAAAATATGTTTTGGGATGATTTGAAAACTGCAAAACGAAGCAGTCCGTAGCCATATCTGGTGCATTCGATCGATCGATGTTCATCAGTCGATCGATCGACCACCATCGATCGATCGAAGGAAAAGGTCGATCGATCGACCTTCTCAGAATGATAAAAGTTTTCCCTATTTTAAATTTTAATGGTGGTAACCCTTGGAAAATATTATTGGAGACCTTATGAATACTCTTAAACTTAAGGAAGACCAGTAGGCATGATTATGAAACTTGGACCTTAATTAGAATTCAATTTGAGGAATTATCCTAATTTGATGAACTTCGATAAGTGAGATAATATTTGGGTTAAAAGTGTAAATTTGAATAATTTGATGAAATGAGGTTTGGGGCAGAAGTAAAGACATTTGGAATAAAGATGTTATATGTGGTAATAATAGGAACTTAACACTCTATTTGAGATAGGCTTTAAGTATAAGAAACTACGACATGAGACGTGTCGACAGATTAACCTTTATATTATCGGGAGACGTAAAATATACAAATTTGGAATAATGGTATAAGGATGTAGAGTATACCTTTATTAATATTGAATTATCTAAGATGTGTTAATGCTTAGTATATGATTTTTATATGTATGACATACCTACCATACTTGTATGTGTGCACGGTAAATTAGCCTCGGGGTGCTTATATTGTAAGTTTATGATGTAAATAATATACGGTTAAATGGAAAGTAAATTGTTATGTTAACTTGTGAGCATGGTCATTGTAACATATGAAAAGATAAAAGGGGACAAATATCAATAAATGGTTTTGTTAATAATTGGGAATCTGAGAATTTAAGTAGAACTCTCTATTTAATTATTAAGGTTGGAATTTAAACATGAACCGAGTAGAAGTGTTAGAAACTCTTTTGAACTAGGTA
The DNA here is from genome assembly GCA_949130495.1 of Sambucus nigra. Classification (NCBI taxonomy): domain Eukaryota; kingdom Viridiplantae; phylum Streptophyta; class Magnoliopsida; order Dipsacales; family Adoxaceae; genus Sambucus; species Sambucus nigra. Next base: position 663,695,558 of record OX422211.1, on the reverse strand, counting down.
GTTATGATAAAACACTTGATTGGGTACAGGAACGTTAGGAGTGCACAGTTAGACGAGAGGTGAGTATCTCATGTGAGAGCACGTCCTAACATGTACTTTGCATTTATTGTTTTAATTGTTATTAAAGCACTTGTTGTTTTCAAAATACTCTCCATTTTCGGGCTCTGACCCATTTGCTTTCAAATCTATTTTTGTAAAAACCATTTTTAGGTGCCCATCCACAAGGACACCACGCTTAGGATCCTCATACAGGTGACGAGCTGTAGTTGTTTGCGGAAGTTACAAGGATTTGCTTTTAGACGCTTCTATCATTTGGATTCCATATTCAGTATTCCTCAGTTGTAGGGCATGTTGCCCAAATTCTATTAGAGACATTTCCATTTCAGTTTTTCAGACTTTGGCATGTATTAATTCAGTATTCAGTATTTTGTTACTTATTTCAGTTGTGGGATTTGTTGTGAGGAGTTTTTCCTCCGGATTTATTTATATCATGTGATGATTATTCTATTATTTCGTTATGGTGAATGGTGATATTATTCTTGCTTTAAATCTTTTACTGCATGTTAATCAGACTTTAATTAAAATTTGACAACTTACTTTTTAAATACTAGGTGGTTAGTAATAATAAAATGTTTTTGACAGTGATGCTATTAACTGAGCCAACTTGGCATTTTGATTTAATTTAATAAAGGAGTAGTTACCCGGTATTTAATTAGTCGGGGTGTCATAGGTGGTATCAGAGCATCAGGTTCTAGTGTCCTTTAGGATCTGTACGGCTTATTATGTTTCCACTGAGCTTTCTTTGATATAGAACCCTAATACTAGGAATGTCGTGTTCATCTCTATACTTTTGGAATTCGTACTTCCGCAATTTGTTTATTTGAATGATGAACTCATCAAAATTTACTTAAATTTTCAGATGGACCGTCAAGAAGAACTAGCTAAAACGGTTAAGGGAGTCAACGGGCAAAATCGACGCACACCTCAGGAATCCCCAGAGAGAATATCAACCGCCGAGTTAGCAGGTATCGTGGCACAAGCGGTTACCACTGCAGTTTTACAATACCAAGAACGCAACATACAACTTAACGGAGGCAAAAGACCTAGAAAGGTTAGCCAATTGCATGTGGATAAAGCTGAAAAATTGCGAAAACCCCGAAATTGCGACAACAAACTACCCAAGACCGAGCCAGTTCTAGTCAACAACGTGGTAAAATGAAGCAGTTTCAAAATTGGAATAAGGTCCCAAGTCAGCAAGGCCGACACCGTCAGCAGCATGGTCAGAGGGGGAGTAACTTCAGAGAATGATTCTTCATATGTGGCAAGCATGGTCATAAACGCCAAGATTGTCCTGATAAGGGCAGGGCTCCGCAGCAGCAGCAGCAGGGTGCCCGACAGGAGCTGCAGAGGCCTATGTTTCCCGCCGCCCTCCCAGCACCAGCTCAAGTACTAACCCTACCAACTTTTTTTTATAGCTCCAGTGCAGCAGGGGCAGTTACAGTATAGACATATCTATAATATCAACCAGGCAGCCGCCCCACAGGCACCACCCGCGATTTGGGGTATGTTTTCCATCCATGAGACTTTTGGGTCGAATTTTGTTTGTTACTAAGTCAACGCAATTGTTTTATATCTACTTATTATGCGAAAACCTTAGAGTTATTAATCGCGACATTGAACACTGTAACGTAAATAGACTCACCACTGGAGAATGGTTCATTTTTCTTTATAGGACGGGGAGTGGGGGTAGAGATTGGTAGTTTGGTATGACCGCGGTTATGTTAGTATTAGAGATGATCGAGTATGATGCCATTATTGGCATGGATTGGCTAGTTGCGTACCGAGCCATGATTGACTGTTTCAGTAGGAGTATTATCTTTGCCATTCTCGGGAAGGAGATGTTTTTAGTGGCGATGCCTCGTTCTGAGGGAGGATCGTCCACTCATTTGTACTATATAGAGGAGGAGACCTCTAAGGAAGTGGTGATACCACTTGATTCGATTCCGGTTGTTCGAGGGTTTACCGACGTATTTTAGGATATACCTGGATTACCTCCGAGTAGAGATATAGACTTTGTGATCAACTTAACGCCGGGTACTCGGCCTACTGCCGCGCACCGTACCGTGTGGCTCCGGCAGAGATGCAAGAGCTACGAGATCAGATAGAGCAGCTGTTAGGTCAGGGCTTTATTCGCAGGAGTACCTCACCATGGGGCGCTCCAGTTTTTTTTGTGAAGAAGAGGGACGGTTCACTAAGATTGTGTGTGGACTACCGGGAGCTGAACAAGGTCACGATACGGAATAAGTATCCGTTGCCTCGAATCGATAACCTATTTGACCAGTTGAGAGGAGCTTCTTTCTTCTCGAAGATTGATTTGAGATCGGGATACCATCAGTTGCGTATCAGGGAGGAGGATGTCTCAAAGACTACGTTCTTAACGAGATATGGTTCTTACGAGTTTCGAGTTATGCCTTTTGGTTTGACCAACGCTCCCGCAGTGTTTATGGACTTGATGGATAGGGTGTTCAGAGAGTTCCTTGATCAGTTGGTCATGGTCTTCATTGATGATATTCTGGTTTACTCCCAGACAGAGGAGGAGCACGCCGAACATTTGAGGCAGGTTTTGCAAACGCTGCGTCAGAACAAACTGTATGCAAAGTTTGAGAAGTGCGAGTTTTGGCTTAAGGAGGTCCAGTTTTTGGGACATATTATTTTCGACCGGGGAATATCTGTTGATCCGGGGAAGGTATCCGCGGTGAGGGAGTGGGGACAGCCCACGACACCGACAGAGATTCGTAGTTTCTTGGGCTTAGCAGGATACTACAGGAGGTTTATTCGGGGTTTCTCCACGATAGCGGGTCCCATGACACATCTAACTCGTAAAGGTGTGCCGTTCATTTGGAGTGATGCCTGTCAGTTGGCATTCGATGAGTTGAAGGACAAGTATACTCAGCACCTGTGTTAGCATTACCGAGACCGGGAGTTGAGTATCTTGTTTACACCGATGCGTCCTTACAAGGACTGGGAGGTGTACTGCAGCAGGAGAGTCAGGCCATAGCTTATGCTTCCCGTAAGCTTAAGCCTCATGAGAAGAATTACCCTACCCATGACTTGGAGTTAGCGGCAGTGGTATTTGCCCTTCGTATTTGGATACATTACCTTTTGGGGGAGAAGTTTCGATTGTTCACGGATCACAAGTCCCTACAGTATCTATTCACGCAGAAGGAGTTGAATATGCGGCAACGGAGGTGTCTTGAATTCGTGAAAGATTATCAGTTCGATATCCAATATCACCCGGGGAAGGCTAACGTGGTGGCAGATGCGTTGAGCCGTAGGCCAGTAGATGAGGTGGCAGGGGTGTGGAAGGCCAAGTGGAAGGAGTTGGGACACCAGGATGCAGTGGCCCGATCATTCATGTTTGTGATGACCGTTACACCGCAAATTGTCACGAAGGTGGTAAAGGCACAGGCAAAAGATTCGTTCTGTCAGGAACAGATAGTTCGACTACTAGCAGAGGGAGCCGAGTCCTATACCGTTAGCTCAGACAGGGGATTACGCTCCAATGGGAGATTGGTAGTTCCGAAAGGGGAAGAATTGCGACACGAGGTGATGGCAGAGTCGCACGGCTCACGGTATATCCCGGTGGGGACAAAATGTACCAAGATATGAGACGTCAGTATTGGTGGAGCGGGATGAAGAGAGATATTTCCATGTTTGTTTCGAAATGCACCACTTGTCAGCTAGTAAAAGTGGATCATCAGAGACCGGAAGGACTGCTACAGCCGTTAGAGGTTCCGATGTGGATGTGGGAGAGCATATCCATGGATTTTATCACGGGGTTGCCTACGTCACAGAGAGGTCACGACTCTATTTGGGTAATTGTGGACAGGTTGTCCAAAGTTGCTCATTTTCTACCCGTAAGGATAGACTACACTGCGGGACAGTATGCCCAGCTCTTTATTGCAGAGATAGTGAGACTTCACGGTGTACCCCTAAATATCGTGTCTGATAGAGACAAGATATTTGTTTCACGATTTTGGGAAAGTTTTTAGCAGGCCATGGGCACGGAGTTGCAGTTGAGTACGGCGTACCACCCGCAGACCGATGGGTAGACCGAGCGTACAAATCAGATGTTGGAGGACATGCTACGTATGTGCACCATTGATTTTGAGGGTGGATGGGAGAAGTATCTTCCACTGGTGGAGTTTGCTTACAACAATTCCTACCAGTTCACTATTGGCATGGCTCTATTTGAGGAGTTGTACGGTAGACCTTGTCATTCCCCAGCATGTTGGTTGGAGGTGGGGGACAACAAACTACTTGGGCCGGAAGTGATTCAGGATACTTCGGCAAGGATTGAATTGATACGGAGTCGCATTCGGGTAGCTCAGGATCGGCAGAAGAGCTATGCTGATGAGAAGAGATTCTTCAGGGAATTTGCAGTGGGGGATCAGGTTTTGCTCAGAGTATCTCCGATGAAGGGAATTATGCATTTCGGAAGGAAAGGGAAGTTAGCACAGAGATATGTGGGACCATTCCCTATTATTCAGCGGATTGGGCCGGTTGCGTATAGACTTGGGTTACCGGAGCATTTGCATCGGATTCATGATGTATTTCATATTTCCTCGCTAAGGAAATATCTTAGAGACGATTTGGCTCATTCTCATATTTCTTTGGAGGACATCGATCTCCAGCCCGATAGCTCCTACGAGGAGGGGCCGATTGCTATTTTGGACCGAAGTGAGCGGAAACTACGGTCAAAGATCGTTCCGTTAGTGTGTGTTCAGTGGCGACATCACAATGTAGAGGAGTCCACATGGGAGCGCGAGGATGAGATGCGCGAACGTTATCCGGAGTTGTTCTTACCAGGTACTTTCTAGTTCCGAATTTCGGGACGAAATTCAGTTATTAGGGGGGAAGTATGTAATACCCCGTATTCTCGTGATATTTATTTTTGGGGATTAATTGAATTAAAGGTGTATTAATTAGAAGTTAATCCGGATAAAAATATTAACGAGATGTGAGTTAGTATTTGATTATAATGTGTATACTTGGCGATATATGAATATTGGAAATATTGAAATTATCACGAGATTGAAATACGACAATTTGGGAAACTTTGTTGGAACGCGCGTGACAATCGCGTCAGGAATATAATTATTTGAATTAAAAAGTAAATTTTATTTTTATCACCCGTATGGTCATTTTGAGTGCGCCAACGCGTCCGGAAGGGTCGAAATAGTCAGAAAACACTAGCCGGGGGTTAAGTTTGGGTCCCGGGGCATTATTAGGCCATACCGGTAACTTATAGGGGAATTTTGGTAATTTCGAAAATCTGGGAATTAAAACCCACGAAAATAAGAAATAAAAATCTGACTTTTTCCTTATCCACTAAACCCACTACTTACACTAAGAGACTTAATGCGCTACGGGAGAAGTTAAGAAATAGTCTTAACTTGCCAAAACTCAACAACACCTCCATTGCCATCATCCTTAGAGAAACTTGTAGAGAGAGAGAGAGAGAGAAGAGAATTCTGCAGAAAGAGAGAGGGAGAACAACTCAGCCTTCAAGATTCAACATCATTCAGAGAAAGATTAAGGCAAGTGGTTTAATTACAATTGAATTAATGCTATGTTTTTCCATGTTTAGGAATTATCGAAATTGATCTTGGAAGATGATATAGACCCATGAATTGGAAGTTAAAAACTATGAATTATGTTAGGGCCTGCATGTAGTAACAATCTGAACGAATTATGAACTCAGAATTATGACCCTTGATGATTTAAAAACGGATTTTAGAAGAAGTTTATTAATGTTCTTGAAAGAAATAGAAATCTGGAATTCTTGATGAAGATTTGATCCATATATAGCCCTTGAATGATGAATTATTGGTTTTAGAATGTTATTAATGTTGTAGGATGATTGTATGATGATACTATAACGTTATATTAGAGATTCATGCATTAAAAATATGTTTTGGGATGATTTGAAAATTGCAAAACGAAGCAGTCCGTAGCCATATCTGGTGCATTCGATCGATCGATGTTCATCAGTCGATCGATCGACCACCATCGATCGATCGAAGGAAAAGGTCGATCGATCGACCTTCTCAGAATGAGAAAAGTTTTCCCTATTTTAAATTTTAATGGTGGTAACCCTTGGAAAATATTATTGGAGACCTTATGAATACTCTTAAACTTAAGGAAGACCAGTAGGCATGATTATGAAACTTGGACCTTAATTAGAATTCAATTTGAGGAATTATCCTAATTTGATGAACTTCGATAAGTGAGATAATATTTGGGTTAAAAGTGTAAATTTGAATAATTTGATGAAATGAGGTTTGGGGCAGAAGTAAAGACATTTGGAATAAAGATGTTATATGTGGTAATAATAGGAACTTAACACTCTATTTGAGATAGGCTTTAAGTATAAGAAACTACGACGTGAGACGTGTCGACAGGTTAACCTTTATATTATCGGGAGACGTAAAATATACAAATTTGGAATAATGGTATAAGGATGTAGAGTATACCTTTATTAATATTGAAATATCTAAGATGTGTGAATGCTTAGTATATGATTTTTATATGTATGACATACCTACCATACTTGCTATCACTGGAGGTTACGTTCGCTTAGGGCCTTCTTATCCTTGTGTTGCCCGGATTTAGATTGGTACCTCGAGGACATAGTTCAAGAGAATGACTTATTTGTGAGTTAATAAGCCAGCTGACTATGGAGCGTAGGTATGTACGTGACCATGGATATGTTGAATTATGTTCGCCTCCATTTTTGTGAGTGGTGTTTATTCTAACAATTCCTGAGAGATTCGGAATTTGTAATCCTTATGTACGTGATGTATCGAGATGGATAGCAGAGTATGTGTGTACCGGAACTTAGCCTCGAGGTGCTTATATTGTAAATTTATGATGTAAATAATATACGGTTAAATGGAAAGTAAATTGTTATGTTAACTTCTGAGCATGGTCATTGTAACATATGAAAAGATAAAAGGGGACAAATATCAATAAATGGTTTTGTTAATAATTGGGAATCTGAGAATTTAAGTAGAACTCTCTATTTAATTATTAAGGTTGGAATTTAAACGTGAACCGATTAGAAGTGTTAGAAACTCTTTTGAACTAGGTAGTTATGATAAAACACTTGATTGGGTACAGGAACGTTAGGAGTGCACAGTTAGACGAGAGGTGAGTATCTCATATGAGAGCACGTCCTAACATGTACTTTGCATTTATTGTTTTAATTGTTATTAAAGCACTTGCTATTTTCAAAATACTCTCCACTTTCGGGCTCTGACCCGTTTGCTTTCAAATCTATTTTTGTAAAAACCATTTTTAGGTGCCCAGTCACAAGGACACCACGCTTAGGATCCTCATACAGGTGACGAGCTGTAGTTGTTTGTAGAAGTTACAGGGATTTGCTTTTAGACGCTTCTATCATTTGGATTCCATGTTCAGTATTCCTCAGTTGTAGGGCATTTTGTCCAAATTCTATTAGAGACATTTCCATTTCAGTTTTTCAGACTTTGGCATGTATTAATTCAGTATTCAGTATTTCGTTACTTATTTCAGTTGTGGGATTTGTTGTGAGGAGTTTTTCCTCCGGATTTATTTATATCATGTGATGATTATTCTATTATTTCGTTATGGTGAATGGTGATATTATTCTTGCTTTAAATCTTTTACTGCATGTTAATCAGACTTTAATTAAAATTTGACAACTTACTTTTTAAATACTAGGTGGTTAGTAATAATAAAATGTTTTCGACAGTGATGCTATTAACTGAGCCAACTTGGCATTTTGATTTAATTTAATAAAGGAGTAGCTACCCGGTATTTAATTAGTCGGGGTGTCACATAAATAAATAGCCGATAACTATCAGTAATTATAATACAACCATATCGAATGCGCTTAATATAAAAACGCTGGAAATAAAATAAATGACATCAATTGGGCAACATGCCCGAATATACTCTCAGTACCTCCTATCTAGATCACAAGGACAGAAGCGTCTATATAATATCTTGCCACATCCACAACTGAGGTAGCAACGTCTGACTCAAAAGAGTAGTCATCCATATGTCCCTGTGTCTGGACACCTAAAAAGTATAACAAAGGAAAAAAAAAATATAGATACGGGTTAGAGCACGGTTTTTAAAAACATTTCTAGCAAGTGTTTAAAATACTTTAATATTAAATATGATATTATCCATATTTAAACTGGTGTCGCACTTGCATGAGTACCCCTCATCTAACAGTGTACACCTAATGCATGTATTTTAAATACCCTAGTTACGCTACCCAGCCTAACTAACATCTCACTCAAACATTTCACACCATACGCTATCTCAACAACCTGTGTATATAATATCCTAATCTTTCGCCCCCTTATGCATTTTTATTTCTTGCTTATCATTTACCAGTTCATTATGGATAACATTCACTAGTTATATGCTAGTCATATTGTAGTGTTATTTATCCCGTATATAGTAGCCTCATCTTATATACATACGTCGCATATTTTTATTCCGGATTTTATACTCCCGGATGCTCTCGAAATTAACTCACATCTCATTCTTTATCTTGATCCGTGTATATAAATTTATTTTCAAATCTCATATATATATATATAATACACATCTAGTATATTTATACTTATATATAAGACACTATACAAGTAAAACAACCATCCCTCAGAGCTATAACCAACTAGATGAAGTATCTTAATGTTATTATCTTCTAGGACATACTCACACATCGTCTCGGGTACTTGAGGTCGGACTCTCACACCGACTTGGTAAAAACCAAATCACATCGTATGGGAAGGGGTCAAAGCTCCTCACCTAAAAGTAAGAAGGAATCATACCGACGACTTCTCACCCAGAATAAAATCACACAATTTAAATAATGAATGATTATGACCTGGGGACTATACTCTCCCTGCTACTCAAGCCAGGGGATTCACCCACATCGTGCAACTTCCCATAATATCACTAGAGGGGTATGTTCCACATATATATATCAATCACGCACAAATATACTTAAAATCACTTTATACATATATATTATCTCTATACCCTATTTCTGCATGTCCCTCATGGCATTAGCCTAGAATCCAAATATACCAATTCGTATTAATTTATAAGTATATGCACAAACTATATTTATCCGATAAGTATTCACTAACTTATGATACAATTTACATATCTCTTATTTCCGAATAGTAGCGTATCACGTCTAGCTAGTATTCATATATCATCCTACTCCCACCGTAGGATTTACCCATACATAATTGGCATATATATTCTACCGATATATAATCGACATATATATATTCTATATGCGTAAATATATATGTACAAACCCGCTGAAAAATTCCTCGAATGTCGTTCGTCCCAAACATTTCAAAATATAAACTTCGGATCTTTCCCACAAACCCGAAACTCATACATCTCTCACATGGTCTTTTATATGTCCTCGTACTCTATCTAGGATCCCCTAAAATTTATGTCCTAAAAGGAACTCTTCTCCAATCCTTTTTATCCAAGAAAAATCTCTCAAATTTTTCTGTCCAAATCGAACCAATCCGGCCACAGAAAAATGAACCAGTCAGGCCAAAAATGAACCGATCCGACCATAGAAAATGAACTATTTCGGTGTTCAAATAAACGAATCGATCCGGTTTTCCCAAAAATGAACCGGTCCAACACAAGCTGTTTTGGGAGTTCATCTTCTCCAACTCCAAAAATTCATTCTAAAACTCATCCAACTCAATTTCTAGGGTTTCTAACATCACCCAATATCAATATATATATCTACACTATGATTTACCCAACACAATAATTAATTTATGGGATACCTCAATTTATTCAAGAATTAAACCCTAATTCTTATTTATACCACACTTTTCATTTCCTCAAATTTTCTCCCCAAACATTATACCGTTAACATGGATTTTTTCTTAGATTTCTTATAAAGATATCAACACATCAATTTATATGAAATCAATATCTAAAAACCACATTTTGATTCAAGAATCCCAACCCAAAAAGAATATAGTTTCTACACCAACTATAATATGGATTTTAAACACACTAAAAGAATTAAAGAAAGTTAAACACTTGCCTCGTTGGATAAATTCGATGACCTTGTGTCGGGAATCCACCGAAGCTTGGCCCGAGCCTCCTCTTTCTCCCATTTTCTCTTCTTCCTTCTTCCTTCTTTCTTTCTTCTTTTATCTCTTTTATTTTATTTCTTTGTCTCTTTGTCACGACTTAAATGAAAGAAATACGGCTTATCTCCTTATTAAACCCAAAATTGACTCGTATACTCAATTGCGAGTCCCTTCTAGTCTAAAAAGTCCCTGGAACACAAATATTACCATCGGGCACTCTATTCTGACTATCTCGGCCCATTCGAATCCAACAATGCACTCGGTATCCCCATTCGAGTCACTTATCAAAATTTCACCTTTTAATCCAATATCGCTTATTTTTCGAATAAAATAATATTCCTCGTCGCTTTGCCCAATTGCGACATGATATAAACCTGTAAGTAAATATAGCAAACATCAATAATAATGCAACACTTTAAATTCTAAAATTAAGAGAATTACACTCACTTATGTTATTTAAATATCCGTAAAAGTACGAGGTATTACAGGGACTTGATTGAAAATGGTTATGTACACCCAACTAATCCTTTGGCTGAAACCAACACTATAAGAATTAAGAAAAATCTTAGTGAGTTTACCAAAGAAGAAAAATAGATGCCTTTGAGTAATAATAAAGGAAAAATTGTATCTTTATGTTCATAAATGAGCACGAATTCAAATTTATATCTATTAACTCCACTTTCAAGGAAGCCTGGGACACGCTTGTCACTGCCCATGAAGGTGATGAGCGTGTTAAGAGTAAGAAAACTTAGATCTTAGTCGAGTAGTATAATACTCTTATTATGGATGAAAATGAGTCTTTTATAGATTTTTTTATAAAGTTAACTGATATTTTCATCAAGTTGTACGCAAATGGGATAACATATGATAGAAAGGAAATAGTTCTTAAAATATTAAGATCCTTGCCTGCTAATTTTGACAAGAAACGTTATGCCATAGAAGATATGGATGATCCTTACTTGACTCCAGAATTACTTACTAGTAAACTTACAACAGTAGAGATGGAAGTAGAATTTAAGAAAAAATTGACCTCCCAGAACAAAAGATCATCTGGATCAAATATCGTGTTTTCATCCCAAGTGAATGTCCCTAAAATGAACCCATTTGACTTTGACCTACACCTTAGTGAGGAGTGTGATTCGGACAATTTAGATGACCAGATTCCTCTCATGAGCAAACAATTTAACAAAATCATAAAGTTTTCAAATTATGTTGCTTCGTAACAAGGCATACATGGTTATCAAATTATCAAACTCACGGACCCCATGTTAGACACGATGATAAATAGACCAATGATAATAAAAGGCCTAAGACTAACCTTCATAATACCAAATGTCACCATTGTGGGATAGTTGGTTACTAAGTGTAGAGTTAAATTAAATATAAGAATGTGAGGTATAATGTGTGTAAAACGTAGGACGACTCAAGTGATTCTAATGAAGATGAACCTGCGTCATCCAATGTGAATGAGTCATGTATGTCATTCTTTGCAGAAATCATATATTCTGATGATAATTCATGGCTACATATTATTGATAATGTTGTTAATGATTGTATTATATCTGTTGATGTTGATATTATTTCTGATAGTGAAATTATTGTATCTACTTGTGTTGAAAATGGTATAGACAGTTCTAGTTTACAGATGAATCAAAGTGAAAACAATGTTGATGAATTGAATGTGTGTGTGAGTTTAACTGAACAAAATAAATTGCTAGGGGACACTTCACATACCTCACTTAGCGATACCGATGACGACCTACCTGATATTCAAGAGTTGTACACTAAGACTCAAGAAGAGTGTCAAACTGGATAAAATGGTTAAGATTTGATTTAACATGTTGACCAACTTAGTAAAACAATTAGAAAGAATGAAGAAGATTACACTACACAATGTATTGCTCATGAGACAAAGACAAAAGAATTGTCTTTAAAACTAAAAGATATTTCGGAGAAAAATGTTGTGCTAGAAGAAAGATAAAATGCTACTTTAACTGAATCGGAGGAATCCAAACCAAAAGTTTCAAACGCCTTTAAGAAATGTTTACACTTTGAAACAAAAGCTAAATCTTATGAAGAGATTGATGTTAGTAGCAAATTTGCTTCTAAACACAAATTTGGCATGTGTTGCAAAGAAAGGGTTAAGTCTTAAAAGGCGACCGTTTCTCCTAAAAATATTATTTTTGTTAAACAAGGCTGTGTTTTTGAAAAACCTCATAAAGGTATTTTTAATATTAATATCTCCCAAGCAAAAAAAATGTCTATAATCAAAAAATAAAACCTAATGGAAAAGAAAAGTGTGTGTGTGTCCACCTACTAGATATCCCAGACAAAACAATAAGACTTCTGGTAATTGAACTAATGTGTCTAACCATACCAAACCTTTCTTGACGGACTTAGGTGATAGAGTCAAGCTTACCTCGCATCAGTATTGTTCCTATTACGATGTCTACGGGTAGCCCATTACTGAATGTTTTTAAAAAAGGTTGTATACACCTACTTATCAAAACTTTAACTATTTGAGAAAATTTAGGGATATGCATGTTCTCCTAAAGAAGACCACACGAAACTCTAAGTATGGGAAGAAAAAGGGCGGACCTAAAACTAAGAAGAAACCATTTAGAGGGACTTCACAAACCTTTTCTAAGTCCAAGGCCAATTGTTTTTTTTAAACCAGGCCTATTTTGGTTAGAAAGATGACCTTTTACCAGAGCTCAAGTGCAATGTGGTTATAACTTCTTTTAAGGCCCAACGCACCTCAACTGGTTGGCATTTGGATTTCGGGTGTTCTAAACACATGACCAGGACGAGCTGACCCTCCTAGATGAAAGGAGATTAAAAGCACTATACAACATACAAGGGTACCATCGCCGAATAGCGCTTTCATTCAATAATAAGGTTAAGGACCGCGGTGTACGAGAAGGATACCTAACCTTCAAAGAAATCATAGAACCCAGCTGGGACCCCAGAGGGAAATTCAAGCCCAATTAGAGCGGCCCCTACATTGTCAAGAAGATCTTTTTCGGCGGTGCCACCATGCTTACTGACTTAGATGGGGAAGAGATGGCTCGTCCAGTCAACCTGGACCATCTCAAGAAGTTCCACCCCTAGTCCAAAATATCGGTGTACTACGACTCTTATCATCCCCCTTCTATTCTAAAAAAAATCTATTTATTTCCCCTTACCCGTAACTACGTGGGCCTGATCCTCTGCAAAAAAGAACATTTTTCAAAATAATTAAAGCTTTGCAAAAACCCCAGAGGTACGTAGGCAGCTCATACACCTTATATGAGCACGACCCTTTTTTTTTCACAAAATACTATTCTTTTCTTATCTTCGAGAACGACAGTCCATTCTGATATATACTTGAACAAATGGATTATGCATGCCTTAGCGATCAGTATAGATAATTCAAACAATACAAAATTCATTGAAAGGCACATCTGGATGATCAGAAACTTGTTTATTTCAATAATAAGAAATTTCGATACAGATTACATAAGAAAAGGAACGGATAAATCCCTTTCCCCCTACCTTCCTGAAAAAACAAAAATAAAATCCCCACATTTATCCCCCATTACACAATAAACTCTCCAGGAGTCCTACCCACAGGTACCAAAGGAGCCCGCTCCGTCATCATCATCTGCATCCTGGGGCCCCTAAGTTTCCCCTACCTGAACAGAGTGTCGCAGACACTCCATGGACCGATAAGCTCGAACCATCTTTGAAAAAACCACAACACCTCCTTACATGGTGTCAAAAGTGACAAGTCACTTTTGTCCAGTCTCCACTGCCAAGATCTTGTTAACCTCTCTCCTCCACAACCACTTCATATAATCCCTAGGGATATGCCAAACTCTCCCAACAGACTGAGAGGGACGGCTCGTCGGACGCCGACTCTCCCACAAAGAGCCAAGCTGCAGTCGCAGACGCTCGGTCAAATCCTCTACCGAAAATAAATTTAGTGTTCGAGGTGGCACGACCTATGCCCAGCCAAATTGGCGCAGAAGCCTCCAAGGAAAATAAAAAGAGCTCTGGCTGAGACCAACTAGCCACACATACGGGTATTCTCCCAGCTCCAGAATAGGCAGCAACTATCCCAACCAAGGCACTGACCAGTACAGATTTCGAGCCCCATGCTCCATAAGACAATTCTCCTAGCTTTTAATATCCAGGACAACACTGAAGAAGTGACGCAAAAAGAAATTGGGTACAACCAACAAAGGATATTTTGGAAGAGTCACCACGCGGAGTCTTTCAAACAACCACATGAATAGCATCACGGGGCTACCCCGTAGGAAGTCAAAACGACCTTCTCGCCAGGCATCCAAATGATTCAGGGTCTCCACCAGTATCACCGCCGTAGGATTACGATGGTATGACATCCATAAACTAATGGCTGCAAGTTACGAATCCACCAGCAGTTCTCCAGTCACTAGTAGAAATTTTGAAACCAGGCCCAGAGTAACGACTCCATCATAACCAACATCACCTACTTCCCACAAATGCACGAACTGCAACACCGACGTAAGGGAGATCATTCCCCCAGTAACCAATGGTCTGGCTGCCGAAGGTGAAATACGAAGAAGCCCAGCTAATAACTCCCTAGGAGAACGGGAAAATTCGGGTAAAGCCGCAGCAACACTGGGATTTATCCCCAGCATGGTAGAAAATTCCTCATAGGTAGGACAAACTTTATCCAACCCAAAGCGGAATATATGGTGTTCGAAATACCAAAATTTTACCGCCGCCATCAGCAAGTTCCACTCAATGGGACAATTACGCCACAAAGAGACTCGACGTATGTTGAACGCATCATACTCGACATTATAAGAGAACATCGCTTCCAAGGCTTCGAGGTAGTTAGCAAACTCAATGCTACCAGGGAGAGCCATCTTGCAAGACTAAGGAATAGTAGGCGAGTAAGTAAGATTGTGATGGTGTGATGAAAACACTCCACCCCTACCCCTTTTTATACTTGAGAACCCTCACAAAAGATATAATCCTTGCAGAAATCAGAGGGAATTCTACCCCATAAAGTACCAAGAAGCTGAAGAGGGAACTAATCAAAGATTTGATGGGACTGGACTTGACTGCCGATAGGAAGGACAAGGGGCTTGCCGATCGGCAACTCCCCATTTTTGGAAATTTTCCTTTTTCCTTTTTTGTCAAAATCAGAAGCCCAATAAAAATAAAATTGATATTCTCAACATAATTTCAAAAATCCTTTTTCACCCCTTATATAATTTCCCATTCTTAAAACTTTCCTCAAAATCCCAAAAATGTCTATTTTTACGGTCTCAACAGCAAAGTAAAAAGCGCATGTGCATGCATCCACTCATCCATCATTAACAAAAGATAATATAAATCTCCATTTTCATTTCATATATATATTCTTCTGTGTTACATCAAATTTTGCAAGAAATAAAAGAAAAGCAAAAAATAACGGGACTCAGTCCGAACCCACATTCTCTCTCACCTACCCTCCCCCCTCTCTCTAAGAGCTTCCACCCTTGCGACGCGCTCTCTTTCCCCTACAGCGAGATGACGCACCACCGCTACCTGAGCCTGAGTCCTCCCCGGATGAAGTAGACGACACCAAACAAGAAGGAACCGGGACCGCATCCCTAATATGGGCAGTCACCGAAGATATCCAGTCTCTGATGTCCCTCAACTAAGTGGTCGACACCCGGACTTGCTGCAAGAAGAAGTCAAAATCAGTATCAAAAGAAGGATCAAAACAGAGAAGGAACTAAAAAGAGGAAAAGAATAAAAAGGTATATCGCGGGACGAAGATCATCCTCTGTCAAACCCAACTCCTCCAGATCCATCGCATTAGGATGATGCAACATAGGCACCATCCCTCATTCAGCCCGCCGAATATTGTATGAAGGGGTATAAAACCGCACAAAGGGAACCTCTGAAGTCACCGATGTCGCAGACGCCGATGGACCACCGCCGCTATGGGAAAACACCACCGCCCGACTCGAACCCGTAGGAGGGAAATGCAAGGCATCATATATGCTGGGTGCCATCAAACAACTCATCACAAAGTCCATATCGTCATACGGTGTAGCCGTATCAGTGTAAAATAGGTAGGACTCACAGATCATCGTCGCGATCCTCGCATCCTCTGACATCAGTTGCTCCCGCCTCATAGACATAGGAGGCTGCGCAAGTGGCACCACCACCACCTCCTCCTCATCAATCTGCCGAACCACCCATTCCCCCAGATACCAAGAATTGTCAAACTCATACGCTAGCAAACGCCTTATCTGCGCATTCACCCCGGTTGCCCCCGTATCCTGAAAGGGTGTCCCCCAAGGATAAAAGGTCACCTGAAAATTCCCAGCAGGCATAAGTCAATACAGAATCATAATGTGCAAAAACCAAGACTGAAAAGGAAAGAGTCTTACCCTACCACTGGTTAGGCCATTCAAGACCTGACGCACCACCTCCAGAGAGATATATTCCTTTGACTACCGATTGGCCTTGCGCCATCGATACAATCGGCAAAAGTCCTCAACAGTCTCGTCCTTCAGGGCGATCAGCGGGGTGTTACACCCAATCACCTCATAGAACCACGTCTGCCAAAGATAGGAATTCCTAATCAAAAAGAGACACATAAGCAAAATGCGAATGCATGAAAGGAAAATGCGCAAATTAAAGAAATACCTCAAGAAGATACGTTTCTCCAGTAAAAGTTTGCCGGCAACACCGACTGAATGCATCCAAAGAAAAATAGAGGGTCGCCAAAGTCAGGCTCCCCAAATCATAGAGAGGGATGTTAAAAAACATCCTCAAGTACGGCAAGAACCACAAATGGACGACGTCTTCGCTCGATGCCACCATGAAACCTCTCAGCACCAGTAAAATGAACAATCTGGCCATCTGCCTCACCTGCAACCCGTCCTCCACATCAACCACCCTACTCAGTAGAACATCCTTCAGCAAGGACAACCATATGGAATCCCCAGAGACTATCCTCCCTACATCGTCGAGCACCACCCTCACCGCCTCCGGCCTCACCCTCAGAGAGCGATCCACCTCTATCTGCTCCCCATCGCAATCCAGCCCCAGTAGCTACTGCACGTATATGGAAGGATGGTTCGGTATTCGTGATAGTTATCCTCTAATTTATTACCCTTTTGTATAAGATTGTTCAATATAATATTCCGTTTCTTCAGTGTCCGAAACTTCACCCTTTTTTATAGTACCTAGAAGTTTTTGATGATATGCAGCCACCCTAAGTGTTACCCGTTCTCTCATCTCCATGGGCAAGTCTAGATCTACTACTTCTAGTCACTAATAGGTTAACTAATGTTAATTATGTGGTGGATAGGTAGGCCAACCTCAATGGGAACTACTACTTCTAGTCCAAATTTCCACATGAAAAGGGTTTCTCCAGTAGAGGTTTTGAGGGTGGTGCAATATGACCAAATGATATTGTGTTGTACATTGATGCAATTGGACTTTGTGGGGAATTATGGTGGGTATTAAAGCTTCAATTAGGGTAAAGTATTATTAATTAATTCCTCTATAATTTGTCACATTTATTTTCATATTTCATGAAATCTCCTTTCATATTTGTCCACTAATATCCATGCGTGGCCATTCTTTTGACCAAAGATCTCCCAGTAGCATGGGCTTCACATGAACCCACATGAACTTCCATAATCAATGCCTGGACTTCATTGGCACGAGCACAATGCCATAATTAAAAATAAAAAAACACTTTTGAGTAGAACACCTCCTTCGAGGGCATACCTCGTAGCTTTATAACACAAGCATCTTATTTCCTTTAGGTCATCTGTCACTTCCCTAGTTTGTAGATACGACACTATCATATTCATCCATGATGATCCCAACTTTAAATCCATAACTTTAACTTCATCATCATCAATTCTCGAATGTAGCAAGAATTCCACTAGTAGTGTTCTCCTGAGCTCATCACGGGTGGATGAAGACAAATGATCCAATGCATCTGCTGGTGACTTCTCTTCTCTGAAAATCCTAATAACCTTAACTGCCACAAAATTTTGGCATTAACTTCTTCACTTTGTCAAAGAATAGAGAAATATTTTCTTCTTTTTCCTTTTACAAGCCGAGGACTTAGTTAATAACCAGCTGCAAATCGTTATGAGAAGATACTTGTAACTCTCCTATGGACAAGGCTAGTCCCAATCATACAATTAGTTTTTCGTATTCTTCTTTGATATTTGAAGCTTTGAAGTTAAATCTGAATTCATACTTAAAATTTTCATGAAGAGATTCCATATTGGGATAGTCTCATAAAAACTCATCTTCAATCAATAGAACTCATTTCAACATTTTTTTCATTTATTCCCAATCTTGATCTACTTCTGCCACATTCGATACTGAGATTGATATTTCTCCAATGCCTAAGCATATGTATGTATTTATTCTTCAAACGTAAACTCTACAATGAATTCATCTATTTATTTCCCTTTAATGGTTGTTCTTAATTCATAGATTAATTCAAACCGTCTCAGTTTAACTACCCAAACCATCAATCTCCCTAACCTTTTGTCTTGTGGATGGCTTGTCTTAGTGGTTAATCGGTACAGACCACAATCGTAAGGGATTTTAAATATGGTTTCATCTTTCTTGATCCCTCAATCAAAGCTACTGTCTTATGTATGCTCCCTTGTAAGATTTACTGGTGCATTATGGTGGTTCCCAAACTCCTTCTTTAATTGTTATTAAGGCCAAGATGACTACCAACTTTGACATGTCCAATTAATGGTATAAAAGTATTGTTTTAACTCCTGAAATTCCGCTTGGTAATATTTTCTCCATTCTAATCTCTTTCTCAACAGCTTGAAAAATGGAAGGCATCAGGACATTGTCCTTGATGAAAACCAATTTAGGGATGATACTCAGGTCGTAAGCATCCTTCTTATTCTTGGTAATCTACATGTGATTTGGTTCTGGCTTTTTTCTAGTGGTTCTTCTAATCCTCATTAATTTACTATGAAGTAGAGGAATTTTACAACCCTACTCCAAACTTGCATTTAGTTGTATTGAAAATCATCTTATATCGCACCATGACATCAAAGTCTTGGTTGAGGCCCTTCACATGGTCCTCACCCTTCATACTTTTTGTAAGAATTTAATCCACATATACCTTGATATAAACTCCAATTTTTGGTTTAATAATGTGGTTAAACAGTTTATTGTATGTTGCTCTTGCATTTTTATCTCGAAAGGCATGACATTATAGTAGTACATCTTTTTACTTGTAATGAATAGGGTTTTGTCCTCATCACTAGTCTTCATAGAAATTTTATTTTAACCAAATATCCATATATGAAACTGAGTAATTTCACTATTATTGATAAATAATACTGATCCTTAAGTCATGCCTTGTTCAAATTTGTGAAATCTACATACATTCTCCACTTTTAATTTGTCTTCTTAACTACCACTATACTGGAAAGCCAAGTCAGATATTTAGTGTCTTCAATGAATTTCACCTATTGTACCTTGTATACCTCAACTTCTAGGGCCACCTTTCTCTCATAGGTTAATGCCCTTCTCGTTTGCTTAGAAGGTTCTGATTCTTTCAAAACATTAAGTTTAGGGTATAATACCTTTATATTAATACCTTGAATATCCTTATGGATCCATATGAACACATCACGTGAGTGATTAAAGAAGTCAACCAATTCTTTTTTACTTTCGCCTTTAGAGATTAGTCGATCTGAATCGTACTATGTGGGTGCTCATCATCCAAAATTACAGGTCCAACTTCTTCATCTAACTCACCATTTATAAGCTTCTTCACATCATGGGGGTCAAAAGTCTCTATTTTATATGTGGCTATTATCTTATGGTGGGCCTCCCTTTGTTCGTCCGAGGTGAAGTAACATTCCCTAATGATCGCCTGGTTGCCTCCAACTTCACATATACCAAAATTAGTTGGAAATTTCATGACCTGATGCATAATAAAAGCCACAACCTCAAATTTTTTTAATGGCACACAACCAAATATGTCGTTACAAGTTGAGGAAATATTTTGATCAAGGATAAAAAATCTTATCATATGAGTACTGCAGGTTGGACATGTTCCTATAATTACCTCTAACTCCACTATTTCCAAGAGTTATAGCTTCTTACCTAAAAAAAAAAATCAAAGGATGGTGATAAGGTGCAACTTTCTCTCTAAAAGACTCAACCTCTTGAAACAATTATATAATAGTATATCAGTTGATCTTCCACTATCCACAAAATCATATGCATTATGCATTCATGTATGATACGATGCAAATATTGCGTATTTCACCCGTTAACCTACACCTTATTAGCCCCCTTGGGTATCTTAATTCCTATATTTATGCTCGTTAACCAGAAAACCGCGGATTTCTATGTTAAAATATTTTGCAGGGGTTAATTGAGCTTTTTTAGGTATTTGGATGCTTAGTATGAAGTTTGGACGCTTTCCGAAAAAGTTTCGTCGACTTTTGCAGCTTCGGGGGCATTTTAGTAATTTTAGCATAAGGGTTTGAATCCCGAGCTGTTCACAGAAGTTGAAGTCCTTTGATTTCTCTTTGCGTGGCAGCCGACAGTGCATGATTTCGATGTATAATGAGGGAGTTATGGCATTTTTAGGATGGTTTTGACTTAAAAAGTACAATCAAGGTCACATTCAAGGGCATTTTAGTTATTCCATAATTTTGTTTTTTGGCCTAATGTCTTCTTGGATCTTGTATCCCTATGAGTTATTTTCACGTAGGCTCCGACCGTGCCTAATTCTGAGCTATAACGAAGAAATGGTAGCATTTTCCGTAAAATAGGACAAAACTGCATAATTCATACCTGTAGGGTGCGAATCGATTCGGCCAAAAACCGAATCGATTCAGAATGCACTAGAAAATTTTCCCTATTTTCGAATCGATTCGGTCCAATTCTAAATCAATTCGGCCCTGCAGATTTTTGTTTTTCTTCCCTTTAATTACAAGTTTTCCATGGGATATTTTGTATATAACTCATTTATCTCATTTGGGAGAGGATATCTTTCATTTTTAGGTTAGGGTAAGGGTTTTGAGAGATCATTTTCTCTCTCATTTGGGTTTGCCTCATTTGTGGATTGTAAGTGCACTATTCATCACCCCTACCATTAATATAGTTGTATTTCTTTATTTCTTTCTTTGATAACTAGTTTCCTTGCTTTCAAATTAGTTTATTGTTGTTATTTATTGCTTTAATTAGTTTAGTTGTTGTTTAAAGTGGTTTAATCCATGTATTGTCAGTAGATAACGGGTTGGGATTGCATTTCCGCCATTAATGGGCATTGAGCTCCGAAAGTTAGGTTTTGTGTAAAATTGCATTTAATTTAAACCTCGTGTATTAAAGTCGGATTATTATGCGTTTAACTTTCTTTGTCACGCAACGTTAGTGTTTATGGTGATAATCCGAATTTAATCCGCGTGTGACCATTTTTGATTAAATGTTTAATCTCACAACTTTGGATTAAATTCCTTATTGTGTGATGTTTATGATTAATTAAAAATGCTCGGTTCTATATTTTTGAACCGAAATTATAATTATTAGTTGTTTAGCCCATGGCGGGTACGCGATCCTGACTCTCGTTTTAATTAGTTGTAATTTAGCGTTAACTTCTTATTTGTTTCCTTTTTTACCATTTCAACCCGTCACCTTTTACACTTTTATTCTTAAAGTTTTAAAGCAATTAAAATCCAAAATTCAATCACTCCCTGTGGATTTCTTACGATACCCGACTTACCGTTGTGCTTGCTTGTCAAGTGTAGTTGTAGTTTAGGTTTTTGCATGTAGAGCGGGAGTCGAAATTAACGACAGTGTCCCTAGACAAACACTCGGTTTCACCTCGCATCAATGTACCAACAGAATTGCCACCAAGGGATCATTATATGGGTATAGGAGACCATTCAAGTTGACCTATAAAAAATACATGATGAGTTTATCTTTATTTTCCTAGATAGGTTGGTTGTCATTGGTCTCAGCTAGATTGATATCATCTCATCATTGCCCCATAAAGACTTAGCTTTGTTCAGATAAGACTTTCTTTCTGTTCGGGCATATCATCCCTCAAATACTCCTTTGACATTGAAATTGACACCAAACAAGATCATGTTAATGGCACCCTTTGGATCTTTTAGTTTCTTTGGGATCTCATATCCTCCCTTTTCATCTAAATAATCATCGTTTTCACTCCTCTTTTATTTCCCTATGAGGTGATTTTGATCGATGTCTCGACTTTGCATTTCTTCTCGGTTCAAAAGTTTAACCTGACCTGTCCATATACTTGTTTAGTATGTCATTATGTATCAGAGTTTTTATCTCATCTTTTATAGTTGGATGCTTATCACTGTTATGGTCGTGATCCTTATGGAATTCACACCATTTTTTTTCTTATTTTTGGTGTTTTAAACTTTTCGGACTACCTCGGTATTTCTTTATCACAAATTTCTTCATGATTATGGTGGAACCCTATAGTCAATGGATTATATTCATCAAACCTCTTATCATACTTCTCTTGAGTGCACTTCTTAGACCTATATTTCTTATAAAAATGGTTCTTATGTTAGCCTTAGACTAACATGTCTACTTGTCTACCATGGATTCCTCCACATTCATGATTATCTTGGATTTTGCTAGGATCTCGGACAATTTTGTCAACGGTTCCTTTGCCAAAGCCCATTACATATTTCCTAGTTGTAAACCACTCACGATGGTTGTTATAAAAAAATTATCGTAGTCTATGACCTCAAACTTCTTGTTATTGAACTTTGTTATATACTCTTTGGTGGTTTCATCATTTCTCTACCTGACACTCAAGAGGTAGGCCACTATCTCTCGTAGTATGGTTCTAAAGAAAAAGTTGCAAATAAATAGGTTGACTAGTCAAAAAGTTTTTGTTTTCCCCCGAGGAAACCCCAAATACCACACGTGTTGAGCTAGTCATGACACTAAAACAGGAAGATTGTCACACTTTTAGCCCATGACCAAGGCATACGGGTCATGGCTTTGGACCGTGACCATATTAAGGGTAATAATATTATGGATCACAATCCATAACCGTGACCCAATGTGGTGTTCACGGCCAAGTGGGGTTACATGGCTGGTCACGATCCAATGTGACTATTCAAAGTTGTGATATTAGTGGTCACAGTCTAAACCCGTGACCCCTAATGTGACAATTTAAAACTATAAAATGTTTAGTCACAGTTGTGGTTTGTGACTAAATATTTTATAGTTTAAATTGTCACACTAGAAGGTCATGGTTGTGGATCGTGACCAAAACTAACACCAAATTATAAAAAATTATATGTGGTCACGGCTCTTAGGCATGACTAAATATTATTATCTATAATTTTGTCAGAGTTTTGGTCACGATCCAAAACTGTGACAAAATTCACTACAAAAACCCGTACATTTTTCAAACCTGCTTATATTTCGAGAAATAAATATTTAACCACTATGCCATCCATAAATTAAAAAATAATTTACAGCACAAATTAACTAACTAAAGACATCAAATTATTCAACACAAATAATAATAAAATTCATGCTTGCGCAAATATGATAATAACATCGCAATATCCTAATTGAAATCCAATGCAGTGATTGTTTCCTTACACGAAACAATAGTTAAAAATGTTCCTTCTCTAACTAGGCCTGCAAATAAGACTTCAAAATGTTCCAAATGCTAAATAACAAAATAATTTAATCCAATAATAACTTCGGGATGCCTATGTAGCTAATAATGGCATCAAAATCCACGTAGTTTGTAAGATAAACAAGGTTGGGGGCAACTCATAATCCGAATCTAGGGTGTTTCTTATTTATTACAATATATGTGAAATGTGTTGAAAGTGTAGAAAATGGAATAATAACAAGAAACAAGGTAGGATTAGTGATTGAAGAATATAAGAAAATGGAATTTTTGTTACCAATAAGAGACTTTGATTCATTGTGTCTTAGTGAACATCACATAACACAAACCACCATTTGAGGCAACTATACAAATATTGAACATATATTGAATCCGTGACCATTTGTGTGGTCAACTTAAATTGGCGGTTTGTTATCACGTTCACATTCAAAACTTAAGAAGATCTACAAAATTATATTTTACAAAACGTAAGCGATGGGGAAACAAGTGTAAGAGAACTAAATGTATGAGTAAAAGATACACAAATGTAAATAAATACAAGGGTTGTTTCAATACATATGATACAAATAGGGTTGCCATACAAGAGTCAACTAAATGACAATAATATAATGTTTTGAAACCCAATCTTTGTCTAAATCAACTAAAAAATGGCCAAATTATGATTTTCATCAAGAACAGACTGGAACTCTTTAAGGCCCTTTAATACGTCTGCTTAAGTAAACACACCCTTCATTGCATGCTTAATAATAGACCAATTGTTACTATTTATGCACTTAAAGTAAAATATTTTCTTGACATTTTGGAAGGCATAAGGCTCATTGATCAAGAGATCTTTACTCTTCATCTTACATAAATCTTCTATTATAAATATTCAAGTAATATCAATTTTATAACCATTCGTAATGTCCTCCACTTCACCCAACCACAATAGAAGACAATTTCTTTGAAGTCTAAGTAATCTAGTTCCAGGATTTGTTTGAAAATCCCAAAATAGGTCAACACTTTGTTCTTTGGATTTTTATTGCTTTCGCTAGCTACATAAGAAGTTAAGGAAGAAATTTATATTCCATGATTTTTCATCAACAGGTTTTCCTTGCACGAGCATGCGATGAAATCAAAAGCATTTATGCGGAATTTTTTTAAACTTCTTCTCATGGAAACACAGATCTTTGGCTAGTTGTGAAAGCCTTGAAGACACGTCACCTTTCTTTGAAACATGTATTTCTTAATGGATTTTTATTAGGCCATGTATTATAATTCATGCATAAATAATCGCAACATAATAGGTTGGAATTACCTCTTTAGATACTCATGCCCTAAAATCACTTCTTTTATAATTTCCAGCCATTTTGCGCTCATACTTCCCAAATGTGTTCTTAAAATTATAGAGTTTAGATGGTAATATAGATAATACAAATAATTAAACAAAAATAAATTATATATCTGGTTACTTATTCTCTCCAATCTCTAACTTTATCTTGGGATTAGAAGACATAACGAGTTGCTTGCTCGTATTGCAAATTGGTGAGTCTAACCTCTTTAGGGTTCCCTATAGGCATTTCATCCTCAAATTTGGCAAGTTTCTTCATCATTGATCCTCCACGAGGATTGAACATCGTAAGCCCTTATTCTGGCATATGTTTCTATGCGTACAATAAAGTCTCTGTTGTTATGTCTTCTTTCACAATTGAACGTCCAGTATAGCATGTATTTTTAATGTACTCTTTGAAGGTCTTCATCAATCATTCGAAAGGATACATCTATCAATACCTGATAGGTCCAAAAAACAAAGCCTCGTCACATAAATTCACAAGTAGGTGGATGCCGATGTCAAAAAATAATGAAGGAAAATACTTCTTCAAGACACAAATTTCCTAGACTAAATTGGCTATTGCAGCCTTAATGTGCGTCTTGTTTACCACTTTTACACACATTAAAGTGAAGCACAAATTAATCTGCATAATGGCCCTATGGAGATCTTGTTCTCAGAAAAGTAATGCCTAAACAATAGAGGAATTAATTAGATGATGACATCCTAGTGGTGAGATTTTCACTGTTTCAGGTCATTTCTTTAATTGCTTATAACCCCATGAAAACTTCCAGAATAACCATTCGGAATCTTCAGATTGAACAACGTGTCTAGGCGGATATTTTTCTCACTAGTCTTCAAAGTGAAAGGACACAAGAGAATCAAATTTCTTTCGGTTGTGGGATTGGTTTTTTACGATAATTTTTTTGTATTCATCTCCATTAAATCACGATGCGCCCTCTCTCCATCTTTCTAATGAGATCCACTTATATATTTTCCTACCAGATATTTCGTAAAGTTCTTCTTTGTGTGCATCACATTAATGATATGTCTTACACGATGTTATTTCCAATACGACAAGTCAAATAAGATTGATCTTCTAGACCATCCCTTAATTTTACTAGGATCTTGTAGATCCTCCTTAGATTTATGCTCTTGTCCTACAAAATGAGGGTGTTTACTTACAAACTTATTCCCCAAAGTCACAGCCTTCACCTTTGACTTCGCCTTCGCCTTATCCTTCTCCTTCATTTTCTAACCCAAAAGTCGAGTAAGTTTCTCCCTTTGCACTTGACCAATTGGTAAAATGTTAGTCTTATCATTCCTAAAAGGGTAACTGCTCGACAGAAATCTACGATGACGAGCATAAATCATCTTCCAGCTATGATGTAGCCAAATGGATTTAGTTTCTTCCCCATAGATGGGACATCCATAATAACTATGAACACTGCAACCATGTAAGGTCCCATAGGAAGGAAATTCATGGATCCCCCACATGACCATTACTTTAAATGTGAACTATTCACCCTTGTGAGTATCAAACACCCTCACACATTTATCCTACAACTCTTTAAGTTTTTCAATTAATAGGGCTATAAAATATCAATATTATAGCGGGGAGCTGGCTTGAGTATCAACAACAATAATGATGTGAACTCTTTTTTAATGCACAATGTTGGAAGGAGATCTAAAGGCACCATGAGAACTAACCAATAACTATGATTAGTATTTAAATTACCAAAAGGGTTAAACCCTTCAGTTGATAATGCACGATGGACACTATGTGGTTCTTTTACAAATTTTAGTGTCCTGCATTTGAAAGCTGCCAGATGAGTGAATCAATCGGATGACGCATGAGATTCTCAACCATCTCGGCTCTAGCGTGCCATGTCATGGACTCTCTATTGACAGTACAGTGAAAAATATATTTAACCATGACCTGAGAGCAAAATATTTCAATAACTTTTATAGAACATTAGGGCACTTGTAAAATTTTATTGTACCGTTATACCGACTCTCACAAACTATATATCTTGGCTCCTTGCATACATGACATGCATTCTTCATTTTGTTCCATCATACTTGTATAATTGAATATATTTATACTTCAAACCTAAACCTTCAAGTTCTTTTTCATTCTCAGATAACTATCTAGTAACGTAATCTCTTTTGGGAGAATGTCTTTAGCCCACTTAAAAATTATAGTTACGCTATTGTCAGACAACCCAAATTGACTCTTCAAATTATGCATATCAATCAATGGGTATAATACCGAGTGATATTCTTCATAGTTTTTATACAAAGATCTAGCCACATCATCTTTCAACCGTATGTATTCCCGATCTTCGAGTAATTTAGCATAAACTTATTAATTGACTTAGTCATAATCCATATTATCCGTATCCGTAGGCTGGAGGTTTTGATGGTGGTGGACTTCGTAAGCAGTATTAATTAGGTTGGTCAAAGGACGTTGTGTTGGATAATTAGTCACCTCCTAATGGGGTTTCGTCACGCGATTATGTATCGATAATTCTTCGAGAACATATGGTACATTATTCTCCCCATGGAATGTCCATATCTTATAGTTTTGCTTCACACCCTATATTAGTAAATGCAATTCAACTTTTTTTAAAGACTTAAATTTTTTGTTTATACAATGGTTGCACGAACACGAAATCTTATCACTATTAAGATTTCTATATGCATATTTAATAAATTCCTTAATGCCCTTTACATTATTATGAGATACTCTATGACTCTTTCCCATCCACTCTTAGTATTGTGGGAAAGCCATTAAGTAGTCTTCAAAATTCAAGTCATTTATATAAATAGGTTGAAACTAAGGTCATATTGGATACAAAAATGCTTAGTTTATAATTATTGAACTTTCATTCAACCCAAACAAATCCAAAGAAAATTCATTCGACTCGATCATTCAGTAAATATGGAATAAAAACAAACAGATGTCCCGGATAATTAAAATATTACAAACTTATTCAAAAAGGAAACATTATTTAATTCCTAGACTTGTCCAATAAATGAACTGTCCTGGTAATAGAACAATTTTGATAGTTTTTTAATAAAGTCCCTTCCCATGGTAAAAGTATACAGACTCGTCAACTAATATATGAGCCTCACAAATCACCAAAGGGAGATTATAAACTTGTGTTCTAACAATCATTGAATTGAGAGTGCTCACGTCAATAATCTTGATATTGGACAAGTCCCTTATATAATACGACTCATCAAAGCCACCCTACGTGGATAATGATGATTTTCAGAATGTTGGAGAAGGAATTTGGGAGGGGAATGTTCCAAAATAAGTCTTCTGGGAGGGGAATGTTCCAGGAGGAGGCATTTGGTAGGGGAAATTTTGATGCTTAGGATAGGGGGAATGTTTGAGAAGTCATCTGAGAGGGGGTAACCCTTTTGTTCAGTAAAGAATCAGACCAACACCTGGATTTCATTTGTCATGTTGTTATTAGAAGCTCTGACCCCTCTTCTTTAGTCCTTGTATGGTCTTTTGCCTCTCTCAACACATGACTCCTCACCAAAGAGATCTCGTCGAATAAAAGTACATTGTGATCTATATTAGAATACGTGAGCCCACACCTCTTGTCCTCCCCTTATTTTCTCTCCTAAGTACCTCAATTAGGCCATCTTCTTCAATGTCATAGGGGTAGCACTCGAACTGACTGCTCGACATGCCTTATATCATTTCCTGTAACATAATATTATATTTAGGACTATGATTTTACAAATATTTTATTATAATGTATGTATATATGATAACTAAATTCAAACTCATTATAATCTGAGCTAATTTATCTAGGAATTTATTGGTATTTTCTTCCCTCCCGCATACAAGTACAAGTTCACTCGATTAGGTTTTTTACTTTCTTTCGGAGTCCCCTTGTTCTGTTCCACCCATTTACCCTTTACATTATCATAAGATTTTGCCTAAGTTTATGGACATCAAATGTTTTGGACCTATTTAGTATATTTCTCTCCCTCTCAGTCATTTTTCCTCCATGTCCTCATTCTCCAAGAAGTCGTTCCATTGGTCAGTTGGCATTTCAACATTTTGGGGAACTCTCCCTTTCAACCTTACAATATTAGAACATATTTCCCCCTTTGAGAAAAATTATTTCAATGTCCTTTGGATAGTTTTTAATTGATCAGCTACTTGCCAAAGATCATTTGCCTTTGAATTGGCTGGGTATGAAAAAGTCTTAACAACTTGCTGCCACACATCATCATTTATTGTAGGATCACCCTTCGTCTAGTTGAATGAACCACCGATGCCCACAGTCATCTTTTTTAGATATAAAAAAGGGTTTTTAAAATGCTTAAGGTCAGGTTTATTACTGTTTGGATGATTCCTGACCAAGGAGAACCCAATGGGCTCTATAATGATGTCTTGGGTTTCCTGGGTAGGAGGACGTGGGGGTGTTATATTAATAGGGATTATTGAGTTTGATGAATTGGAGATGGAGTGGTAGATATAATCTCTGGCAAAGTAGAGTATTGATAACTAGGAGGAGATGAAAATTGAGGTTAGGGTGTAGGAGAGTTCCCAATTGGCAGTGTTACGCTATTTTGTTTACCATTTCTGATTATATTCGACATTTCCTATAATTAAAAAAAAATAGCGATGTAAGTAAGGACGTATGTATGTATATATATATATATATATATACCTTTTCAATTACTTTTAAAACATGCTCGATTTTTTTTTCCACCAAATCAATATTACTTTTTAGAAATCTATGAAATTTTGCACGAAACCAACTGGACAAAAGATTATCTATGATTTACATATAAAGGTCCATTACATGAACTCAGAATCCTTTATTTTTAACTTATTTGAAGATCATTTTGAATATGCATATGTCGTGAGATGTCATAATCTGCGTGAATGCTCTCTTTACAGATTTATATCCACAATGGATGAATATTTTTTCAGCCTTTTCTAATAGTACCAACGTCAATGCCCCATCAGATTATGTTGGGGAACTATATTCTCTATAGCCTCATTCCAATATTCTAGCCAGGAAAACATAATATGATTGAAAAATTACTGTTGCGAGAGATTAACTCCACGATTTGTAAGGTAATTAAATTATTAAATGTTCTTATTCCCAACTTGTAAATAGGAGTTGTCTTTATATGGTGAGAACTAATGAAAGATATTTTATTGCAGTTAAATTTCACCCTCTAGGAGTTTTGTTGAAAGTAATTACTACCGTGACACATTTTTTCTGAGAAAATATATACAAGGGTGTGAATATGAGTCATAGAGGTAATGACTCTAACTAATCCTAAACTAATTATGGATTTTCATCCGACCAATCATACATAACGAGTCCAATTTAATTCTATTTTCATTTAATTAAACATAAAATTATTATATGTCCACCAATTATGCAAGCCCTTCCACCAATTTGTCTTCACCCAAATAGAAATCATTTTAACGAAAGGGTGAACACGGCATAACAAGTTAACCAAACGACTCTATTCTAAAAATTTAATGTATATATGTGCGTGTGTGAGTCTGTGTGTATGTTTATATGTGTATGCATGTGCATGTGAATGTGTGTGTGTGTGTGTGTGTGTGTGTGTGTGTGTGTGTGTGTGTGTGTGTGTGTGTGCAATCGTTAATATAGGGTAGTGATTAAGACAAATAATTAGTTAAAAATTTATTATGAAGAATTATTAGAGTGAGCAGTTTAAGTAATCATCATCTATATCCA
The DNA here is from genome assembly GCA_949130495.1 of Sambucus nigra. Lineage (NCBI taxonomy): Eukaryota > Viridiplantae > Streptophyta > Magnoliopsida > Dipsacales > Adoxaceae > Sambucus > Sambucus nigra. The sequence continues at coordinate 663,664,619 of OX422211.1, read as the reverse complement.
ACCATGATATAGTTCCTTGCATAACACAAGTTCATCACAAGCCACAATAACCATTAACCCAACAATCTAACACAAGTTCATCACGCACTCCTTTAAATTCATCAACTTGATTTGTTCCCTTAAGGAATAAAGTGCCTTGCATAATTAGTCCATTTCTTAATTCGAAGATCATAATTTAATAAGAACATGAAATCACAATTGCAATAGCATAATTCCAAGAATATAATTTAACAAGAACATAATTTCAAGTACAAAATTCCAAGAACGTAATATCATGGGATATTCAAATATAAAATCTTCTCATGGCAACAATTTTACATTTTCATACTATGACTTTCATTAATCAAGAATTTGGTATCTAGGGTATTGCTTATGGAGTTATAGAAATCATTATACCTAATATGAACTTTCTCATATTGTAATCAAACTTTAAACTATATCTCATTTACTTAATATAAATTCCAATTATCACAAATCCAAGAAAAAGTCCATAACCTTAATAAGTCAATTCTACATCAAAAGTTTCATATACAATTTTTTTTTTAAAATAGGGCCATATTTCAATTTAAAACATGTGAGAATAATCAAACACACACACATGGACACACACACACACATGCATATATATATAATTGAAATTTGTTATGTATTTTGATAACGATTTCTTTATTTGAGAATTTGATGTTTAACCATGTTTATATAATATTTTTAAATAACTTGAGGGTTTTCTAAAAATTATTTTTCATGCATTTCCAACTTCGACTCAATTTGATTTTATTGTATTTGATGAAATATTTTTTGGAAATATTTTGAGCTCCAAACAATTTCATGCATTTTGAACTTTTCAAATTTCAATTCAATTTGAGCTCCAAATAATTCATGCATTTCGTATATTTCAATTTTGCCACTGTGTGTTTATATATATATACATACACATACATTGAAACACACACACACACCGAAATGCACACACACATTTTCAAATACACACACACACACTAAAACACACACGCATATTAAAGCATGCACTCAAACACACACACACAGAGACTAAAATGTATATATAGGAGAGGGCCTATTGGAGGTCACCGATGAAGATAAGTGGAGGTCAATTAAATTTCTTGGTGGATCTGATACCAATTTATAATTTTAAAATTGTCACAGTTTCGAACCATGATGCTGATGTGACTAGTGGAACATTGAAACTTGGTCACGATTCTAGACCGAGACCACTATTATGACTAATTAAATATCGAGAAATGATCATGATTCTATACCAGGACCAACTTAACGTGGAAATTTTGAACTAGTTTTGGGGGTCACGGTTCATAACCATGACAATAATTCACTAGTATTGGTTATGAGTGGGTCACGATCCAAAACCATTACTATCATGGCGATAATTTTAGCGATAAATTTGGCACTTAAAGGTTCACGGATTTAGCATGGTCTAGAATCGTTACCCTTGGTGTCACAGTCCAGAAATGTGATCGATCACCTGTTAGTTTAACTCTTAGGTTTGGTCACATTGCTAAGGGTTTTAATTGTGGGTCATAATTTTGGATCATGACCACCTGGTCACGACTCTAGACCGTGACTAATTGAGTATGACATTTTGCCTGTTTTAATGTAGTGCATCAGTGTATTGGAAAATACTCGGGAACGCATTTCTTCCACGATGAAATAGATATTTGATGTAGCTTCGTATTTCTTAATGTTATACATGAGATATATTTTCCCATCATTCGTGGGCGAAATCATTGGCCTATTGAACTTGGCAGGACTAGAATAATTCAATATGTACGGGGTGAAGAGAAAGACTTCCACTTAACCTCTCTGAAGAGGTTTTTTGTTCTTCATCAAGTCTCCCAGCTTATCTTTTATCATTTGTATGAGTTTTTTACTGAGTTACCCAACTTGGATCTGACTATCATTTTATCCTCCATTTTATTCATGTTCAGCTTTAGTCTACCCCTTAAATCTCTACCTTACCCTGGCCGAGAAGGACTCCCATTGGTCACTGACCGTAGGGACGGTTCTTACTGCCTCTTCCTATGATGGCCTCTTATGACCTTATTGTTAGAACCTATTTTATGTCACCATTATTCCTTAAAATCTCATTCTCATAACAAGTACCTTATGTCCTTATTGGGATCTAGTTGAGGGACTTCTCGTTGTCATTCACACTCAGCCAAGACAATTAGGGTGATTGGGTCTAGCTTCTGACTTAGCTGAACCGATACAATATGGGCCACGACGAGGCTTCACTTGAGATTTTTCATGTTTTCTTAAAATTTAGTCTAGCTCTTGACCAAACTTTATATGATTCCTTACAAGTCCACCATTCTAATTGGAGGAGGACCTGCCTTATCTGCTGCATTGGTACATTCCAAATCATTTGAAATTGTAATACACCAGACATGGTTTATATTAGGTTTTTAACAAGAATAATTATAACAGAAAAGTAAAGATTAAATTAAATTTAACATATTACATTGAATGAACTTCTCTAAGCCTCTTAACACTTCAAAATTCGATAACCCGACTTGTTATTATTGTTAATTAGGGTATTCTCGAGCTTTAAAAATAAAATTTTGGGAACGCAGACATGGATATGTTGTTCCCATGAACAATGCCAAACCGTTCATAGTAAAATTTATATTTATATTGATTTTAGTTATATTCTACCAATTAACTATCAATCTAATAGAAAAGTAATGCAAAGAGCTTGTTAAAGAAAGAGAAGACCCAAATTCACGTGGTTCGGCCCAATTTGGTGTCTATGTGTAACGACCTAAACTAGAAAAGGTAGCAGAGCATCATAGAAGCTCTAAACCCAAACTAATACACTAAACCTTATTGGCTGAGGACGAGTGGATAAGGCCATTGATAGTATCAGGATCACGGTTAAAATCCTAAGGTTGTGGTCTATGTTTCGAGGCCATGGAGTTTACACCTCAGAAATATAAAGGAAACCCAATGAATGGATTAATGATGCAAACCAAGTTTTAGACCACTTAGAAGACTTTTTAAATGGTCTATTTGGTAAAAGTAGTGATATAATTGAGAAACGTAAATTCCCCCTCACTTCCTATAAATAACACACCCGAGCTTCATTACCAAAGCTTTTAAAATTCATTAACAACATTATAGAGAGATAAATGATAATTTAAGGGAAAATAGGGGTTCTATCAATTCATGCTAAGGAGTTATATAGTTCATAGGTGGAGGAGAGTTGTCAAAGGAGGCAGAGCTTTATTATTCATCGTTGGACTAAGTCTTTTGGTAAGGGAATATGTCCTCACTCCATTATTCCTTCTTCTAAACCTTAGTTTCCATGTTTGTTGACTGAGATAAGGCCTCTTGAGTTAATTTTAGTTTCTGGGTAAATGTTCATGGATCTTTACTATTAATCTTATATTCATATATGAGGTTAGGATTTTCATTGAGTGGGTTTTAGGTGCTTAAAAGAGAAAATCCAAATTTTCATGTTTTTTTTAAAATGTTTATTAGGGTTTTCCATGTAGATCTTCATAAATCTAGGTTATGAATTATTTTTAGGATAAATCCTCATTTTACTGAAATACCCCTTATTGTTAGAAATAAAAAGTTGTTACTTCTTCTTCGAGGCCATAAATATAGGTTCTATAACATTCAGCCTTACTTTATTAAGAATTTATTTCGATTCCTATGTCGAGATTGTTGCATTAATGCATCAAGCCGAGGCATTATGTTTGGAGACGCCTCATGATTTGTGCTTGAGGTCAAATGACTGGCTTCGAGGAGATTAATGCTAGGTTGGTTATGGGGCTTGCACCTTGGTAGAGGTCGGCCAAGGCTATAGAGCTAACCTTAGACCGTGGATCACTTATCCAAGAATTGGGGGAGAGGAGGTCATGACTACAACATGATTAGGTCAAAAGAATCGCATAATAAGATCGCAAGTGTGTCGAGTCCAAAGTAAGACTACTGGTTGTGGACAAGGATGAGATTGGTCAAACTAAGAGAGATTGAGCCTTGGGAGAAGTCAAGGATTGGTTGACAAAGGGATATTGAGCATTGGGCTATCATACTTATCTATTGGGTATTTTTGAATCCTTGAATAATATTCCTTTGATTCTTTAGATATTGAAATTTTGGTAGTGGTAAATATCTTTCTCTTCTGTATATACATAAATATGGTCTTGCATTATTCTTGTAAAAGGAATTTTTATAATTGCACATGTTTTATTATTATTTTTGGTGTATCTCGTTACACAAATACTACCTCTACATGACTTCTCGGGACTCGAAGACAAAGTTGAAGACATTTGAAAGTTGGAAGAATCATTCGTCTAAACAACCTTGACAGAAGTTATGGTTTTTATTGGTAAAATGGTTTATTTATTATCTTTGAGGTTTAAGAATTTTTAAAAGGTTATTTTTATTAAAAAGGCGTTTAAATTTTTTTGCAATTTTTTTTTTTAAAATTATGTCGCATGACAAGGACCAAAAAGTGTATATTTTATACCCCGAATAGACGTATTTTAGTTGCTAATTCTCAACAATCTGGGTCTTATGTGCTTAAATGTTTATCTTGTAGGTCAAATGTCCGTTTGTGATGTCAAAAGCTATATATAAAGGAAAATGATCGTTGAATAGAGCTAAACACCCTTGTCCCGTACCCTAAACCTACCTAAACCTGTCCCGAACCATGTGTGTTTAGGTTTTCCCATTTTATTTTATTCGTGTCATTTTATTTTTAGGGTGTATTTTATTATTTTATTTTATTGAGTCATGTATATTTTTAGGATTTTTATAATTTCTTAGCACTTCGTGTATTAGTTTTTATATTTTCTTTTATTTTCGTAGCTTTTAGTCAGTTTATTATTATTTCATTTTTTATTTTATTTTATTTTTAATTTTTATCTTATTAGTTTTTATTTTTATAGATTTTATATTAGTTGTGTTTAGTTTTTTTTAGAGTTTGTTTAGTGTGTCATGTTGAGTCATTTTTATTTAAGTTAATTTTTATTTTTAGTTTTAGTTTTGTTAAAATTTTATTTTGTTTTATTTTATTTTTTTAGTTTTAGGGTCATAAGTTAAGCACACACACAACCCCTCACACCTTTAAACCCTATACACACACATACACCCAATCTCACCCACGCCCTCATTCTACCATCATACACGTCACACACACTAACACCTCACCATCATCTTCATCCTAGCACCCACTCTCTCTCCTCTACCACCATTAACACCCACCAAGTCAACCATCCAAATTACCCATAACCCAACCAAATCGTCACCATGCGAAACCCATAAACCCATGAACCCGAAACCTCACAACCACCAAACTCAACCCTTCAACCACCGTCATCTCCGGCACCGGAACCCAAAGCTCTAAACCAGCGGCAATACCACAGTAGTCGACCAGTCAACCCGCCGAAACTAAAACTCGAAAACCAAACTCCGGTAACCCCACTACCGATTGTCCTACCCGCACCCCTCAACCTCACCTCCGGCACCGGAACCCAACCTGCCTTGCCCCACCTCCTTAACCCACCGGCGCCGACATGTTCCCACCACCCCATAATCGTCAGACCACATCTCCAACCAAACAACCCCGACGACAAAACCAAAGTCGGAACCCCAGGCATCCACCCCCCCCCCCCCCATCGATTTTACCCAAAATCAAACCCAAAGCCTTTTAACCCATTTGACCTCGCATCTCCTATTCACGATTCATCGCCTGCCAAATGCAAACAATATACCCAACAAATACTAAACACTTAATACCCACATGTCTTTTCCCACATGCCATTTAAACTAACCTTTTACCCATTTTCCCAAACAACCCCCAAATAATTCATTTAACCCCCAATTCCAAAAATACCCTCATATGCAAATATGATTTTATTCCCTCACCTCACTTTCCACATGACCTCACACAACCCATGCACATGTGTGCATAATTCCCAAGATACCCTCACCCAAATACCTTCCATTTCCCATACACCCTTGTCTTCTCATTTTTACCCCCATGCTCCATTCCTACTATTTAAAGAATGGAAGACTCAATTTGTAGAGAAAATTCAAGAGAGAGATAGGTTAGATTAGAAAATAAATTAGGAAATTATTTTTGTAAATATTTTTTATTTTTATTTTTAGAGATTATTGAGTGATAAATTGTGAGTAATTCAATTGAGTATATTATATTATATTATATTGAATTGATTATTGTTGGATGCTCAATTTAGATGGATAGTGCTTGATTTCAAGTAAATAAGAGTTCAATTTCACTTCAAGAGATTGGGTTTGATTTTCTCTTATCTTCTCATTGATTTTATGGCTATGATTATTAATTTGTCAAATTCCATACCATGTTAGGCTAAATCCCCTTTAAAGGGGTGGGGGGGAACCCTTATTTGATGTTATTTTAGTTTAATTAGTTTGATTACTTGAAAATTACCTTTGAATATTAATTTTGATCCCTCACCCTTAAATTTATGCCTCGAGAGAGGGTAAATGATTTTCGAGAGAAAATCAAAATTCTAGTTATAATACCCATTTTAGATTCGAACTAGATATAGGTGTTTCTTAAGTGGGGTATTATTACCTGAATTTAAACTTTAAATTTATTTTCTAAGATTTGCATAAATTTTAATTGATTGATCCTAGCGGGTGATTAATTAAAAGGAGTGTATATCTATTTTTTAGAGTTGTGGGGTGTTAAACTTAATATTCTAAAAAATTTCTATTAAAATTACACTTGCAACGAGAGTTGATTTGTAATTTTGATATTAATTTGAAAGAATTCAATTAATTAAATTAATTAGTTAGAATTGCTAAAATTTGCGGTGTAATCCCACTCCTTGATTATTCTCACATTTATTTACCTCATTTATCTCATATTTTAGTGTAAGACTTTATTTTCCATTTTAGTTTGTAATTTGGTCTTTCATTTTAGTTTAATGTTATCACATCCTCACCTCATGTATTTGTTTTAATATTTGAAAAAGCTAGAAAAATAGAAAAAGTAAAAATCCCAAAAAAGAATATAAAATTTGCATTACAATTGAGTTTGTCTCTAGCTTATCGCCTTGATGTGGATTGATACCCTTACTTACCTCTACACTTGAGTTTGTTATAATTTGTAGGTATTAAAAGGTTTTGATTAACTTGGCTTTCAATAACGATGATACGCAAAAGTTCTTTTTATCAAATGGCACCGTTGCCGGGGATACCGATTTTTTTTTCTATCAAATGGCGTTGTTGCCATTCTTGGGAGCGTGAAGCACTTGGAGCAGATTTCATTTTGTATTTCATCTATTTTCCATACATTGTTGCTTTTTAGTACCATTTTTATATTTTATTAGAAGGCCTGTATTAGGAATTAATTAATTTGCTTGTATTGCGCATAGAGACACCAATTATTGTTTATTTTTAAATTTGTAATAAATCGAAGACAAGGGTGATAGGGAAACCGTAAAAGGTAGAGAGAGGTCATCCAAGGCGAGGATTTAGAAGCCTCTCTACCTTGGGTCGGTAGGATTCCCGGGGCCGACTGAGATAGGCGTGATCTCCCCCCGTCCGACTCAAAATTTTTGGCACCCCACGGCCTAAAAACTGTGGGAGTTATATTTCTCAAACCCTTGCGCCTCTCCTGTTAGCGAGTTATTTTTTTTGTGTGTGCTTTGTGTGATCTTACTTGGTTTTATTCTCGCATTTATTTTCGAATGGTGTGATGAATTAATTGACTAAGACCTAAACCCGGTCACTCGCGAGAAGGGAATTCATCACCCGATTCACTTTCTTACCATTGTGTGCTACCCTAGGCATCACTAAATTTAAAATCTATTAACTAGGTAGCCCACTAGGAGAACCTTTTTGCAAAGGCGATCACTCAGATTTTCGTGATTTTTTATCGCCCATGGACTTAATTAAAATTTGACTACCCCTTTCACTAAATTTAAAGATAAAAATTGGCTATGTGCTAGTTAGGAATTCTCCTTAACTTGTGTGTGTCCAATTCCATTAATTTTTCGGTAGTCGATTTTAGTTGGTTCGTCCAAATCAAGAGTCCATATTTCTCCCCACCTTTTCTTCCAAAAAATCCAAAAATATTTTCTTTCATTTTTATTATAAAAAAAAGCCTTTAAAAAATCCAAAAATATTTTCTTTCTTTCCTTTTTAGAAAAATCCAAAAATATTTTCTTTCTTTCCTTTTTAGAAAAATCCAAAAATATTTTCTTTCCTTTTGAAAAAATTTAAAAATCAAAAAAAATATTTATCTCCACATGGCCGAAGAACGTCCCTTACGGGACTACTTTGGTCATTTTCCATTGTCACGCGACACGTGTGAGAGTGATCTCGAGCCATTTCTTTATGATATTCTTAGTGGTTTCAGCTCTCGCGCGAGTACCGTTTGTACTCTTGGCCCATCTATGCACTCACCTCATTGTTATGCACCCATTGTTATTATGCCGATCACATGTCCCATGAGTGCCCTTACATTCCATATCCATCTGAACCCACCGTGGAACATGTGTATCCGTATGACACTGTTTCGAAACCCACCTCGGACTATTATCACGATTTATCCAATCTCGAGTTGTGTGAATACCCTAGCTATTCGTGGAGGCCTGATCAACCTTTCACACAATATGAATCCCAACCCGATGTTGTGGATCCTCACATGTTCCAACAGTTGTCATGGCAACCTAGTGCACATTATACCGATCAGTTCCCTCACTATGCACCCACTGAATATAAACCATTTGTCCATCACGAAAGTGATCCTTTCGTGTATGATGCACTTGAACCCGCTCCACACACTTCCTTTGAGTATTCTCCATATAGTCACGATCATAGCGAGTTGTCTCCACCTCAACCACCACCACCACCCATCACTCCACCACCTACATCCACATCCGCTCTCAAAAGCCTCTTGCAAAAGTTCATACTCGAGCAAGAGCAAGCCACTCAAATCCAAAATGAAGCTCTCCAAAGGCTTGAACAACGCCTAAATGAATTTGAGTGTGCGAGAGAGTCGGACATTCCCATGGATCCACCCATTGTTGCACCCGAGCGTGATGATGATGTCTCATCTTGCGACACATATTTTGAGTGTGATATCCCTACCACTTCGAGAATCTCGAAGTTGAGACCATCCCATGGTTCGGGTCCCAAGTCGACAATTGTGTTGACTTACCTGTCATTATGAGACTGATTCAATCCCACCATATCCAAATGAACCCCCCTTTGAGGTTCCCACTCCCGCTAAATCCAAAACAATGCTCGAGTCTACACCAATTGAGCTTCACCTTGTGTTCCCGAGGAAGCAATTTATCCTAGGTTAGCTCCGGCTACAAGTGCTCACCATTTTCTCGAGATAGAATCTGTGATAGTTCATAACTATTCGGATATGGATGATGTCCCACCATGCATGGCTCCCTTTGATCCTGATATTTCTAGTGATTCCTCTATCTTAGATCTTGGTGCCTCGTCTTACCCACCCACCACATTTACCAATGCTACTCTTATGGAGAAATTGACCACTCCATCTTTAGAAACCACACTCCCATATGAGTATTCCTTTACTCCTCCTAATGAGTTTGTGTCTCTCACGCTTGAGTTGGATCATTTTCCTCCACCGTTTATCCCACCCAACCCACCCATTGTCCCTTCCATCCCACCACCTGGTTTGGATCTTGATTTTACACATTTCAAGTTTTCATCTACATTTTTAGATCCTCACCTGAAACCATCCTCCACCTTCCATGAGAGTATTTGTGGTGCTACTCTCTACTTTTGTGACATCGAGCCTGTTAATCCATGCACATCACTCTCTTGTGGTGTTGATTTTTCTTCTCGATAGCTCCCTGGTGTGTCACGGCGCGATCATTATCATCGCCCATTCATCAAACGGTCGTGTGATTTCTATGAATCCCATCCCATTTCACAAGCCAACCCATTTTTTCTCCCTCACAACATTGAGCACCATGCTTATAGGGCCCTCGTTGGCCTCACATTTAAGCTCAATAAGGCCCGTGGCTGATACCTCATCACCCATGACTTCTTTACCATTACCCTAATCCCCACCCACCAATGGTCCACCGATGCTTTGCATCGCGTGATGCACTTTGACATACATATGCATTGACCATTTTAGCCTCGATCCAACAAGACTGACGCTTCAGTCTTGTTTGGGGGTGATTATAATCACCTAATTTTTTTGCCACCCCGCACTTTCATAGCTCTTATCTTTAGGGTGAGAATAGTTTGATCTGGCTGAAGACTTTAAACTTAGCTCTACGGGGAGGCAGCCCGTGATTTCTTGTATGAGTCTCATCCTATTTGGGGGTGGTGTTTCACATCACCCTTTGTTTTGCCATGTTTATAGACTCGTACACATTTTCTTTATCTTCTCATCTATTCAAGTTTATTCTTGGCTTCATCTGTTCACTTCATTAGCGATTGATTCTAGTAATATCTTTCCTACCTTATGCTCTTAATTTTAAAAATTATTTTATTTAATATCGAGGATGATGTTCCTTTTTGTTTGGGGGTGGGGAATTTTATCAAAATCGTACCTCTTTTGAAATTTTTTTATTTTTAAACCTGATTTTTAAAATTTCGTGCAGTTTCTTTCATCTCACTCATTGATGTGAATTTTCAATCATCCATCTTTTAAGTCTAGGAATCAAGCTAGACGATTTATATTTTTATAAATAGTTTATGTAATACATAACAAGGCATGTTGCACCATGAATTTCTAGACTCAATAAAATTTGCGCACCTACCACGTCACTACGGTTAGAGTTGAGGAGTACTACAATTCTGATAAGAACCTTAAGGATCACTAGTGGAGAATTTAGCTTGTGATATTCGTGCCTTTCACCTTTTAGAGAGTTTTACGCAATCTCCGAGTCACAAGTTGATTCAACTTCTTTTGGGTCCGTACTTTAAATTGTTGTATGATCTCATTATTTTTCATAAAATTTTGGCATGATAACTGAAGAACGACATCACTTTCGAGTCGTAAGAAACACGTGTCTTGAAGTTTGTACCGATCCCCACACCTTCACCCGTACACTAACCAAATTCCATTTTATCATACATCCATACACATTCCATTTTCTATATCATCACCATATATCATACCACCCATTTTCGTATCAATTCCATTTTCCACCCACCATATTAAAAAAGGGAAGTGTGTTGAAAGTAAAAGGAGAAGGTCCGTCAAAGAGAGTGTTTGCATTTTTAGCGAATATCTCTCCCAAAGTCGATTCAGATGGAAGAAAATTAAATACAAATCTATGCTGGGGTTATTTGTATTTTTAGCAGATTTATCTCATACATTGATGCGTATTTGGAAAAGAAAAAAAATTAGAAAAAAAGTAAAAAAAGGAGAGAATCTGTCATAGAGAGTGTTTGCATTTTTAGCGAATATCTTTTCTAAAGCCGATTCAGATGGAAAAAAATTAAATACAAATCTATGTTGGGGTTATTTGTATTTTTAGCAGATTTATCTCATACCTTGATGAGTATTTGGAAAAGAAGAAAAAGAGAAAGTTGCAGTCAAGAAATAAAGACATTTGTTCGTCAAAGTATAATACACTCTTCTCAAATATCCACCATCCATCCATCATATCATCATCCCATCCTATCCTACCTCAACTCATCCCACATATCCCATTTCCTTTTCCCCTCACCCATAAACATCAATATTTCCCCTAGGTGTTCGGGAAAATGATAGTGAACTTGGTGAATAACTCAACGTTCTCACTATAATGATTAGCATTTCTTTCATGAGATCACTTTTCTTTCAAATTGTACGTTCTTTTTTATATGTGTGTGAGACGTTTGAACTTGCTTACATTTACTCACCTCCTCACACACAAAAGCGATACACTGACCCTAATCTTAAGAGTTCGTTTGAGAGATATATATCCGTGCGATTTGAAATTGATGCGTTGATTCCGATAAGGCAATCTAGGAATTACTCTTATGATACTCGACCCGTTTTGACTGATTCACACTACACATGTTGAGTTCTAGGAAGGATGTGCCTTGTGTATTTACTTAGCTAACATGTTATACATTCTAGCTTGTATTTCTCAAAACATTTATCTCGTGATGGATTGTGCGATTATTCTATGTCTAATAAGAGATTGACTGCCTTTCGATAAATCTTTTTATACAATAATTTTATGGGTATGTTCCCTGCAAACCCTCATGAGACACAACTCGTCCTGTAGGGCAACCTATAGGTTTAAAGGCTTGTTGCACATGCTAAGTGCAATCGCAAGTGCCCGCAAAAGTGGTACACTTTTGGTTACTTATCTTTCTATTTCTCTCTATCTTATTACTCGAGGACTAGCAACGCTCTGTTTCGGGTCGTGTGATAAGCACCCAAAAGTGTACACTTTATACCCCGAATAGACATATTTTAGTTGCTAATTCTTGACAATCTGGGTCTTATGTGCTTAAATGTTTATCTTGTAGGTCAAATGTCCGTTTGCGGTGTCAAAAGCTATATATCAAGTCAAATGAGTGTTGAATGAAGCTAAATACCCTTGTCCCGTACCCTACACCTACATAAACCTGTCCCGAAGCGTGTGTGTTTAGGTTGTCCCATTTTATTTTATTTGTGTCATTTTATTTTAGGGTTTATTTTATTATTTTATTTTATTGAGTCATGTATATATTTTTAGGATTTTATAATTTTTTAGCGCTTCATGTATTAGTTTTTATATTTTCTTTTATTTTCGTAGCTTTCAGTAAGTTTATTATTATTTCATTTTTTATTTTTTTATTTTTACTTTTTATTTTTATAGTTTTTATATTAGTTGTGTTTAGTTTTTTTTAGAGTTTGTTTAGTGTGTCATGTTGTGTCATTTTTATTTTAGTTAAGTTTAGTTAAATTTTTAGTTTGTTTTATTTTATTTTTTTAGTTTTAGGGTCATAAGTTAAACCCACACACAACCCCTCATACCTTTAAACCCTATACACACACATACACCCAATCTCACCTACACCCTCATTCTACTCCCATACACCTCACAGACACTAACACCTCACCATCATCTTCATCCTAACACCCACTATCTCTCCTCTACCCGCATTAACACCCACCAAGTCAACCACCCAAATTACCCATAACCCAACCAAATTGTCACCATGCAAAACCTATAAACCCATAATCCCGAAACCACCCAACCACCAAACTCAACCCTTCAACCACTGTCATCTCCAGCGTCGGAACCCAAAGCTCCAAACCAGCAGCAATATCACAGTAGCCGACCAGTCAACCCGCCAGATCTAAAACTCGACGACCAAACTCTGGCAACCCCACTAACTATTGTCCTACTCGCACCCCTCAACCTCACCTCCGGCGCCGGAACCCAACCTACCTAGCCCCACCTCCTTACCCCGTCGGTGCCGACATGTTCCCACCACCCCATAATCGTCAGACCACATCTCCAACCAAACAATCCCGATGACAAAACCAAAGTCGGAACCCCAAGCTTCACCCCCCCCCCCACCGGTTTTACCCGAAATCAAACCCAAAGCCTTTTAACCCATTTGACCTCCCATCTCCTATTCACGATTCATCACCTGCCAAATGCAAACAATAAACCCAACAAATACTAAACACTTAATACCCAGATGCCTTTTCCCACATGCCATTTAAACCAACCTTTTACCCATTTTCCCAAACTACCCCCAACTAATTCATTTAACCCCCAATTCCAAAAACACCCTCATATGCAAATCTGATTTTATTCCCTCACCTCACTTTCCACATGACCTCACACAACCCATGCACATGTGTGCATAATTCCCTAGATACCCTCACCGAAATACCTTCCATATCCCATACACCCTTGTCTTCTCATTATTACCCCCATGCTCCATACCTACTATTTAAAGAATGGAAGACTCAATTTGAAAAAAGGCTTTTGGATATCAATTTGTAGAGAGAATTCTAGAGAGAGATAGGTTAGATTAGAAAATAAATTAGGAAATTATTTTTGTAAATAGTTTTTATTTTTCTTTTTAGAGATTATTGAGTGATAAATTGTGAGTAATTCAATTGAGTATTATATTGAATTGATTATTGTTGGTTTCTCAATTTGGATGGATAGTGCTTGATTTCAAGGAAATAAGAGTTCAATTTCACTTCAAGAGATTGGGTTTGATTGTTCTCTTCTCTTCTCATTTATTTTATGCCTTTGATTATTAATTTGTCAAATTCCATACCATGTTAGGCTAAATCACCTTTTAAGGGGTGGGGGTAAACCCTTATTTGACGTTATTTTAGTTTAATTAGTTTAATTACTTGAAAATTCCCTTTGAATATTAATTTTGATCCCTCACCCTTAAATTTACGCCTCGAGAGAGGTTAAATGATTTTCGAGAGAAAATTAAAATTCTAGTTATAATACCCATTTTAGATTCGAACAAGAGATAGGGGTTTCTTAAGTGGGGTATTATTACTTGAATTTTAACTCTAAATTTATTTTCTAAGATTTACATAAATTTTAATTGATCGATCCTAGCGGGTGATTAGTTAAAAGAAGTGTAGATCTATTTTTTTGAGTTGTGGGGTGTTAAACTTAATATTCTAAAAGGTTTCTATTAAAATTACATTTGCAACGAGAGTTTATTTGTAATTTTGATATTAATTTGGGAGAATTCAATTAATTTAATTAATTAGTTAGAATAGCTAAAAATTTGTGGTGTAATCCCACTCCTTGATTGTTCTCACATTTATTTACCTCATTTATCTCATATTTTAGTGTTAGACTTTATTTTTCATTTTAGTTACTTTTTAGTTTGTAATTTGATCTTTCATTTTAGTTTAGTGTTATCACATCTTCACTTCACGTAATTTTTTTAATATTTGAAAAAGCTATAAAAGAAATAGAAAAAGTAAAAATCCCAAAAAAGAAAATAAAATTTGCATTACAATTGAGTTTGTCTCTAGCTTATCCCTTGATGTGGATTGATACCCTTACCTACCTCTACACTTGAGTTTGTTATAATTTGTAGGTATTTTAAGGTTTTGATTAACTTGGCTTTTAACAACGACACACAAAAAGCAAGTTATCATCGCGTCGTTCGAGCGATATTGGCAGTCGTTCGAATGAGATAGTCCACTCATTTGAACGAGTTCCTTTAAACTTTGCGTGATGTATTTTTGTCCTTACTTTGGAATCTTGTTGGAAGCAATCATTCGATACCCATTCAAATGAGATCATAGGTGTCGTTCGAATGAGGTACATGTTCGTTCTAACGATCGGGAGAGAATTTGTTTTTTAATTAGATCTAATCAAAATCTTTCATACTTATCCTATTTTAACCAACCTTATTATAAAGAAGATGAACGTGATTAGACTTCTTAAGAACTCTTTTCATAATAAAAAAACACCTCTTATGAGTTCTCTTTTGTGATCAAACACCTCCAAAAACATTCCAAATCCCTTGGAATAATTTAGATCACTTTACCAAGTCACAAAAAAGGTTTTTATCTTATAAACCTTTGTGGAGAGAAATATCTATTGCTGGATTGTGAAATAGGGTTTTCACTGCTAAAGAAGACAAGTTCGATCGGTGGATATTGAGGGTTGGTCAGAACTAGTGGATGGCTTTGGATCGAGTTGTATTCTACTAAATGTTTTGAAGGATCTGCGCGTCTCACTTAGATTTTCTATGTTTTTTAAGTCAATTTTCATTCAAAATATTTAATAGTGCTGGATATATGGTTTTTCCTTTTTAAGGGATTTTCCCCCATCACTTGGGTTGATCGCATGCTTAGTTTGAACATTGGAAATTGGAAACATCTTGTATGCGCACCTAATTTAATTGAAGATAAAAATTGATAAAAATTATATTTGTGTGTGTCGAAATTTATTATACAAATCAGTCCACTGAATCACTTGCATTATCAAATTTGTATTAGAGTCGTTTGCACTAATTTATAGTCTGATCCTGATTTTTATAGATGAGATGCCAATTTTCTCAAATTGGTATCAGAGCCTATTGCACTAAATTACTGTGTGATCCTTTACACAATTTTTTAAAATCATTTTTTCTAAAAAATGTTGATCTTTAAAATTTTATATTTAATGAATAATATGTATAATAGGATGCCTATTTTTATGATTCACTAGGACTACTGGAAAACAAGAATGAGGTCCACTTTAAAATCCATATATCAGCGTGTCTGGTTGGTTTGTGAAAGTGGGTGGACACCACCCACTATGACTATTGATAATGTCGTTGGCCCAAAACCTATCTTTTCATTGATAGAGGATGAATTTAAGTGGAGAAACTCTAACTCGCACGGTCTGAGTGCCATCTCTAGAGCCGTCACCCCTGAAGATTTTCGCTGCATTATAACATGCACTACGTCTAAAAAAGCTTAGGATACCCTTCATCTCACTCACAAGGAAACTAATGCTGTGAAAACTTATAAGATATATAACCTCACCACACAATTTGAGACTATTACCATGATAGAGTTTGAGTCTTTCGATTGAGTTTTGTGCATGTTTATTTGATAATTCTATTTTTAATTTGGGTGAGAAAATTCTTGAGACGGGAGTCCGTTTTATCCCTAAAGTCACTGTTTTGAATTTATTAGGAATATTATATATTCTTAGGTTAGAAGAACTCATGGGAGACCTTCAAGCTTAGGAAATTGATATGTTTCCTAAAACAGTTAAACCAAGGGAAATAGGGATTGCATTGAAAACTAAAACTAAGAAAAAGAAGACACGAAAATTTTGTGATTCTGAATCTGAGTTTAATTTTGAATTGAATGACTTAGCCCTTTTGCAAAAAAAATTCAAAATTTTTTTCAAAATTTTCAAAGAAAAATCTTTTGAAAAAAATAAAAATAAGAATGAGGGCGAGGGCGAGGGCGAGAAGGTTTATGAGAAAGATGAGATAAAATGTTATGAATGTGATAGAAAAGGGCATAAGGCATATGAGTGTCCCACTGGGCTTAAGTGATAGGGTAAAAGAGTTCCAAATAAGGCCACTCTTAGTGATAGTGACATCGATTCGGTGAATTCCAGGCATGAATCGTTTATTACAAGGCCAACCATGTTAGTACTTATACTTTGTCCCACATTAATGAGGACATTTCTAAATGTGAGAGCCTCGATGATGTTTTAATTCATTCTGGAGAGAGTGAGAGTGAATAAGAGAATTTGAGTTAGGGAGAAGGTGGACTCCAAAAACCATTTAGTGATATTTACACTGAGACGTTAAAAATGAAAAATCTTAATAAAAGTTCATCTTTTAGGGTGTGTGATTTGGAGAAGAAAGTGAAAGTATTGAAAAAATGTGACGTGTCAGCGAATGAACTGAGGAAGGTGAAAGTTTGACCAACACCGTGTCTAGTCTTACAATAGATCTTCAATATTCATTGGCGACTAGTGAGAAACTTAAAGCCCTTGTTTCCAATCTCGAGAGTGATCTCAAATGTTCTCGGGAGGTCAAGGTCACTTTAGAGGATACATCTAAGAAATTTGGAAAGATTCTCATCGGTCCCCTGTTAGGTAACGTTCAAAGCCATGGAATAGGCTATGACGATGCATACACATCCATAGCTACACTATATCCAGTTCCTAAGTTTGTGGTGGATCCTTATAACCCTCATCCTAACTAACCTAGGAGACCTAACCCACCTAGGAGAGCTCGTCCTAGACATTTTGAGAAAGGTGGACCTAAGACCATTTATATTTGTACCCATTGTAAACAAAGAACTCACCTTAGAGAGTTATGATTTAATCGAGGAAGAGTTTCTCATATGAGTGTTCTCTGGTATACTCCCACACAAATTTCTACACATGTTCTTATACTCACTCTCACACATGTTACCCTGCATACTCCTGCACGCTGCCATAGAGATTTTGAGAGTTTTCAAGAGCAAGTAGAGTATTTAGTCAAGACTTCACAAAATTTGATGGAGGAATTTCTTAGGATGTCATCTCCTTTTGAGAACTCATTCGGACCTAATGATTGAGATTGAGACTTGTTTCTAGAATAGGGTGATTACCATGTTCATATCTTACATACCTATTTCTAGATGGTATTATCATTATATTTATTCATTTTTTTTGAAAAATACGAAAAGATTTTTTATTTTTAAGAAAAAGAAGAAAAAGTGAAAAAGATTTTAATTTGATAAAATTTGTGAAAAAGACAAAAAGAGTTTTGTATTTTCTTTTATCAGCATATATGGATGAACGTTTAAGATATTCGTATCACCCCATCATTTCATCCATTTACGTGGTGCTTTGAGACATGACTTTGTTTAAATAGTGTGCTTAATAATGGGTGGATTCGTTACGTTGTTATTTGATGACTACTTACTACATGTTTGACTCCTTGTCACCTTAATTGCACAAGTGCACGAGATTTATGAACATTGTGCTTACTTTTCCCTTGTCGAATACGATGTTCTCATTCGAATTATGCTTAATAACAAACCAAATGTAAAAAGAGATAAGCTGTGCATGTAAGAACCATTGCCTGGATTTTATTTTTTTTCCAACAAAATGTTGTTATATGTTAAGAAATGGAAAGGAGATACGAAAGATAAAAATATTCTTTTTGTAGCCACCATTTTCATAAATGATCCTAAAAGTATTAGAGACACATAAAAATTGAAGTGCCAGTCCAATTTTGTTTAGATTCATTGATATTTCACTACATATGCACTATGATTTCTTCAAAATAATTGAGAGTGAATTCTTATACATGAGATATTTTGAGGGAGTTAAAGTCTAAGAATAAAGGGTTTGCACAATGAACTTTCTTGGGAAACATTACATAGTTTGGCGTTATTGGTGTGAGAATCATTTATGTTCACAACATATTGATTGAGTTAAGTCAATTTCATATGAGTTCACTTTTATTACACCTAAGGTAGAAT
Organism: Sambucus nigra; assembly: GCA_949130495.1. Classification (NCBI taxonomy): domain Eukaryota; kingdom Viridiplantae; phylum Streptophyta; class Magnoliopsida; order Dipsacales; family Adoxaceae; genus Sambucus; species Sambucus nigra. The sequence goes on along the minus strand of OX422211.1, from coordinate 663,645,679 downwards.
TTGAGTAGTTTATTTAAAAGTGTCTCATGACTTCGTGTACACTTGTTATGAGTGTTTATGTTGGGTTGAGTATGAAAAATGTTCACATAATTACATTATGCATTCATGATTCGGATATTTTAATGTTATTCCACGGTGTCTTATATTTGTACATTTTATACTTTATACTTGAAAAATGAAAATTTTCGAAAATACTTTATGGAAAAGATGCCTTTTGAGATTATCATTACATGTGCGTTATTTACATATCTTTCTCATGATATCTTACTACTTCATGTGATGCCTTATATTTCATGATTAGTTTTGACTCCTTTTTCTATTATAAACAAAAAGGAGGAGAACAAATTAACGGGGAGTTTTATTATTTTTTTGCTAAAACTCATTTATGTCATGGTATTTTGTTTGTCTCATATGTGTAGGACGTTACTCCTAGATAATGATCACTTGGATCCTCACAAGATGAAGATAAATCTATCTAAGGAGAATGTCAATTGTATTTGATGACTTACACAAAAATTACTTTCCATTTCATGATTTGGGAGGGTAGTTAGTGTTTTAAGTCTTTAGGATCCAATTTGTCTTCGTTTTGTGTTTTGTACCAGAATAGCTAAAGGGGAAGATTTATAAGAGAAAGTTTTATAATTGCTCATATTTTATTCTTATTTTTAGCATATCCTGTTACACAAACACTGTCTTTACATGACTTCTCGAGAAGTTGAAGACATTTGAAAGTTAAAAGAATCATTTGTCTCAACAACCTTGGAAGAAGTTATGGTTTTGATTGGTAAAATGGTTTATTTATTATTTTTGGGGTTTAAGAATTTTTAAGAGGTTATTTTTTCTAAAAAGGAGTTCAAATTTTTATAGATTTTTTTTTGTAAATTACACTACCTCATTTGAACGAGATTCACATTCATTTGAACAAGATAGTCCAGACGTTCTAACGAGTTCCTTTAAACTTTGAATGATGCATTTTTGGTCATCCTCTTGAATCTCGTTCGAACGAGATCATAAGTGTCATTCGAATGAGGTACAGGTTCATTCGAACGGTCGGGTGAGAATTTATTTTTTAATTAACTAACCTTCTTATAAATAGAATGAATGGGATTAGACTTCTTACGAACTATTTTCATAATAAATAATACATCTTTTGAGTTCTCTTTTGTGGTTAAACACCTCTAAAAAAATTCCAAACCCCTTGAAATAATTTAGATCAATTTACCATGTCATGAAAATGGTTTATATATTATAAACCTTTGCGGAGAGAAATCTCTACCGTTGAATTGTGAAATCGGGTTTTCACAGCTAAATAAGACAAGGCTGATTAATGGATACCGAGGGTAGACCGCTACCTGTGGAAGGATCTAGACCAAGTCGTATTCTATTGAAGGTTTTGAAGTCTATGCGCATCTCGATTAGATTGTCTAAGTTAGTTAAGTCTATTGTCATTCAAAACATTTAATATTATTGAATATATTATTTTGCCCATTTTAGGGATTTTTCCTCATCACTTGTGTTGATTTCAAGCTTTGTTTGAAAATTAGAAAATGGAAACATCATGTATGCACACCTAATTTAATTGAAGAAATTTTTTAATAAAAATTGAATTTGTGTGTGAGGCAAGTTATTATACAAATCAGTCAATTGAATCACTTGCATTCTTAATTCTATTTATTTCGAAAATCATACTTTCGTTTGTATATACATATTACTATGATTACTAACATTGACATGTGGGTTGAGGGTATATGAATTACCCCTTACTAAGCTATTTGAGCTCATCCTTTTTATTCCTTAACTTCCTTAGGATGAGAGGCCACGGATCAAAGGGGATTTGAGAAAGTAGGTTATGATTTAGAATAAACTTTTATTGAGATATTTCATCTAGTTATACCCATTACTTTGTTTATACATGTTGAATTGTAATGCTTGTTGTATTAGACGATGTAACTTCATATTGCATGTATTGAGGAATACGGTTATTTATTATGAGATTTAGTTTATTATTATATTTACTTGTTATTCAAAATGAAAGAGAAGTGATAATAACTATATTTGGGAGTCTATAGTTTACTTAGAGGCCACATCTTAGTAAGGTTTACCTAACCAAAGATTTTACTTAACTATTATCGTGTGAGATTAAGTGAATTAACCCCTCAGCTTAATAGCAGAAGGATGCAGGTTGTACAAATGGTATTAGAGCATTCGTTTTTAGAGACTGGGTGAACTTGCATTAAGGAACTTACGATAGTATACTTATATGTGTGTAATTATTTTTAAGAAGCTATGGTAAGAGGTAATCACTTTGGATATAGAGAAGTCGTGGAAAACTATGTGAGGCCGTGGAACTTGTTGTCCCCAATGAACAATCGAATGGAGAAAAATTTACATACATAATTATTAGGTGCCCAAAAGCCTGACCAAGGGAAATTGAGGCAAGAACGGTGAGGGAATGTCTCATTGTCTTCACCAGGGCACTTCAAGAAGTTTAGTTCATAACCCTTTAAGGTGGAGCTTGATCCCTTATAGGCTGATGCTTGGATAAGAAAGAGAAAAAGGATAATTGAAGTTTTAAAATGCATTGAGGAGAATAAAGTGTCATTTGCCACATTTATGTTTGAGGTAGAGGTTTATCACCAATGGACGATGGTGAGGAGGACCTAACTTGGAGATGAGATTGTAACCATTGGCTGGACAAAATTCAAGGAAACCTTAAGAAATATTTTCCAGTCGTGACCAGAAATAAGCTAGAAGTAGAGTTTCTAGAGTTAACTCAAGGATCAATGTATGTGTCCGAATATGAGGATAAGTTTGCATAGATTTCACATTTCTCTCATCATACAATTATTATAGAGGAAAGAAAGGCTAAGAACTTTGAAAGAGATCTAAAACATGGACTCCACGACCGAGTTAATAGTCTAAGGATGTAGACATACATAAAATTGATGGAAGTAGTCTAGGTCATATAATAGGATTTTGAAGAGAGAATAAAGTCTATGGGTGAGAAAAAGAAGGGAAGGGATGCGGGAACCAAAAAATATGATAGGGCATGACAATAGGCTCAAAGGCCATGACCTACTAATGGGGCCATGGAGAAAAAATAGTTTGAGAAGACAAACATTGTGGCAGTCACCTGTTATAACTGTGGAATGAAGGGGCATTTGGCTATTAGAATAGTGGCAAACCAGGGTACAAGACTAAGGAATGTAGAGTGCTAGAGAAGAACGCAGCTAAGCCGTAGAATTAGGATAGAGTCTTCCCAATGAATTCTAAGGATGTTGAAAAGGTTAAGGATGTTATTATAGGTACTATTACTATTGGTGATAGAAATTCTTATGAATTTTTTTCTCTGGATCCAACATTCCTTTGTATCCACTAATTATTCACATAAACTAAAAGCGAGCCCCCAAACCTTGAACCTTCCATTGATGATAAATACCCCAAGTAGGAGTGATAGTGTAATTCACGGCCATTATGAGGCGACATGCCATGGAGTTTGATAATCAGTGTTTTAAGGTTAAATTGATTCCTTTAGAGATATAATATTTTGATGTGATCTTAGGATTGGGATCATTATCAACCCACTTTGTTGGGATTAATAGGTCTAGAAAGGAAATCTTCATTTGTAAACCTAATATGGACAAAGTAAGATTTGGAGGAAGTAAACCAAGCAGAATGCCTTTATTGCTATTAACCTTAAGAATCAAGAGAATGTTAAAGGGAGGATGTCATAGTTATATATGTTACATAAAGGATCTTTAAAAGACCATGGTCGTCCTAGGAAATGTCCTAGTAACCAGGGAATTTAAAGATGTCTTCCCTAAAGAGCTTCTAGGATTGTCCCTGAATAGAGAAATAGAGTTTAATATTGACCTCACGCCTAAGGCCACACCCCTTTCGAAAGCACCCTATAGAATAGCGCCCGCAGAATTGAAGGAGCTAAATGATCAATTGGAAGATGTGTTAAGATGAGGTTTCATTAGGACCAACACCTCCTCTTGGGGTGACCCGGTAGTTTTATAAAGTATAAAGATAGATCAATGAGAATGTGCACTTATTATGGAGAATTGAACAAAGTGATTTTGAAGATCAAATATCCCTTGCCTACGATTAATTATATTTTTTACCAATTAAAGAATGTCAGATATTTCTCCAAGATCGATCTAAGGTCAAGGTGTCACCCATTGATAATAAAGGATGAGGACATCCATAAGACAACTTTTAGTAATAGATATGGTCATCATGAATTTATGGTTATGTCCTTTGAATTGACTAATGCCCCTATTGCCATAATGGATTTGATAATATAGCATCTCGACCCTCCTTTGACAAGTTTATAATTATATTTATTGATTATATTTTGATTTATCAATTAGGAAAAAAGTCCCCATCCGTCATAAACAAGAATTATTTCTTGTTTAGAGTCCTTTTGGGTCAAAAATCCTTCAAAGAAGAGCCATCGTGAAGTTGTTGTTTGAAGAAAAAAGTCCAAATCCACACTAATCACCTCAACCCTCACACACCACATGTATTCGCGACCAAGGAACTCATGGTCACATTAGGTTTTTACGCAATCAAGGTCAGCTAACCAGTGGTCATGAATGGTCAAGCCATGGTTATGGCTTCCTTCATTAGTCTTTCTCCTTGATTCTAGGGTTCTTGCTTATCTTTGTTAAAACTACATCATTTTGACCTTCCAGCAGCCTACAGAACTTCGTTAAAACACCTCTAATCTTGATCAAAGCACAGACAAAATCTAATGAGATTCCACCATGATCTAACCCGATATAATGAAGTATGAACAAAAGTAAAAATATATTACATCCCCTAAAAAATTCATCAAATTACATCGATTAATACAATAATTAAAATAACCTCATTATTACAACAAAATAAAATCTATGAAATATAACTACGGATAAACCACCATAGGATTTACTCATATAACATAAAAAACATGATTCCATGATAGAGGGAGTAATAATATCCAACAAAACCATGTTAGTCTGAAACATATACATCAATGCACATATTTTGTAACATGCAACCTAGGTTTTTCTTGGTGGACAACATATACTTTTCTAAAACATGATCAATCTATAATCGGGGCTTTGATAAAAATTATTGGGGATTGATAAAATGAAAAAAAATTCTTCCCAAAAATATTTTTTCAATCCTGTAAAAAAGAAAAACAAAAACTAGGTTTAAAGCATAAACCAAGGGATTTAAATCATGATACCTTTGCGGTTCTTGTAAGTGATCTGAATGAGGAGAAATCTAGTTTGTACAAAATGAAGAAGCTTCTTTTATTTTACTTCCAACACATTTATGGAATGTTTTGAATCTTTTAGTATAATATCCCTGTAGGGTAACCATAGTGCTTGGGACCTTTCTAAGATGAAAACGTGATGATTTATGAGAGAAATCATGTTCTCTCTTCTCACCCCTTCATAAAAACATGAATAGTTGTCATCTCTTTAACTCTTGGGATGTTAATGCTGCTTAAAACCCTACTAAGACTCGTATATATAGGCACACAAAGTGGGATTTGGGAACTTAGGGTTTCTAAAGAGTTTGGGAATACTACTTTGGTAATGGACTATACTAGGAATCCAAGACTAAGAATTAAATTAACTTCCGGATGAAAATATGAAAATCCCATATTACTTCCCTTAACTCACTGATTAGGTTTACTGGTAGAATCTAAAGTTAAAAGTTTATCGAGGTAGTATCATAATCCAGAATATCTCTTGAACACGGATTTTCTAGAATATGATCATATACATGTACACACAATGATTGCCCAACATGCAGAGATTTAGAACCAATAATTAGATCTCACCTAATGATGTTGGAAATTGCCATTTAGGGTTCAACCTGGTTTAGAGCTTGCACAATAATCAAGGAAATAAATAACAGAAGTACAGTAGTCTAAAAGCTAAAAGAAATTAGATAAACACAAGTATTTAAGTGGTTTAGCCTTAGCCTACGTCCACTGTACAAAATATAGGAGTGATTCCAATATAAATATGGGCAAATAACCATGGATGGAGTATACAAGATTCTCTCTTTCTACAAAAAAGCATAGTAACAGTAGGGTTTCGAAATTATGATCCTTTAGGATGATAGGGTTGGGGTTGTGAAATATTACCCCCAAGATGCACTCCATGTGTGAATGAGAGGGGCTAATGATCATATGACACTTGTAGAGAAGTATTTATAAGTCATAATCTAGAATATTCTCCCCACGTGTTAGTTGATCTTCTAAGTGGTTATAGCTAGATTTGTCCACAATACCCCTGTGATGATTTTTTCACGTGTATGAGATGTCTGAGGTAGAGGGTCTCGACTAGATAAGTCTTCTAGATCTTTATACAACCCCGATTAGGCTAAGACGAAACTGATTAATTGTCTAAGACTGGTACGGGTGGTGTTATTGAGTCATCCTTCTTGTGTTATTTGAGGCTCACACTAACGATGGTCGAGATCGGTTATCTCTTATTGAGGCAAATACTCTGACTGGACATGTGGAGTGGTCTCTGAGGTCGATATCACTTAGGAAAAGACTCAGGGTGAGGGATTTTAAAGGAAAATGACTCTATTTGAAGACATGTTCGGAAGAAAACTCTTCCTTTGTGGGTCCTTCGGACGAGACCACACTTTTTTATATCGACCACCCGGTGGACTTTAGTATTTAATGTCAATAGAAGGCTAAGCTTTAAAAACTTCTGATATCTCTTCTCGTTCCGATGCTATGTTTCTTAGTTTGCCTCCGAGGATATCCCAACATTCTTGGGGTTACAATGGTTGTACTAGTTTTTAATAGAGATATCACTTCTCATTTATGAGAAGTAATACACATATCGTTCATTGAGTGGCTTGATCAATGTTAGTGCAAACCTCTAAGGCATGAACATAGATAAACGTCTCATTGGGGATGCCCTAATGATGGACCTCTTTGGGAAGCATAGGCGTGTTTTAGGTGATAAAGTTACCATTGTCTTTTCATTTATGTATTTATGTCAAACCTTATTTCCATAGAAAAATTTGTCTTCTTTCTATAGATTTTATAGCCACTTGCATTTCTTTTTTCAACATTTTTCCTTCATTCCCATCCCTTTTGTTCATTTCCTAATACTTTCTCTTCGTTTCCTTTCACTTACTCATGTTTTATGTGCTTTCATTTTTCCCAGAGTACTTTTCTATTTTCTCTGGTCACCATTTGTGGTGGTTTATATCTACTTTGCAAATTTTAGGGCGGGTACAAAACTAGGAATCGATTTTAAGTCAAATTGGCAAGGGTTTTAAACTTTGCATTTTTGACGTCTTCTCTAGTGAGAGTTACCTGAGGTGTTCTTGGAGTTCTTGAGGAAAATTTTACAAAAATGATTCAATCACCTTAGTTTTATCCTTAGAAATTTTCATCTAGGTTACCTTATTTTTTTATTAATGTACCGTAGGTTATACAAGCTTACTGAAGTGTTTTCTCATCAGCACGAACGCATAAGACAAGAGATAAAAAAGGTGAGGTCGAGTCACGCTGAAATAGGCCTCAAATACCATTGACTCCTACCCCTTTAGCTGTAGAAAAACCTCTTTTACTATTAATTACCCTTCTTGACATTTACTGTAGCATCCTTGGGCAAGGTCGACCACCAATATCCCTGGGTAATAATCCTCTCAGCCAAAGATCTTCCCCTAATGTGACTGGAGCAGGAGCCTTCATGCATGTCCTTAAAGATGTATGCTATTTCAGATGGATGGACACATCTGAGCAGAGGGAGCAAAAACCTTTTCTTATATAAAGTGTCTCATATGATGGAGAACTTAGCATCTTTATATCTCAACTTCCTCTTCTCGGTCTTTGATTATGTTAAATCCCCACTCTTTATGTACCTGATGAGAGGATCCATCCAGGAGACTCCCATGTTCAAATTTAGACAAGATTCCGAAGTACTGTCCTCCTCCTCGATGGTCAACCGATGTAAGATTTCTACAGGCACCATCCTCCTTATCTTCATTCTTGTGGTTGAGGCAAGCCTTGAAAGGGTGTCGGCTCGGCCTTTGTCTAACCGAGGTATTAATGCAAAAAACTAGACTAGGCCTAATTATTTTATCATTGATAAAATTAAGTAAAATAAATAAGACACAAGAGGTTTTTATAGTGGTTTGGCTCAAAGTAATAGCCTACGTCAACTATTATGTATTGACTTCCTTGACTTGTTTTCTCGTCCCTTGCAATGAGGGTGATACAAGGTATTTATAGCCCAAGGGGGGATCTTCATCGTTGTCATGTGAAAGGATGGAATGCCTTTATTTTTTAGGCATTTACATCAATACATAATGAGCATTAATTATATGAATGATGTCGCCTCATAGGTAATACAGGCTGTAAGACTACTGATGCTTGGTTGGCTGTACATAATGGATTTTTTACTATTGGTCAGACAACCATGTTGGTCGGACTTCCCTGTTGGTCGGATAACCATGTTGACTTGGACTTGTTCTACATAGGATGACACGTGTTGGCTTGTAAATTTTCCACGTAGGATGGTAAATTTTGGTATCACCAGAAGCCCCTAATGTTTCATACTTGGAGTTGATACGAAAGTGTGGAATATTATGCTTTCGAAGTAGCTCGAGCTGTTTGGTTTAGCTGCAGACCTTCCATACTTGTGAATTTTATTACTTGATTGCTGACTTTGGGCGCGAATGGCTATTTTTATAAATATTTTAAATTTCAGAAAACTTTTACGGGGTATCTTCGTCTTTTCCTTTATTATCCTCCGTAAACCCAAACGTCAATCTTTTTAATCATTTGTTTCCCACTTTTCAATGCGTCTTATAAAAAGGGCGATAAAACTTTGATTATCTTCTACCTCTTTCTTCTGATTCTGCCACTGGGTTTTTGCTTTTGTGTTATCGTTTTCTTTCCTATCTTCAGTTCTTACTGAATCCTTAAATCTTTGTAAGAATATTTATTCTCTTCTTCTTTGTTTTATTCATCATGGTTTACTCTATCGAGTCCCTTGATATGTTCAGAACTGATTTTAATATTCCGGCTTGGGTTCTATTAGAAAATCCCACTATTTCTACAAATTTCTTCTCTTTCGCTGAGGGTCATTGGTTTTCTTCCATCTTTATTGTTGAATGTGATTTCACATTTCCTCCCAATCTCCCGTGTTTGGAGTTTTGTCAATATTTTGACATTGTACCTGCAAGAGTGGCTCCCAACACATAAAGAGCTGTAAATGGAGTTTATAAATTAAATCAAATTTATGGAACCCATCAAGGGATTTCAGAAATCATGTTTTGTTATAATTGGGTAACTAGTGATACCACTTTTTATTTGAAAACTAGGGCTATTAGTAAAGCTTTGGCAATAATCTCCCTGATTCTAATAGGGATTATCTTGATCATGGGGTAGTTGTAAAAAATTGTCAACATTCCCCTTTAGTTGGAGGTGCTAAATACTAAGGACGTAGGTGATGATGTAAAAAATTAGATTATCTCTAATTATTCAATCACAGATAAAATAAATAAGACAAAAGAATTTTTAAAGTGGTTCAGCCTTAAAAGGATGGCTTACGTCCACTATTTTTGTTATTGCTGACTGTCTGGGAATTCTCGATAACAGGTTTTTACCAAGAAATTCTCCGTCCCTTACAATGAGGATGATACAATGTATTTATAGCCCTGAGGTTGTACATGTGAAAGGGTAATACATAGCTGTTCGATAGGCGTATACATATGTATGATAACAATCATCTTTTAATGCGAATTTAATCCTCTTAATTGTCTGGTAATAAATGTTCTGATCGAGATGCAGCTCGGATCGCCTAAGCTGCTCAGACCGCCTAAGTATCTCGGTATCCATGAGTTGCTCGGTGCAGTAAAGTTCCTCGGAGAGAACTTATTGCTCGGAGTATCTGATTTGGTAAGGGAAGTTGAGTTCCTCGAAGTCAAGGTGTTGTTCAGAAATGTTTGTTAGTGCCATGTAGATTGACACGTGTCTCCACTTAGTTGAGCCATGTCAGCAGACTAAATTTGGTATCAACAAAAGCCCCCAATGTTTCACAGTTCGAGATTGAGGAGTGTGGAACATTCTTCTCGAAATATGGCGGGATTAAATGGTCATCCTGAATTTTAGGAGAGTTTTCTTTGTATTTATTTTTCTTTTCGAATTCATAGAATTAGACTTTTCAAATTTTTCTAACTGCTCCGGTCTTCGCGCCCTTTTTATCCTTTTAGTTGCCGGTAGTGCAAACGTCTCTCTTTGTAATCATTACTTTTACCCCTTCCCAAGGTAAGGTATTTAAGCGTTGCAGAAAATCCTATCGTCTCTTCACTTTTTCAAATCTGTATCTTTGAGTTCTCCATTTCTTCTCTATCTTGTGCGTTCATCCCTTCCATCGTTCGTTGTCAACTGATCCATCCTTTTTCTATAAGATCTTCTTCCTTCTTTTTTATTTCCTTTATTCATCATGGTTTACCTTATTGAGTCACTTGATCAGTTTTGTTCTGATTTCTCTATTCCTTCATGGGTCGTTTTGGAGGAACTTTCTGAACCTTCTGATTATTTTTGTTTGGCTGAGGGACATTGGTTCCCCATTCTCTTTGTAGCTGAATGTGGCTTTTCTTTTCCCCCTAACCCCTTGTGTCTGGAATTCTGTCAATATTTTGACGTGGTTCCTGCAAAAATAGCCCCCAATACATGGAGAATAGTTAATGGAGTCCATACGTTAAATTAGATTCATGGAACTTGTATAGGAATTCCAAAAATTATGTTTTGCTATAGATGGGCTGTCAGCGACAGTACTTTTTACTTGAAAACTAGGTTTTTAAATAGGGTATTAGTCGTTAATCTCCCAGATGCCAATAGGGATTACTTCGAGCATGGTGTTGTTATGAAAATTTGGCAACATGCTCCGCTAATTGGAAATGATGAGTATCAGGGTCCTAGATGCCCTCCCTATGGAAATGGGATAGGTTGTTTTTATTTTAATTTATTTTTGAAATTATGCTTTCTTTGTGTTAGATAAAATGTGTCACTGACATTTTAGTTTTGATTTATTTGCAGTTGACAACAAGAAAAGGTCTCCAAAAGAGACATAAGTTAATTTAAAGCATCTGAAACTTATCTGGGGTTTGCATCAAACTATTGCCGACGAACACATCAGATCAGCTTCGTACTTGTTTTAGTACAAGAGTTACACCTCATCTTTTACTGCTCGTCCAGTGATAAGTGATGTAGAACAAGTACCAGCTTCTAAAGGTTCTTCTCCTGAGTCACATATTCCTCTTAGAGAAAGAATGAAGAGAAAAAGAGCTCCTGCCCTCTTTAAGAAATATGCCTCTATTGTTGGAGAGGCAAAGAAAATCAAGCAGGATGTCCCAGAAGGGACAAGACAAATTGATGCACCTCTTCCAGCTATTACTGTGAAGGTTGCCGAGAAGCCCCCTGTGGATACAAAAAAGGTTGCAGATGTTTCCCCTCTAAGCGAGGTTGTAGTTATATCAACGACCAAGATGATGTCCTTGGTCGAGAATGTTCCTGTTCCCACGAGGAAGCTGAAGAAGAGCTCCTCGGTCAATTTGGCTGAATCCATCTCTCAACCTCCAATTATTGGAAGTGGTGTTCCCACTTTCGTTGCTTCGAGCTCTGCCATGAGCTCGGTGAAGTCTTGGATCATCCCCGAGATCCAAAGTATTGAAGAAAATCTTTCCCGGGATAGGGTTACCACTTTGGCAGCTCATCACATTGCCTCAGTAAGTATTGTTAATCTAAACTTTCATTTTTCCATATTATGTGCTTGCACTGACTTACAGTTATTTTCTTTTTCCAGTTGGTAACTTGTTTCAATACAATTCTGAATAAGTACGAAGCCATCAAGGCATCCATCTCCTCTGGTGGTGTAGAGGAGAAGAACAAAGAGCTCGAGGGGAAACTCCAACATGCTGGAGAGTTTGAAAACAAGCTCAAATCTGCCGAGGAAGAGCTAAGTAGACTTCGTGACGTTGGTCATCAGAAGGAAGAGGCAGAAAAGAAATTGAAAGCTGTCGAGGAACTTCTATCTGAGAAGCTTTCCTCGGATAAGGTGAAAAGGAAATTGGCTGTGAAAAAGTCCTTCAGTGTTGGCTGGGACAAAGGCTGGAATAAGGGTTTGGCTGCCATGGTCTCACAAATGGAGTATGGCAGCCTTAAATATTTCAGGGATAGTTGGGTGGCTGCTCTGATAGAGATGAATGTCGATGAGAACTCCGACCTATTTCAGCGACACATTCCTGGCCCCCCTCCTACTCCCGGGAAAGAAGAAGAAGACGAAGCTCCTTCTAAGGAATCCTCCATGGTGATTGGAGATCAGATTTCTTATGCCCCAGTTGTCCAGACTTCCCATGAGCAGTTTCAACCAACCAACCTTTCAGTCGAGCAGCTTCCATCACCTCCGAGCAACCTACCATGCCTTTCGAGCAACCTGCCTCTTCGTCCCAGCCTCCCAAGAAAGTTTTAGGAGACAAGGAGAAGGTGTAGCTTTGTTCGTACTTTTTTTTCTCTTTGCTTATTTTTGTCAAATATAACTCTGAGCTATGTACTTCCCTTTTATGGTGCAATAAAATTTGAGATTTTTATTATTCATACTGTTGATTCTCTTCTTCTTGCTCTGTTTGCACTCTTATTGATTCTTGCTATCTCTTCCTTTTACTAGTTTATGGCCAGGATGGAATTGTTATATGCTCATGATAAAAAATTGTTGAGATAATGCAATGAATACTTCAAAGTTGGTCATACAGATATGACTAAAGCTCAAATTGTTAATATCCTCAGTCCAGATGCTTCAGAGCGAGTAGTCAAAGCCTACCAGTACTTAAAGTGTCCGCTTGACTGCTCAATGGCTAATAATGTAGCATATTATGAGATGATTGAAGACCTCCAGGGCACTCTCGAGGAGCTTCAACAATAATACAAGGAATCTACAGCCCTTTTGCACTAGGGATATGAGAAAAAGTATCAGCAACTAAGTACTGATAAGGGATATGATAAGTTATTTGTTGCTTATGATGTGAGGGAGAGAACTTTGAAGACCGAGGTCAAAGAGCACAGGCAGATAGATAATTTGCTGGAGCAGGAAAACAATAACATGCGAGGAGAGATATCTCGATTGAAATCTGTAACGTCTTCCTCGAATGCTTTGGTCCCTATCAACGACGAGGGTTTCTCTTTCTTAGAGATCGAAAATGCCAATCTGAGAGACGAATTGGAAACCTTGAAGAGAGCTGGTCCTTCTACCGCTGCTCGCGGACGAGCAAGAGCTTCTCGAGGATGAGCAAGGCCTGCTTGACTTACTATTGAAGAAGCTAGAACGCAGGCAACCTTGGAGAATCAAGCATTCCAGTTGGTGGCAAAGAATCAAACATTAGCTGAGATGTCCAAAAAGATTCTGAATCCGGACGAGCATCTCTCTGCACAAAAGTCTGCCTTGGAGAGTAAAGAACTTTTAGCGAAGAACCTCCTCGAGCAATTGGAGAGGTTAACCTATCAATTCCACAAGCAACCCAGGGAGTTTTGGATGGCTGGTTATAATGAAGCCCTCTACCATCTAGATGATCGGATCCAAAATGCTAATAATGTGGGTTACAAGCAAGGATGGCTAAATGCCTTGGGTGTGCTGCAATTGGAACAAGGTCACTATTTGTGGGATTACTATGACCATGGGTTGCTCGATTTGCCGGTGCCTCCTTTCAAACTGGATATGAGCTGGATTCCTACTCGGGCCATTCCCTAATGTCTAATTTCAAAGTATATCGGTCACTATAGCCTTCATTCTAACTTTGAGGTATCTCGCCCGGAGCACCTTCTTGATAGGCCATCTGTGATGAACATCAGGATGCTCAAAGATATTAATTTCATAAATTCCCCTTATGCTTTAGACGATCCTCCTGCTGGCGAAGAACCTGTTTCAAAGGTAGAGGGGAAGAAACCAATAGAATAGGAATCTTGATGTAACAAATTTTTTAAAATATGTATTTCATTATCAATGTATTTTGTTTTGGATTTAATGAAAAACTTCTAATTTTATTTGCAATTTCGATTGTCTTGGAAATATTCAGTAAGACATTTCTTTTTATTTACTAATGAATGTGCATGTATATCTGTTAAAAAGATAGAAATATTTTGTGTTATTTTAAATTGCCGACCAACTAAAGTTGGTGAAAACTTATTGTTGACTATCTTGAATTGATGATAATCATCTGATGACCAACCAGAGTTGGTGATATTTCGTTTTTTGACCAACTATGTTAGTAATTTAAAATGCCATAAATATCGAGAAATTTACCACTTTTTAATTTTAAGCCTTGAAATGACTTTTAATTGTTTAACCAACTGTTTTCGACCAACTGGAGTTGGTGTTTTTAGTTCTCAACCAACCTTAGTTGGTAATTTTTTTATTCCTGATCAGCCTTAGTTGGTGGATTTTCTTCCCAACCAACCAGAGTTGGTATTTCTGGGAAATTTTTTTATTCCCGACCAACTTATAGTTGGTGGATTTTCTTCCTAACCAACCGGAGTTGGTATTTCTGGGAAATTTTTTATTCCAGACCAACTTATAATTGGTGGATTTTCTTCCCAACCAACCGGAGTTGGTATTTCTGGGAAATTTTTTATTCCTGACCAACTTATAATTGGTGGATTTTCTTCCCAACCAACCGGAGTTGGTATTTCTGGGAAATTTTTTATTCCCGACCAACTTATTGTTGGTGGATTTTCTTCCCAAGCAACCGGTGTTGGTATTTCTGGGACCAACTTATAGTTGGTGGATTTTCTTCCCAACCAATCGGAGTTGGTATTTCTGGGACCAACTTATAGTTGGTGGATTTTCTTCCCAACCAACCGGAGTTGGTATTTCTAGGCTTGATGCGTAGTGTGCAGCACTAGTACTCCGAAAAAAAAATTCAACAAAAATAGAGAATTGGGTGAAATAACCAAAACTTTATTCATATCGAAGAAAACTGCATTACATAGAGATGAGACTACTGATAATATTTACGAAGATGCTCTGCGTTCCATGCATTCTTAAACTCCTCCCCTTCTAAAGTTTCAATTCTATATGTCCCTGGTCGAACAACCTCTGTTACTCTGTAGGGCCCATGCCAGTTAGCTTCCAGTTTATTGTGCTTTTGAATTACTTTCTTCAGCACATTGTCCCCTTCTTTCAGGTCGCACTTCTTCACTCTCTTGTTGTAGAATAAAGATGTTCGTTGCTGGTAAGCAGCATTCCTGATGGCTGCTTCTTCTCTAACTTCCTGGAGCATGTCCAAGTATAACCTTCTCATCAAGTCGCTGACAGGGTAATTGAAGTTCACCACTCGGTGTGTTGGGAGGCCCAGCTCGGCAGGTATAACAGCTTCACTTCCAAATGCTAGCATATATGGAGATTCTCCATTTGTTGCTCGGGGAGTAGTACGATAAGCCCATAGTACAGAATGTATCTCGTTGATCCAATTTTCCTTTGCATCATTTAATCTTTTCTTCAAGCCAATCAGCAGCGTTCTGTTCGTCACTTTAGTTTGCCCATTGCTCTGGGGATGGCCTGGTGCAGAGTGGGTTTTTAATATATTCGACTGATGACAATATGCAGCGAACTCCTCGTTGTCAAATTGTGTTCCATGGTCGGTGATGAATGCATGGGGAAGGCCATATCTACAGATGATATTTTTCCAAATAAATTGGTACACCTTTTCATACGTCATGTCGACAAGTGGCTCGGCTTCCACCCACTTAGTAAATTAATCCACTGCGACGATGAGATATTTAAATCTTCCTCTGGTCGTTGAAAGTGGCCCAACCAAGTCAATTCCCCACATGGCAAATGGCCAAGGGGAAGTAATGGGTGTCAACAATACTTGGGGAGTTCTTTGGATAGTGGAGAAGCGTTGACATTTGTCACATTTTTTTGCATAGACTATGCAATCAACCCTCATTGTCGGCCAATAGTATCCCTGCATCATTATCCTTTGCAGAAGTGTCCGACCTTCTACATGGGCTCCACAAGACCCTTCATGGACTTCTTCAATCAAGTCTTTCACCTCGGCGGGATGTACACATCTCTGCAAGCCAGCTATAATTCCTCGTATATATAGAACACCATTGGTCAATACATAACGAGTAGCTATAAACTTTAGTTTCTTGGCTGCGCGTTTATCAGTTGGAAGATACCCTTCTTCAATATATGCCCTGATAGGATCCATCCAAGATGGTCCTAAATCAAGAGTAATAAAGTTCATCATCAGATCTTTATCTATGCTCCGACTAGCCAAGACTTCAATTGGGATTGCTCTTCGTAGCTCGGTGCGTGTGGCTGATGCTAAACGAGCTAAGACATCTACTCTGGCATTCTCCAATCTTGGTATTCTAATTATCTGCACTGCTATCAAACTTGATAAAATATCCATCGCTTTTGCATGATACCTGATCATTAATTCTCCTTTAGCTGCATATACTCTCAGTATTTGATTCACAATCAACTGCGAGTCACTGAATACAATAACTTGCTCTGAACCCATGGTTTTTGTCAAATTAAGACCTGCAATCATAGCTTCATATTCAGCCTCATTATTAGAAGCCTTGAATTGGAAGCGCAGAGCATACTCCATATCGACCTCATCCGGGCTGTTTAAAACAATCCCTTCCCCACAGCCTGTAGTGCAAGATGAGCCATCCACATATAGGTTCCATATAGGTACCTCGTCTTCAAATTTTGATTGGACAGAGTTCCTCGATGAAACGTTTACTTCTTCCTTTTGTCCTCCTCTAGCACTTCTTGCTACTCGTTGACAATCTTCTCTTGCTTGCCGACCAACTTCTCTTGCTCGTCGACCAACTTCTTTTGTTCGTCGACCACCGTAAGTTGATCGGGGTTTAAATTCGATGATCCTGTAACATCCACAGGTTGGTCGGTATCCAGCTTTTGCTCCTCAGAGGTATCAGGATAGGTGAACTCTTCTATAAAATCTGCTACTGCCTACCCTTTTAGTGACGATTTAGGCTCATAAATTATATCATATTTACCGAGTTCTATTGCCTAATACATCAATGTCCCTGATTTTTTTAGTTTATGAAGAGCTTGCCTCAACGGCATATCGGTATATACGACTATGGTATGAGCCTGGAAGTATGGCCTCATTCTTCTACTCGCTTTGATCAATGCCAGTGCCAACTTTTCCAGTCTTGGATATCTGATCTCTGCTCCTCAGAAGTCCTTACTAGTGTAATAAATTAGTTTTTGTACTCCATCCTCCACTCTTATTAATGCCGATCTAACTGCATTTTGTGAAATTTCCAGATATAAGTATAATCTTTCTCCCATCACTTGCCTGGACAACAATGGAGGTGCTCCCAAATATTTTTTCAACTCTTTAAAGGCTTTCTCGCATTCTTCATTCCATTCGAACATTTTTCGGAGTGTTTTGAAGGATGGAAGGCACCTATCAGTTGCTCGTGATACAAATTTGTTAAGTGTTGTAACTCGCCCTGTGAGACTTTGTACTTCCTTCTTCGTCATTAGAGATCGTAGCCCTAATAGACCTTTAATCTTTTTAGGTTTTGCTTAAATACCTCGTTAGTTGACAATATACCTGAGGAACATGCCTTCTCGTACTCCGAATATGCACTTTATGGGATTCAACTTCATTTGATATTTATCTAGTTGATCAAAGGTCTGGCCTAAGTCAATTAGATGGTCAGCATCTCTCTTGCTCTTTGTCAGCATATCATCAACATAAACTTCCATATTGCAACTGATTTGCTCTGCAAACACCTTTTTCATCAGCCGCTGATATGTTGCACCTGTATTTTTCAAACCAAAAGGCATAACATTATAACAATAAGTTCCCCTAGGGGTAATGAAATAGGTACTCTCCCTGTCTTCAGGTTTCATTTTAATCTGGTTGTAACCAGAATAAGCATCCATGAAGCTCAACAACTCGTGTCCCGAGGTAGCATCCACTAATTGATCGATTCGGGGCAAAGGAAAATGATCCTTTGGGCATGCCTTGTTAAGGTCGGTAAAGTCTACACACATCCTCTATTTGTTATTCTTCTTCTTTACCATCACCACATTTGCTAACCAGTCTGGATATTTGACATCATCAATAAAGCAAGCTTTCTGGAGCTTCTCGACCTCCTCTTGTATATCTTGGTTCTTCTCGGGGCTAAACACTCTTCTTCTCTGCTTCACTAGCTTGATCTCCTTATTAACATTGAGCTTGTGACATAAGAAATTTGGGTCTATTCCTGGCATATCCTCATGACTCCAAGCAAAAGTTTATTTTCTGCTTTTTAAGAAAACTATCACTTCCTATTTTAGTGAGGCATCTAACGACGAACCTATCTGAGTTGTTCGTTTTGGGTGCTTGTTGTCCAGAATGATATTTTCAGTAGCTTCCACTACCTGACCTTTCACGAGTTGCGACTCATCTCTAAGATCCAATATTTCAATCTCTGCACCTTCATCCACTTGGTAGGTAGTAGTATTTTTCCTAGATTCCTCCAGTTCTTCCTGCTCGGCAGATGAGTAGTAACATTCCCGAGCTACTTTTTGGTCACCCTTTACAACTCCTACTCCAAAATTGGTTGGAAATTTCAGGCATTGATGTACAGTATATGGTAATGCTTATAACTTCTTTAATCCTACCCTTCCCATAATGATATTGTAAGATGACTGGACATTCTTATCCATAACAAAGAAACGTACTCTTTCTGTTCGATAAGCGGGCCATGTGCCGATGAACATATCCAACTTGATCGTCCCAAGTGGAAAAACTTTCTCTCCAGCAAACCCAAGGAGGGGATTGTGATAAGGTTCCAATTGAGATGACTTTAGATTTAAACTATCGAAACATTAGTAGAACATGATATCCGCCGATATACCATTATCCACCAGTACTCTTGAGATTATTACTTCCTTCATCCTCATTTTGATCACCAGTGGATCATTATGAGGATATAGTACACCTGCGAGGTCATTTTTGGAGAAACCAATGACCAATTTTTCTTTGTTCACCTTCCTTGGGCGATCATCCTCAGCTAGATTTATTCGCTGAATGTATGAACAAGCTTGAGCTTCATTGAGGTAAGATTTCCTTTCCGCAGTAAGGTCCCCACCTCCTGCATCTCCACCTGTAATAACATTACAATCAAATGATCCAAAACGAATTGAAAATACCTCACGTTCTGGCTGTCTTGGTTTCTTGGGGAGATCAGGGTCGTCTTCTCGATCATCTTCATGATCTCTTTTCTTGTTTTCTTCTGATCTATGAGGAGATCTAGACCTCTGTCTTGCTCGGTCATTGCTTTTTCTTTCATTTCTTCGATCAACATACTTGGTCAGCTTTCCTCGTCTGATGAGTGCTTCGATTTCATTCTGGAGAGCTATGCAATTTTTGGTTGTGTGACCATGGTCTTTATGGAACTCACAATATTTGGCCTTATTTCTCTTGTCAGGATCCGACTTCATTTTTTGAGGCCAGTTTAGTTCCTCGATGTTCTTGATCTCTTCCAGGACATGGTTTATGTCTACTTTCAAAGGAGTATAATTTTCAAATTTCTTCAGTACTTCCCATGATGGCTTTGTTTTTTATTGCTTGTCACCACCATTGTTCTTATGTTCTTTCTTCTTATCCTTACCAACCTCCACCTTAGTCTCTTTGGTGTCCATGTTCTTCTTCGCAGCCATAGCCTCCTCGGCATTCATGATCTTGGACGCTTTTGCCATTAGTTCTGACATGGTTTTGGGTGGATCTTTGGCCAAAGTGTAGTACAATTTATTGGGCAACAGTCCACTCATCAAAGCTGTAATGGCTATTTTTTCCTCGTAATCAATAACTTCAAGCTTCTCGTTATTGAAACGAGTTATGTAATCTCTGGTGCTCTCACCTGTTTTTTGTCTAACACTTAACAAATGTGCAACTCGTTTAACTGGTTTTGCTCCAAAACATAAATTTCTAATGAAGAGCTCGGCCAATTGAAAGAAAGTTGATATCTTCCCTCGAGGAAGATTATTGTACCATATTTGCGCAGATCCGATAAGAGTTCTCAAAAATGCTCTGCATCGCATCTCATCTCATCTGGCACGACATAGATGTCGGCAGCAGCTTGGTACTGTTCTATATGAAGGACAGGATCATTTTTTCCATCATATTTAAGGGTCACAACAGGTGCTTTGAACTTTGATGGTGTGGAAAAATCCATAATTGCCTGTATAAAAGGCGTCTCTTGGATAAAAGTTCTTTGTAGAGGATTCTTGGCCTTAACCATTTCCCCTAGTCTATTCTCTAACCTTTGAATAGAGCCTTTCCATGCATCCTTTCCCTCCTTGGGCCTATTGGTTAGAGCAATTAATCGTGTTGAAGTCGCTTCCTGGGATCTATCTTGTCGAGCAACTGGGTGTGATTGGGCAGAACCCTCTCTTAGATCAGATGGTTGTCGAAAATTTCTCGACACAGCCTTAGGAGGACTTTTATTCTTCCTAGGGCCCAATCGATCAAAAGGAGAGACCCTACTTAATCTTTCCAGTGCACTAGTCCTTTCTGGAGAGAGAGTGATGTGCTGTTCAGTATTTGTGGCTCGTACTGACGAAGTTCGACCCGGTTGATAAGAGAAATCATCAGATTTCTCAGTGCGATATGAATCACTTTGCCTAATACGCGAAGAAACTAAACGAGTGTTTCTTTGAACACTTCGTTGTCCTGAATAAGTCGACGCTCCACCTTGGATAGTTTGCATGAGTTATCGCATAGTCTCTTGCATAGCCGTCTGGCCTTGAGCCGAACTAGCCATAATTCCAGCTAGATCTTGGACATTTGGAGGAGCGGATGGATTCTGGGGATTTCCTGCATTTCGATTACTGGATTCAGGATTATCAGCCATTGGTGATAAATTATTTTGGTGAAAAACGAGAATTTCAGTCGTTTCCCACAGACGGCGCCAATCTGTTGATGTAAAAAATTAGATTATCTCTAATTATTCAATCACAGATAAAATAAATAAGATAAAAGAATTTTTAAAGTGGTTCAGCCTTAAAAGGATGGATTACGTCCACTATTTTTGTTATTGCTGACTGTTTGGGAATTCTCGATAACAGGTTTTTACCAAGAAATTCTTCGTCCCTTACAATGAGGATGATACAATGTACTTATATCCCTGAGGCTGTACATGTGAAAGGGTAATACATAGATATCCGATAGGCGTATACATCTGTATGATAATAATCAGCTTTTAATGCGCATTTAATCCTCTTAATTGTCTAGTAATAAATGTTCTGATCGAGGTGCAGCTCGGACCGCCTAAGTATCTCGGTATCCATGAGTTGCTCGGTGCAGTAAAGTTCCTCGGAGAGCACTTACTGCTTAGAGTATCTGAGTTGGTCGGGGAAGTTGAGTTCCTCGAAGTCAAGGTGTTGTTCAGAAATGTTTGTTAGTGCCATGTAGATTGACACGTGTCTCCACTTAATTGAGCCATGTCAGCAGACTGAATTTGGTATCAACAGTAGGTGCCCTCTTTTTTGCAATGGAATAGGTTATTTTATGTTTTAGTAAATTTGCCATGTTTATGTTTGATAAAATGAAATAATGACTGTTGTTTTATAAATTTATTTGTAGTTGAGCAAAAAAGAAAGTGCCCCAAAGAGAGCGAAGTTTTGAAAGAGTTGAAGTTTATCTTGGGACTTCACAAAGTAGTTGCTGAGGATGAGCACGTTAGGTCTGCTTCTTATCTGCTCTAGTATAAAAACATTGTTTCCTCCTTTATTTCCATACATGTTGCTTCTCCAGCTCTGGTAATTGATCTTAACGCAGAGACTACTATTGATTTTGATACTCCTATGTTTGAAGTTATGAAGAAGAGGAACTTTCTTGACCTCTACAGTGGTGCTACTTATGGCTACCAATCTTCTGTTGAAGGAGCCAAGAAGAAAACTTTGGATGTCATGAAGCCCCTAGGGATGCTATAAAGCCCCCAGCTCCTAAGGAACCAACCCCCAAGGATCCAATTCCTAAAGACCTGGCTCCCAAGGATGGAGCTCCTACAAAGGTTGATATTTCTCTGAGGAGGCTTAGGAGAGGGGTTATAGAGAAACACATTGACCCGAAGGATGATCAACTGTCTTTGGTTAATTTTCCTTCTTCTGATGATGCTCCTCCACCACCCCTTACTCCTGGTTTAGCTAGGAAGTTAATCAAATTTATTACTCTTTCAGACAATAAGGTTGTGGATACCAAGCTCCCGCGAACAAGGATTTCTGAATTGGCTACTTTGAACCTTGCATCAATAAGCAATTTTCCTTTTCTTGGTTTCGTTGTCTTTAATATCTCTTACTTATACTAATTTTTTATCTTCATCTTTTGTAGTTCTTGGTACACTTCAATAATACACTGGAGAAGGATGATGCAATTAAGGCTTTTTCTTCCTCAAATAAGGTGGATGAAGATTTGTCTAGTTTGAAGAAGTCTCTGCTTGAATCTCAACGGGCTTTGGAGACTAAGAGGAGCACTTAGGCTGAGAAATTGAAGATAGCTAAAACTTATTGTCTAACTTTTGTTATAAATGCCCTTGAAGTTGAGCGCAGAGCCAAGGAAGTTGGGTCATAAAAAGAGGAAGTTGTGCACAAGAAAGAGGAATTTAAGCACCAGAAAGGGGAAGATGAGCACAAGGCAGAGGAAGCTGAGCGCAGGGAAAAGGCTGATGAAGAGCTTGTGTCCTCTGCAAAAGCTAAAAGAAAACCTACTGTGAAGGCCTTTTTTCGCTTTGGTTTGGGATAAGGGTTGGAACAAAGCCATTTATGTTGCCTATGCTCAGATTGAGTATGTAAACAAAAATGCTTCAGCGATGGTTGGGTTACTACTCTTTAAGAGTTGAACATAAGTGGGTAGTCTAAACTTTTTTAGAGGAATATTCATGGTCCTCCTCCAGCTATAGAGGATGAGGTTGAAGATGAAGCTAATTCTGAAAAGTCTTAAGTTGTGGTTGAGTCTACTATCAAATAACCTGAAGTCTATGAGCCTTCTATCCCTCCAGCTAAACAAATCGAGCAACTCTAGCCTATAGCCCCTTCTTCTGAGTAGAGCAAGAAGGTTCAAAGTGATAGGGAGAAGGTGTAATGTTGTTCGAAATTTTTCCCTTTTACTTTTGTTGTTTCTTTTTCCTTTGTTTTGATTATACTTTAACTCTTCATTATCAATAAAAAAATATGTTGTTCCTTTTACTTATCATCTGTTGATTGCATCTGTTGCCCATACTTGTTGTTGATTGGTGGTTATTTCTTCTTGCTAGTTTATTGAAAATATGAAGCAACTGTCTTCTCATGATACCGAGCTACTGAGTAAGTGCAATGCCTTTTTCAAAGCAGGTCATATGGACTTGTCCGAAGAAGAAATTACTTAGTTTCTCGGTGATGATGCCTCAAAGAAGGTTAAGTAAGCTTACCAATACTTTAAGTACTTACTTGATCGGGCTGTGGCAAATAATGTTGCCTATTCTGAGATGATAGAGGAACTTCATGAACAATATAAAGAATCTTCAGCATTCTTGCATCAAAGTTATGAGTAGAAGTATCAAAGCTTAAGTGTTGGTCGAGGATATGATAAATTTGTCTCCGTTTATAATAAGCTTTACTTAGGCTTGAAATTGAAAAAACTAGGACTATTTCCAAACTCCTAGAAGAGAAGAAGAGTAATTTGAGGAATGAAGTGAATCTTCTGAAGTCTTCCTCTGGAGCTGTTGTTACTACTACAAATGAAGGTTATTACTTTCTAGAAGATGAGAATGCCACATTGAGATATGAATTAGAGGCCTTGAAAAACATTAAGTCTGCTTCTTATTCCTGAACTAGAAATAGGGTTGGTCGAGGAACTACAGAGAAACTTAGGACCCAATAGGCCCTTGCCAACAAAGTTTCATAGTTAAAAGCAAAGGACCGAGCAATTGCTGGGATGTCTCAAAAGCTTCACACTTTATCTGAGCAATTATCTACTCAATCTTCCTAATTGGAGGTTAAGGACGGGGTACTAAAGAAGATGCAATCACAAGTTAATAAGTTGACTTTTCAATTCCATAAGCAACCCAGAGAATTTTGGATGAGTGGGTATAATGAAGCTTTGGGACATTATGATGATAGACTTCAACAGACCTAGAATGAGCCCTAAAAATGAGGTTGGGTAAACGCTTTAACTGTGCTGAAGGTGGATAGGTATGATTCCATGTGGGATTGGTATGATCCGGGGTTGTTGCAGCTTGACAATCCTCCATTTAAGTTCGATGTTAATTGGGTTCCTATTCACCGTGTTCCCCAATATTTGATTTCTAAGTACTTGGGGGACTACGAACTGCATGAAAAGCTTGAGATCGTTCGTCCTCCTCATTTGCTTAATCGTCCTAGTAGCAGCAATACCAGGATGCTTCAGAATCTTAACTTCATCAACTCTCCTTTTATTTTGGATGGTCCTCCAGCTAGCATGGATCCTGTCTCTAAAGCTGAAGGAAAGCGTCCTGTAGAATAAACTTTTGTATTTTGTTTTTCCTTATTTGAGCAACAATATGTAATCATATATTTTTAATGAAAAGCTTATTTTATGAATGAATCAACTTTAGTTAATCTTTGAGTGTCTATAAATGTTTTTCTAGTGTTTTCTTATTTTTTGACTATGAATGGATCAATTGTTTTAGTTAATCTCTATTTTTTCACCGATTTTATTGATATTCTTAGGATTATCCTAAGTTTTATACCAATTACCAATGCCTCACCATGGTTCTACTAATGTACCTGAATTTTATGGTAATTTCACTAGTTACCTTGGTTCCCAGGCGTGAGTGGAATATTTGTCCATCTTTTAACCCACTTTAGATGAAAATTTATCATCCGGATCTTCATTAACCAAGCATTTGGGACTTACGATTTTGCCTTGTATGGTTTTATATGTTTGATACCGACCAACTTTGTTGGCGGCCTTATCAGATTCCGACCAACTTTGTTGGTGGTATTTGTTGATGTAGACCAACTTTGTTGGTGTCTTCATTATGTTATCGACCAACTTTGTTGGTGGCCTTTGTGGATACCGACCAACTTTGTTGGTGTCTTCATAATGTTATCGACCAACTTTGTTGGTGGCTTTTGCGGATATTGACCAACTTTGTTGGTGTCTTCATAATGTTACAGACTAATATTGTTGGCGGCCTTTGTGGATAGTGACCAACTTTGTTGGCGTCATATTGTTACAAGTGCATAGCACTATTGTCATAATACTACAAGTGCATAGCACTACTACTCCGAAAAAGAAAACAATAAAATAACAATTTTTTAGAAAATCATATTATCATTAATATTAAAGTGAACTAAGTACAACTTTACTACGTTTACTGGTAGTATTTCTTCAAGTGTTGTGCATTTCATGGGTTCTTGAATTCTTCCCCTTCCAAAGTCTCAATCTAATACGTTCCTGGTTGGATAACTGCAGTAATACGATAAGGTCCATGCCAATTGGATTCCAGCTTATTATTCTTCTTAATAACCTTCTTCAAAACATAATCTCCCTCCTTTAAGTTGGTCGGTATGACCCTCTTGTTGTAGAAACGTGCAGTCCTTTGTTGATAAGTTGCATTTCTCAGAGCTTCATCTTCAAGAACTTCTTTTAGCATATCTAAATCCAATCTTCTCATCAAATTGTTGACTGGGGTATTGAAGTTAAGAACTTTATGGGTAGGTAAATCTAGCTCAACAGGGACTACGATTTCAGTATCAAATGCCAATAGGTAGGGAGTTTATCTAGTAGCTATTCTGGAAGTTGTTAGGTAAGCCCACAGGACCGAATGCAACTCATTGATCCAATTTCCTTTTCTATTTTCCAACCTTTTTCAGCCCGTTCAGCAAGGTTCTATTAGTTACCTCTATTTGGTTATTGTTTTGATGATGGCAGGAGCAGAGTGGATCTTTTGGACATTGGATTGGGCGCAATAAGTGGTGAACTCATCATTATCAAACTATGTGCCATGATCAGTTATAAAGGCATAAGGTAAGCCATACCTGCATATAATACTTTTCCAGATGAACTGATAAACCTTTTCATAATACATATCAATTAGTGGTTCAGCTTCCACCCACTTTGTAAAATAATCAATAGCTACAACCAAGTACTTGAACCTTCCTCGGGTGGTTAGTAGGGGTCCGACCAAGTCAATTCCCCACATAGCAAAAGGCCAGAGATAAGTGATTGGTGTTAAGAGATCTTGTGGAGCCTTGCATATACTGGAAAACCTCTGGCACTTATCACATCTCTTGGCAAAATCTGCACAATCTTCTCTCATAGTTGGCCGATAGTACCCCTGCATATGTATTCTTCGTAACAACGTTCTTCCTGCTATATGGGCTCCACAGGACCCTTCATGGACTTCTTCAATCAAATAATTTACCCAATCCTCTCCTGTAAACACACCACCATCTAGCACATATCTTGCAGCTTTGTATTTCATCCTCTTAGCTTCAAGTAGATCGGCTGGAAGAATCCCATCATCAATATATGATCTTATGGGGTCCATCCAGGATAGCCCCATATCAACTGCAATGAAGTTAACCATCATATCTTCATCAATGCTCATATTAACAAGTAACTCAATAGGAATAGTTCTTTGTATCTCCGTTCTTATTCTTGAATCTAACCGAGCAAGTGCATCTGCTCAGACGTTCTCCAATCTTGGAATCCTGACCATCCGAACTGCTAACAAGGTTGCAATTACTTCTAAAGTTTTAGCCAAATATATGGTCATCAGTTCTCCTTTCACTGCATATAAACTCAAAACTTGATTTACAACTAACTATGAATCACTGTACACCACAACTTTCTCGGCGTTCAATGATTTGGCTAGATTTAAGCCAACGATCACAGCTTCATACCTTGCTTCATTATTTGAGTCCTGAAATTGGAAATGCATAGCGTACTCTATGTCTAGCTCGTCTGGAGTATTGAGAACGATTCCATCTCCACATCCGATTGCACAAGATGACCCGTTAACATACAGACTCTATAGGGGGATATTGTTGTTAAACGCTTGGTTTGTCGCAGTCCCTTGATGGAAGATTTTATCCTTCACCTCCTCATATTTCCTCTTCATCTCCTATACTCCACTAGGCGGTTCTGGTTAGTCTTTTTCTATAATTTCCCTTATTTGGAGTTGGTCGGGTATATCTCTAGCAAATTTGTTATCTCATGCATGTTGCTCGGCTAAAGTCCCTTGTTGCTCGGGGACCTTTGGATAAGTGAATTATGTAATAAAACAAGCCACATCTTGGCCTTTTAAAGCAGTCCTTGGTTCATACACAATGTCATATGCTCCCAACTCCATAACCCAATACATCAATCTTCCATATTTCTCTGGCTTATGCAATGCTTGTCTTAATGGCATGTCAGTGTATACCAATATGGTGTGGGCTTGAAAATATGATTTTATACATCTACTAGACTCAATTAAGGCTAAAATTAATTTCTTCAATCTGAGATACCTTACTTATGCTCCTCGAAAAGCTTTGATGGTATAATAAACTGGATTTCGGATTCCATTATCCTCCTTGATCAAGGCAGAGCTATCTGTTGACTCAAATACTGCCAAATATAAATACAACTTTTCTCCCAACATCGATCAAAAAAGTGATGGCGGTGCTCCCATATACTTCTTCAATTCTAGGAATGCCTTTTCACATTCATCATTCCATTCAAAGGTTTTTCTAAGTACCTTAACGAATGGCAAGCATTTATTCATTGCTCGGGACACAAACCTGTTGAGTGCTGCTACGTGCCCAGTTAGCCTTTGGACATCCTTTTTGCAGGTCGGAGACTTCATCTCGATCAGATCTTTAATCTTGTCTGGATTGTCTTTAATACCTCTTTGATTAACTATATACCCGTGGAACATTCCTTTATGTACTCCAAAGACGCATTTGGTGGGGTTTAATTTCATCTAGTGCTTTTCTAATTGATCAAATGTCTGGTTGAGGTCAGTAATATGATCAACACCTTTTTAGCTCTTAGTGAGCATATCATCCACGTATACCTCCATATTTTTTCCTATTTTCTCCTCAAATACTTTTTTTTACCAATCTTTGATAGGTAGCACCTGCATTTTTCAAACCAAAAGGCATAACATTATAGCAATAAGTTCCTTGGGGAGGGATAAAAGAAGTACTTTTACTATCTTCGGGCTTCATTTTAATTTGGTTATAACCAGAATATACGTCCATGAAACTCAGCAACTCATGCCCTGAAGTAGCATATACCAACTGATAAATTTGTGGCAAAGGAAAGTGATCCTTCGGACACGCTTCGTTCAAGTCAGTAAAGTCTACACACATCCTCCACTTGTTTTTCTTCTTCTTGACCATAACCACATTGGCCAACCAATCCGGGTACTTCACATCCTCAATAAAGGAAGCTTTTTGAAGCTTATCTACTTCTTACTCTATAGCTCGATTCTTCTTCAGGCTAAAAAATCTTATTCGCTGCTTTACAGGTTTGACTTCCCAATTAACATTGAGTTCATGACATAGAAAATTTGGATTTATGCCTGGAATATCTTTATGACTCCAAGAAAACACCTTATTTTCTTTGCCTCAAGAAAGTTGTCAACTCCTGCTTAAGAATTGGTTCCAATGATGCTCCTATTTGAGTTATTCGTTATGGTTTATCATCATCCAGAATAATGTTTTTTGTTACCTCCATCACTTGGCCTTTTACAATCTCATATTCATCTCGTGGATCTAAGGTTTCAACCTCAAACTCGTTGTTTGGCTCAGATGTATCTACTTGATAAGTGGTCATTTCTCTCTTTGCTTCTAATATATCTTCTTCCTTGGTAGAGGAATGGTAGAACTCCCCAGCTACGTTCTGGTCTCCTTTAACTACTCTAACTCCAAAGTTGGTCGGGAACTTCAAGCATTGATGAACACTGAAGGGTGCAACTTCAAACTTTTTTAGGCCAACTCTCCCCATGATAATATCATTCCATTACAAAAAATCTTACCTTCTCTGTCCTGCTCATCATCCATGTCCCGATCAATACACCTAATTTGATTGTCCCCAATGGAAATACCTTCTCACCATAAAAACAATGAGTGGCCTATGATATGGATCCAGTTGGTTGAGTTTTAATCCCAGACTATCAAAACATGGATAAAATATAACGTCTGTCGAACTTCCGTTATCCACAAAAGTTATTTCCACCAGTACTTCTTTCATCTTGACTCTGATCACTAAAGGATCATCATGAGGATACAATACTCCAGATAGATTATTTTTGGAAAAGCTAATCACAATATTATCCTTGTTAACCTTTATCAATCTTTCTTCCTCGACGAGGTTGATTCGCTGAATATAGGAGGAAGCTTGAGCCTCATTGAGGTAAGTTTTCCTTTTTACTGTATGATCTCCTCCTCCGACGTCTCCACCTGTAATCATATGATAATCAAAAGATCCAAAACTGAGTGTGAATACCTCTCATTCCGATTGTCTAGACTTCTTAGGAAGATCAGGATCACCGTTGTGGTTTCTGTTCTTCTCTTCCCTAGGTTTAACTGGAGATTTAGATCTTGTCTACTTTTGCCTCCATTTCTTCCCCCATTTTTCCGATCAACATATCTATCCAACTTTTCTCTTCGAATCAGTGCTTCTATCTCATTCTAGAGGGCAATACAACGGTTGGTAGTATGACCATGATCCTTGTGAAACTTACAATACTTGTACTTGTCCCTCTTGTCAGCAGGTGACCTCAACTTTTTAGGCCAACTTAAATCATAGTTGTGCTTGATTTCTTCCAACACATGATTTATATCTATAGTTAAAGGAGTGTAGTTAGTGAATTTCCTGAGCCGATCTAGGGCTTCCTTTCCCTTCTAACTTCTACGTTCGTTATGATTCTTGTGTGCCTTCTTCTCTGACTTCCCTTATGTTTTTGCCTCCCCCTTTGCG
Source organism: Sambucus nigra (assembly GCA_949130495.1). Classification (NCBI taxonomy): domain Eukaryota; kingdom Viridiplantae; phylum Streptophyta; class Magnoliopsida; order Dipsacales; family Adoxaceae; genus Sambucus; species Sambucus nigra. The sequence goes on along the minus strand of OX422211.1, from coordinate 663,615,676 downwards.
TTCATATTATTTTTGTTAGCCATACTTTCTTCTCCATCCATAATTTTTTCTACCTTCGACATCAATTTCGTCATTGTCTTCTGGGGATCTTTTGCCAAGGTATAATGCATCTTATTCAGGAGCAAACCACTCATAAGGGCAGTGATTGTGGTCTTCTCCTCATAATCGATGACCTCTAATTTCTCGTTGTTAAAACGAATGATGTAATCCATGGTACTTTCTCCTTCTTTTTGTCGTACACTAAGCAGATGAGATACTCGTTTCACTGGTTTTTCTCGAAAGTAAAAATTACCAATGAATAACTCGGCTAACTATTGAAAGCAAGAAATTTGTCCCCGAGGAAGACTATTGTACCAGATTTGGGCAGATCCAGTGATCATTCCTGAAAAATCCCTACACCTCATCTCATCGGGAATAGCATAAATATCAATCGCTGCCTGATATTGCTCTATATGAAGAACTGGGTCAGTTTTCCTATCATATTTGGGAGTGACCACTGGAGCCTTGAACTTGGTCGGCGTGGGGAAATCTACAATGGTTTTGAAAAAGAGGGATCCCTTGCTAAAACTTCTTTGCAAAGGGTTTTTGGCCTTAGCCATTTGCCCCAACCTATCTTCCAAACGCTGGATAGAACCTTTCCAAGCTTCACTGTCAGCACTAGATTTATGGGTAGCAGTTTTTCCATGTTGACTAACAGATCTTTCCGTCAGGTGCTTAATCTAGATTGGGCTGAACCTTCCCTTAAATCACATCGTCGTCGAGTATCTCTCGAGGCAACCCTCAGGGCATTTCCCCTAGGTCCCAGACGATCGGAAGGAGAGGCCCTACTTAGCCTTTCTAAGGAACTCAATCTTTTTGGGATGAGAGATTGTCCATCGAAAGAGCCCGTAATCCTGATGGAGGAGGTTACCCCAGGCAGGTATGGAGGATCCCTTGAAGTTATCGAATGGTTCTGCCAACACTCTTGGAGGGCGATGTTGGCATATTAAATTGTGCAGGAACTCCAACTTGTAGATTTTGAGCCAACTGTCTCATGGTATCCTGCATAGCCTCTTGACCTTTGGCTAAACTAGCCCAAATTCCCGTTAAATCATGATTATTTGGAGGGGCAGAGGGATTAGGCAGAATTCCCTCATTTCTGGTACTTGATTCAGGAATCTCAGCCATGGATGGTGAATGTGTGACACGTTCCCACAGACGACGCCAATCTGTTGATATAAAAAACTAGACTAGGCCTAATTGTTTGATCACAGATAAAATTAAGTAAAACAAACAATACACATGAGATTTTTAGAGTGGTTCGGCACAAAGTAATAGGCTACGTCCACTATTATGTATTGACTTCCCTAACTTGTTTTCTCGTCCCTTGCAATGAGAATGATACAATGTATTTGTATCCCAAGGGGGGTCTTGATCATTATCATGTGAAAGGATGGAATGCCTTTATTTTGTAGGCATTTACATCAATACATAATGAGCATTAATTATATAAATGTTGTCGCCTCATAGGCAATACAGGCTATAAGACTGCTGGCGCTTAGTTGGTTGTACAAAATGGATTTTTGGCTATTAGGCGGGCCTCCTAGTTGGTCGGACAACCACGTTGGTCGGGCCTCCCTATTGGTTAGATAACCATGTTGGTCGAGCTTCCTTGTTGGTCAGATAACCGTGTTGACTTGGACTTGTGCCACATAGGATGACACGTGTTGGCTTGTAATTTGTCCATGTAGGATGGTAAATTTTGATATCAACACGAGGTATCCTCTTCAACTTCACCTCTTTGAAATTCTTCTGCATTGACCTCACTCTCTCCAAATATTTGTCCATCATGTCGTCCTTTGCCTCATATGCTCCTAGGATTTGATTTATAACCAATCTGGAGTCACTGTGAACTAGGAGTTGGTCGATGTTCAGGGCTCAAGACAAGGAGAGGCTTGCTATGAGAGTTTCGTATTTGGACTCATTATTGGAGGCTTTAAAGTTAAACCTCCATGCATATTCAATATCTGTGTCGTCTGGTGCCGACACTATCAGTCCTGCACCACTTCCTTTCTCGTAAGACTATCCATTGATGAAAAGGCTCCAAACCATGCCATTCTCAGAGAAACTACCCTCTACTATGGCTCCATTTTTTAAGAGACATCATTCCTCTTCATTTCAGATACTTTCCCCATCACTGATCTCGTCTCATCCTTCTCCGGGAGAGAGCTTACACTTTTTCCTTGCTGACAGCCAGTAGTCTCAAAATTTTCACTGTCATCCTCGTCCTAGGTGAACTCGACCGCGAAGTCTGCTAATGCATACCCTTTGATGGAAACCCTGGGCTGATAGATGATATCAAATTCTCCAAGATCTATTGTCCAAGCCATTAGCTTCCCTGACTTCTCAGGCTTGTGGATGACCTACCAAAGTGGAGAGTCTATGAGGACAACCATTGTGTGGGCCTGGAAGTATGGCTTCATTTTCCTTAAAGTGTGAATTATATCATATGCTAATTTTTCCATCCTAGGGTACCTCTGTTCGGCCCCTTGGAGCTCCTTGCTATTGAAATATATAGACTTTTGTACTCCATCCTCATCTCTTACAATGGCAACGCTAAGAGCTGACTCTGAGACTTCTATATACACATAAAGTTTCTCCCTTTGGACTGGCCATGACAATAATAAGGGAGAGCCGAGGTAGGACTTAAACTCATGGAAGGACTTATCACATTCCTCATTCCATTCAAATAAATTTTCTAAAAACTTTAAAAAATGGAAGACATTTGTTGGTGGCTCTAGATACAAACTTGTTAAGTGCCACCACTCTCCCCGTCAGCCTTTACACATCCCTGATTAAAGTTAAAGTCTTCATCTCCATCAAGGCCTTGATCTTTGCTAGATTGGCCTCTATCCCCCTCTGATTTACGATGAACCCCAATAATTTCCCCGCTCATATGCCAAACATGAATTTGTAAGGTTAAGCTTCATCCTGTATCTAATCCATCATATCAAAATTTTCCCTGAGGTTGGCCACATGGGTGTTGGCCTTGAGACTTTTAGTAAGCATATCATCAACATGGACTTACATCGTCTTCCCACTTTGATCCTCAAACATCTTATGGACAAGCCTCTAACAGGTAGCTCCAGTATTTTTAAAATCAAAGGGCATAATCTTATAGAAATAAGTCCCCTTATCGGTTATGAAGCCAATATTCTCCTCATTGGCTGGGTGCATGGATATCTGGTTATAGCTCGAGTAGGCATCCATGAAACTCGTCAGCTCATGGCTGTTGTGGTATTAACCATCTGGTTAATTATGGGCAAAGGGAATATATCCTTAGGGAAAGCCTTATTCAGTTCGGTAAAGTTCACACACATTATCCACTTCCCATTATCTTTGGGGATGATAACTGCGTTGGCTATCCAATCAGGATATATCACCTCTCTTATGAAGTTGACTTTTTCTAGATTCTTTACTTCTTCCCGAATGATTTCTATTGAGAATATATTCTCCTCTTCTATCGTACTAGCCTAGCATCGTCGACCACATTTAGTTAGCAAAAAATTTTAGAATCTATGCCCAACATATCTTCATGACTCCATGGGAAGATACTCTTCCACTTTCTCAATAGTTTGATGAGATCTTCCTTGATATCTCCTCTCAGGACTTTATCGACCTGGACAGTTTTTTTTATCTCATCCTCATTAAGGATGATGGATTCTACCTCTTTCATGGCCTCCTATTTCTTCGGTTTTGTCTCATCCCTGGGATCCAGGATATCAACACTATAGGTCATAGTTTCTTTCTTATGAGCCTCCCTCTCTTTAGCTGAGTTGAAGTAGCATTCACGTGCTAATACTTGATCACCTTGGACTTCCCTACCCCATAAGGGGTCGAGAATTTTACCATTTGGTGTACAGTGGATGGCATGTCATCAAATTCCTTGAGGGTTACTCTTCCCATGATAATGTTATAAGCCTAATATACACTTTCATCCATCATAAAGAAATTGACCTTCTTTCTTAGCCTCTTAGGCCAAACATCTCCCATTCTGATGTCCATTTTATACATTCCCAATTGATGCACCTTATCACCGTTGAACCCTATCAGAGGATGATGATAAGGGATGAGCCTCTTCTTGTTGAGTCCCAAACCTTTGAAACATGGCCAGAACATAACATCGGCCTAACTTTCCCCGTCGACCAATATCCTCGACACCTCATACCCATGCACTTTAGTTGTGATACCAAAGGGTCATCCTGAGGATATAGGATTCCCTTGAGGTCAAGTCTTGAAAAACCCACAATTAAGGTATCTATATCTACCTTCTTTCTCTTATCGGAATTTATTTTTACTTCGCACGAGTTAACAGGTTTAATCTTGGGAAGGGCTTTAGCCTCTACCACATGCGCCTTACAGTCAACCACTTCTTCACCAACCCCTGTTAGGCCTCCATATATCATATTCACATCAAATGAGATCATGTGGAGTAGACCTTTTGGATCATCCTCCTTTGGTGGAAGGTCTGGGTCATCATCATCATCGTCTAAATCATCATCCTTCTTCCATAGGACATCTTCCCTACACTTATCGGCCCTTTTTTTTCTAGGGTCGTCACGTCCCCTCTTTGGGTTGTCACTGCTCACATACTTTCTTAGCTTCCCAACCTTAAGCATGTTCTCAATATCATCTTTCAGGGCGAAACACTTGTTGATTAAGTCCCCGTGATCTTGGTGAAATTCACACCATAAGATTTTATTCCTTTTATGAGGGGGAGCTTTAAACTTTTTGGGCCATCTTAGGGATCGATAATTCTTGATCTCATTCAAAATGTGCTCGCAGCTGACCGTGAGTGGAGTATACCTGGAAAACTTCCTCAGTTGATCTATTCTTTCCATCTTTATTCTTATTTTCAAACTTGCTCCCATGGCTAGTCCCCTTCCCATCCTCATACTTAGCTACCATAGCTTCCTCGGTGTTCATGACCTTGCCAACCATTGCCAATAGCTCGACCATAGACTTTGGTGGGTCCTTAGAAGGTTTCCAAAGTAATTTCCCTTTCTGCAGGCCTCCTATTAAGGTTGTCATTGCAATACTTTCCTCACAACCATTCACTTCCAAATTCTCCTTATTAAACCTCGTGATGTATTCCTTGAGACTCGCATTCTTCCCCTACTTAACGTACAACAGGTGATTAGTCTTCTTATGGGGTCTTACACCAAAGAAGAAGATATGGATGGATCGTTCTGCAAGTTGCTTGAAATTTTCAATGGAGTTTTTCGAGAGTGAAGGCAACCATATATGGGTTGCTCCAGTCAAAGTTCTTGAGAATGCACATCATTTCATCTCATCTGAGACGGAGTAGATGTCTACAGTCGATTGATACATCTGTACATGGTAAACAGGGTTGGAACTCCCATCATACTTTGGAGTAACCACCGACGACATGAATTTATTAGGGGTTGGGAAGTTGACTATATTTTCCACGAAAGGATAAGGTTCTGAGTATCCCCTCTGCAAGGGGTCATGACTCTTAAGGATGTCTCCAATATTATTTTCTAGGCTTTGAATTGAGTCAATCCAAGGCCTCTCAGCTGCTTCAATAACGTCAGTCTGGCTAATGTTATCCTTTGCTACCTCAACAAGTTGAACTGAGGGTTCCCCTACTGTTGACCTGCGTCGGCTATTTACTTCTCACTGGACCTCGTCTCGACCACACGGGGGTCAGTCGCCTTCCCCCACCCTACTTGAGCTAGCATTTCTCCTTAACCTTGACAGTCTTTCTCTCAAATCACCAATTTAACCTTTCAAAGGCCGACCTTCTACTTCATTGATTAAAAGTTGAACCCCTTAGATGCACATCATGGCTCAGCCTCCTATCATGACCCTGACTTTCTTGGATGGGGCATACCATATTCCCAACTACCATTTATAGCTCCTAGCAATCAGCCTGAGCATCTTTAGCCTCATAATCATCATAATAATCCTCCGGGAAGGGTTGACCTTGCCTCTTCAGGCATAAATGCCTAGGGTCAACAACATCCCTAGGCCACTAAAGAGGTGGCAGGTCTTTGCACGATCCCTGGGGTAGTCCCTCGGCATCCTGAGGGTGTTCCATATATATCAGTGCAATCATCTTCGGTTGCACCCCAACTGGCATAATTATCACATTTTGTCTTAAAGCGACTAGCTGCCCTTACATTGACTGTTGGTTGGCCACCAAGGACTTCAATGTCATTGCTACTTCAGCCATTTTTGACTGAGGAGGTGTGTTGCTGGAACTTGTACCACCAACTGGTGGTGGTGGTCAAAATTCTGATGCCATGTGTTAAACCTAATGTGTGAGCTGAAGTTGAAGAGTGAAAACATTATAGCTCAACATAAACTCTTTCGATGGTGAAACAGCTCCGCAAAAGGGGATGACTGTTTCACCACCAGAGACTCCAGTGAGGAAAAGCTAGAAAAGGGAAGAGATGATGCTACTCGTTCCCACAGACGGTTCCAAAGTGAAATCCACTAGTAAATATGGCTCTAATGGCCTGGTTACAATACAAGCTTTCTCTCTCTCTTCTGTATACATATGAGCAGAGTTTTAGCTAGGGTTTTTTAATTAGTGACCCTTTATAATGAAGAAGATGAAAGGTATATATAGAGCTTAGGGGGTATAGTGTACCCCCTAATCATGTTATATGCAGGAATGTATTGCTCTTGACCAATCCAGTGTGGACATTTTCCCTGTCACGTGTAGGTCAAGATGACTAAATATTCCCTCACGTGAGGGGATGATCTGGGGATCCATGCATCCCCCAAACCATGCGCTATGATGATGTTACCCTAGGCCAGTATGCCTGAGCTAAGGCAGAGGTTATCGATCAAGGAGTTGGCGGCATCATTGATGCTGTAAAGATAGGTTGGCTCGGCGATAGTATTGCATTCACTTGTGGACAAGGATGAGGGGACACATTTATCAATTAATGGCTAGCTAGTGTTCAGCTTATCATTGAGGACGAGGCATATGGTGATCTCAGGTACGACCTAGGGATGAGGTAAGACCTAGATTAATTGTCGTGTCATCATAGGTCGAGTATACGTCGGCTGGAACGAAGGTATATTCTGGCATATCATTGAATGTTTTTTCTAAGTTGGCTATGTGACTCTCAACCTTCAAACTCTTTGTCAGCATATTATCCATGTAGATATCCATCGTCTTCATAATTTTTTCCTTGAACATTTTGTTACCTAACCTCTGATAAGTAGCCCCTGTATTTTTTAAGATGAATGTCATAACTTTGTAAAAGTATGTTCCTTTGACTGTGATGTAGGAGGTCTTCTCAGTGTCCCCTTCATACATGGAGGTCTTATTATTCCTAGAATAAGCATCCATAAAACTCATAACTTCGTGGTCGACTATAGTATCCACAATCTGGTCGATTCTTGGCAAAGGAAAACTATCATTTGGGAAAGATTTATTAAGGTTAGCGAAGTCTACACACATTCTCCACTTTCCATTCTACTTAGGCACTATAACAATGTTGGGCATCAATTCTGGGCATTGCACTTCTCTAATGAAGTACGTAATCTGCAGCTTCTTCACTTCTTCCTATATAACATCATATCATTCTCTGGAAAAAGGTCAATCTTTGTTGTTTTATTGGTTTCACTTTCTCATATATGTTAATCCAATGACATATAACCTCGGGGTCAATCCCCGGAATATTGCTATATCTCCATGCGAATACACTTTTTCTTAACTTTAATCAGTAAATTTTCTCCAGAATCAAGATCAAGTTTAAATTTCAAAAAACTTTCCTTATTTTAAGAAATAGAATAAGGAAGAATTGGTTCAAAAAAATTGTCGTCATTTTAAGAGCTAAATTAGTTCCAATTTTATTTCTCATTTAGGGGACGAGCTTATTTGGATTGTTTTTTTAGTTCTTCCTCATTGAGGACAATGCAATCTACCTCTTTCGTAGGCTTTCCATTTTTAAGCTTTTGCTTTTCTCTTAGATCAAGAGTGTCGATGTTGTACGAGCTCATCTTTCCCTTATGGGTTTCCCTTTCTTTCATCGAGGTGAAATAGCACTCGCATGCTTCCATCTAATCACCATGCACTTCCCTCACTCCATAAGGTGTCGAGAATTATATCATTTGGTGTATGTTGGAAGGCACGACTTTAGACTCCTTGAGTGTTACCCTCCCCGGAATTATGTTGTAGGCTGAGACGACTCACAAAAAAGTTAGTCTTCGTTTTCAAGCATCTCGACTATGTTCCCAAGCAAAGATTCATTTCAAACACTCCCGATGGATGGACTTTCTCTTCATTTAACCCAATCAATGGGTAACGATAAGGGATGAGTATTTTCTTTTTTGGTTTTATCCCTTTGAAATAATCCCAAAACATAACGTCGGTCGATCTTCTCCCATACACTAAAATACGAGTTATATTGTAGTCGTGTAATATTGTGCTTATGATGAGAGGATCATTGTGTGGGGCTAAAATCCCCTTGAAGTCCTTACTGGAAAATCTTACTATGAGAATCTCTATATCAATTTTCTTTAATTTTTTAGGCATACTCTCAGCCTCGACCAAATTGACTTCATCTCTCTTAGGCCCTACCTTGGACTCAATGACATGAGCATTCCTATTGGTCGGCTCAGCCCCTTTACCCGTCATTCCTCCACAAATCATCTTTACATTAAAAGATATTATATTAAGGTAACCTTTAACTACAGAAGGTTTAGGAGGAAGATCTAGGTCGTCTTCATCACAATCATCTAACTCTGAATTACTTCTATTTTCTTGTATCTCTTTTTTTAGGTCTAGTGTCCTTTGGTAGAGGGTATCTTTTCTAATATCATCTCAGCCTTTTCTTATCAGCATACTTTTGTAGATTCCCCTCTTTAATAACTTTTCAATATCGACTTTAAATATAAAACATTATTATGTCGTGTAATTGTGATCCTGGTGGAACTCACGCCATTTTCTCTTGTCTCTCTTGCGAGGAGGAGATCACAGTTTCTCTGGCCACCAGAGCTTTTTATCATCCTTTATCTCATTTAGAATCATATCTAGACTAATTTTTAGCGAAGTATACTTAGAAAACTTATCACCATTAGAACTTTTCTTCCCTTATTTTTCTTTTTCTTTTTCTTTATCTCAACTTTGGCCACACTTGTTATGCCGACCTCTTTTAAGACTCCTCTCTTGACCTCCTCTGCCTTCATGATTCTCCCAGCCTTAGCTAGAAGTTCTCTCATGGATTGTGCAAGATCCTTAATGAAATTACAATAAATCTTATCTGGTTGAAGCCCACTGATGAGAGTTATCATTGAAATGCTCTCGTCATAATCCTTAACCTCTAGCTTTTCTTTATTAATCCGAGATATATAGTCCCTTGGAGACTCACTCTTCTTTTGTCTAACGTTCAACAAATAAGTAACATGATTGACCGACTTCATGCCAAAACAAAAGTTATGGATAAAATTCTCTACTATATATTTGAAACTTTCAATGGATCCTCTTGGCAAGATGGTGTACCATACATGAGCAACACTATTAAGCGTAGAAAAGAAAGCTCGACACTTCATCTCTTCCTAGAGTGGAGTATATATTGGCAGTGAAATGATACATCTTTATGTGATATATGGGATTTTTACTCCCATCGTACCTAGGAGCTACTGTTGGAGGTAAGATCTTTCTAGGGATTGGATAACTAACTATTCTTGGCATAAAATATCCCTTATACTTAGGATCTCAGTTTTAATGGGACGATCGATCTTGTCTTCTAACCTTTGAATTGATCCATTTCAAGGTTTTTTCTCTAGAAATGCATTGTCACCTGCTCCTTTCACTTCAACAGCAATTTTAGAAGTCAGCCTCTACCTGAGTTTCTTTGTCTGCTATTAAATTCTCTATTCTCCTCCCTTTCTTGGTCTCATCTCGGTCGATCATCGTAGAGACGACCAGTGGCACATATACCACCAACGTTGTAGGGGATATTGTCTCATCTTCCATTGCCACTTGGGGCGAGACAGTTAAAGGCCGACCCCATGCTTAGCCTATCAAATGAATTGCCTTTCTGATGATTTTGAGGGGTGTGTTGAACACTCCTCCCTTGGTTAGTTGATGTTGGGGTGACCCCCATCTGATATGATGAATTTGAGGTCTCGTACCTCTCCCAAAAGTTCTCTTCATATGCTAAGTCCACTGGATACTTATGACTTGTCGAGACATAGACTGAATGGGTCAGTTATATCTATGCACCTAAATTATGTTGGACTTATTTAGAGGAAGTTGGGGGTGGTCCCCCGGTTGTTGGATGCGTGACCTCTCTGGCAATTGGAATAATGAAATTGATGGTGGGATCCTACTCATAATATCTTGGTTGAAGGCTAAGAACTTATCCTGGCTAGCCATAAGGGATTTGATCACCGCTACCATAGTAGCCATTTCAGATTGTTGAGGTCATTGTCTAGAAATGGCCCTAGCATTTGGCATTGAATCGGTTGACATCTCTAGAAAAACATAATCAGCCAGCAAAAAGGTGAAAAAGAAAGTAGAAAGCCTAGAAACGGGATGAACCAAAGAATTCGATGAACCTCTTAACTAAAGCTCCTTTAATGGTGATTCATCTCCTACAGAAGTGCACGTGGATCACCACCAGAGATGAGAAACGAAGAGTTTAAACTAAGGTGAGGAAGAAAATACAGTCTCTTACCACGAACTGCACCAAAATAATGATGTTATAAATCATCTTGTAGGGTCTAACCTAGTTTAGAGCTTGCACAACAATGGAGTAAATAAATAACAGAGGTATTATAGTATAAGAGATGAGAGAAAATAGATGAATACAAGTATTTAAGTAGTTCATCCTTAACGTACGTCCATTGTGCAAAGTATGGGAGTGATTCCACTATAAATATTAGTAAATAGCCATGGATGGAATATACAAGCTTCTCTATCTCTCTATAAATACACAGAGTAACAGTAGGGTTTCTAAATTTTGATCCTTTAGGAAGAAGACATAATGTGCCTTTTATAGGTTTGGTGGTGTGCAACGTCATACACTCCATATGTGAATGAGAGGGGCCAACAATCATGCGAATCATGTAGATAAGGATGTAGAAGTCATAATAAAGAATATTCTCTCCATATGTTAGTTAATCTTCCATAATGGATTTAGCTGGATATGTCCACAATACCCCTGTCATGATTTTCGTACATGCACGAGATGTTCAAGGTGGAGGGTCTCGACTAAACGAGTGTGCTGGAGATTTATACCACTTCAGTTAGGTCAAAAGGAGATCGATTAAATGTCTAAGATTGGTACGGGTGGTGCTGCTGAGTCGCCCTTATGGTGCATTCTGAGGCCGACACTAACGAAGGTCGAGATAGGTTATCGCTTACTTAGGAAATTCCTCTGGCTAGCCATCTAGATTAGTCTTTGAGGTCGAGACCACTTAGGGTGAGACTCGGGGTGAGGGCGTCTGGAGGATGATGAATTTTTTTGAAGACATATTCGAAGGAAGACTCTTCCGTAGTGGGTCCTTCAGACAATATCACATCAAAGCAATAATTGTATGCACATTCTGATCCTCATAGTATTCGGGATTAAGAATCTATTCACCCTTACAAATGATATAATAGTATGTAAGTCTACTCTAGTTAGCACTATATTTGAATATCACACTAGAAGGGTTATCATAGTCGAGATAAATTAGTAAGATCTTACTCTTAGATTTTTTTATAGTTAGTCAATCCCATATCTAGTTTGTGAACTGTCCAATTGAACTAGAATTGGAATCTGATCTTTCGCGATCAGGATAAACCCAAATCATCAGAATTCCTACTAAGATTAATTGGACGACATTAATATAACATATTTAAAATCATAAGGAATTATCACCAACATGATTCTCATCTCGAAATAAACTTGTCATGCTTTTATCAATAAATGAATGACATACATAGATTAAAGAACAAAACCTAAACATCATTGATCGCATAATAAGGTACTTAACTAGCTAGGAGCTTTGAGAAGATTGGATAGAAGCGATTAAGCTAAAGAGTCGGGAATGCTAATACCCCATGTTTAAAGAAAAAATTTATTGATGTGTATTTGTATACATCTACTAAGACATGGTAATAATCTATGTTGGAATACATGTTAGGAAAATGCATGAATGTATTTCTGCGATTCATAGAGGTGGAAGGGATTTGTTGCATTGGATCCTCATCCGCCCGCAATGATGAGAGATACTAAAGAGTACGTAAATATGTGCCATAAGTGCATGTTATTTTCTATTTCTCCTTACCAGTAGACAATTGACATTATTTCAACAAAAAGATCGTGGTCATTTTCAAGATCATGGATAGATATGTTTAAACCACTACATATAGTTCAGGGCAAAGTTATATCCATTGACTAATTTAAAAATTGGGAAGAGGTAGAGATTCACTCTAAGATAAGTGAGGAAAATATGGAAGTGTTCTAAAAAAATATCCATGTGTTAAGAATCCTTAATGTGATCGTCAACAAACTTAACAAGCAACTTGACAACGACTCCTTCAATTTTATAGTGTGCAATTTGGTATTAATCCATTGATCATCCCTACAACACCCCCAAGAAAATATCTAGGTCGAGATAACCAACCATACTATGTTATAGTAATTTGAAGACCTCGAAAAGGAAGTTAAAGGAACAGCAAAAAAAGAGATTATGGGCATACTATGGGCTTATAGAGCCATTGCACAAACTAAATTATAAAAAGACTTTTATCAATACATTTGGTTGGGAAATGGTTATCGTGGTCATCCACATGGATATAGGGCATAAGATGTGGGTTCTTGGAATATAATTATCAAGTTAATGGTAGCCCCTTATCAAGACCGTGATTCATGCTCAAGACTATGTTTAATAATGACGATGCAAGAGAGTAAGAGAAAATGATATTCAACACCCAAGATGGTATTAAATGAGGTTGTTTACACCATATATGCACTATGAACTTAATAAACAAGTGGAACCAATAAGTAACTTTGTCAGAGGGAGAAAGAGCAAGCATTCTTATCATAATAAAGGAAAGGCGGGAACTTCAGGCTCAGTTAATGCTCAATGACTGTGGTATTAATGGAAGCAAAAGGGAATATTTGGGCAATAAATGTTCCCTTGTGTATGAGGAAAATCTAGTAGCAATTTTAGGTTCAAATTGTCATTCGGGTAAACTATTTGATTGGTCTATTTATATGAAGGCAAGGTTACTCGAGTAATCTTGCTAGCATTAAATGTGATTGACTAGCATTAAATGCGAAAGTAATATGACATTAATGTTAAAGATATTGCATTAAATGCATGAGATGTTGTGTTTTGGCAGGAAATTGCTCAATAAATTAGAAGCATGGTGACATTAATGGGGATATGACATGGAAGCTCAAAGGTTTTCCTTCAAATGGCTATGAAATCAGACTTAGTTAGCTAGGCCAACCATTCCAAGGATAAAACTCACTTGAGTGCTATAATTTTGAATCCCTAAATCCTATATATTATGATGTCATAAAGTAAATGAACAGTGACCCCCACCGAATGTGTTATCACGTCAATCAAATGGGATAAAGTATGAAGTTGAAGTTGTTCGGTTGTAAGTAGCTGGAACATTAAGTGTGTTGTTTGTTGCCTGTGAATTATCTCCAGGCGATGAATCTGAAATTGGGGTCCCTCGAGGGGGCTCCCCTGAGTATGTTATGAATTAAGTGGCTCGAGGTGGAAATTCCTCGAGTATTAGTTTGTGCTAGATGAAGCTTTGCCCAAGTGTGCCAAGAGGGTTAGCTATTTCTTTCCAATTGTTGCTTTGCTCCCAATCCTCTAAACCAAATCCCTGCGAGGTTCCCAACGGGAGGTCATTCGATAGAGTATGTGACCTTTCCCATGCCCTGCTAGGCATGGTCCCTTGAGGTTACTGAACATCCTTGCCTATATTACAAAGTAAATTTGTTCAACAAGTAAAATATAATATCAAATACATAATGTTTCTTGTTACAAAATATTGTCAAACGAATAATTTTGGACTTCATAAGGAGTCCTTAGAGAAGTCTCCATGGAGGTTCTTCATGGGAGGTCCTTCGAGAGGTCTTCGTCTTCCTTCTTTAGTTATTTTTTGCTAAGTACAAAATCAACTCGGCTAATCAACCTTTGGTGAGGACTCCCCCTACATTTTCCCCTTCATAGAGATATTTGTTTATCACATGAATAAATATCTATACAAAATACTTATATGATCTTCGAACCATTATGCAAAGAAAGCCTATTTTTCCTGGCAAATAATCATGTCATAAAAAGTATTAAATTATTCAGTAAGGAGAAGTGTAGACGAGGGACTCATTTAGTCCTCCTTTGGAACTAGTTCGTCTTTAACTGCTTTGTGGTTTGTCTGATAGCACCGTTCCTTGATGGGACGCTATGATTCCATGTGACTGCTTTCTTGGGGGGGTGAAGGGATTTTTTTCAAATTTCCCCCAAAAAGCTTCACTTCTCCCAAGTTGAGAATTCTTAGTATGCACCATCATTACCCTGGTCGTATTGCATTTAAATGTGGTTGATGTTTACTATTCTGCACTTCACATGTGTCCGCTTGGGGTTAGCGCATTATTATCATGCAGGGACATCCGGCGTCGCCTCTTGGAGAGTCATCATTATAATGTTTGAATTTGTGCCCCTATGCACGCGTGTAGGCTGTGCGAGGTAATTCAATCGTCACTACGTTTCCCAAGGTTCCATTATTCTACTGCCTATTACGTCTGGTGTTGCCCCTATAAAAATCATCATTGGCATTTATCAAACCCTTACTTTTAAGGTCATTATCATTTACCTTTGTCTGATTTGAAAGAGAAAGAGAGAGAGATTTATGTGCTTGATTTTGCTTTTATTCTTCACTCCAACTGTTCATTCATCTTCCCTTTTCTTCTTTCTTACTTCATTCATGGCTCCTATAGTCAAAAGGACTCCCTCCACAGGGTGTTTCTCCCCATACCCAAGCACGTTAGAATCAATGGGCCCGATACCACCTAGCGCTTTACTTTGGGGAACCTGACCATTTCTGGATGTTGGCTGAGCATTTTTTAGGGGAACTTATTTCGGTGGAGCCAACAAACTTAATGATGGATGAAAGTGATAACACAAAAGACTTATCTTATATTCTTATTGCTACAGTGACTCATTTTTGGATTGAACGAGGAGACTATCCTTTCTCAAAGGTAAAATTTGAGACTACTTATGGTACCTATACGGGTTTAGGCTCGTGGACTGAATATATTCATGCCAAATTCTTCGTGCAACTGGCTTTAGTCATTTTATCTTCCACTAGTTGGCTAGGTGATCTCACGCTTTCCAAAAAGAACAACACTCACCAACTCCTTGTCTATTGTTAGAGCCATCAGACTCATACGTTTGTGGCGGCCTAGGGTGAGCTTACTATCACTCTCAAAGATGTTTATGAACTTCTAGGCCTGGAAGTCGCTGGCTTTGATACTTTCTTTGAGTAGGCTCCCTCGAGCGTTGAGAAAGCTACCCGAGCAGAGTTGGAGGTAGTAGTAAAGGACTGTATAGTGACTTACAACAAGCGTACCTATTCGGAGGTAATCCAATACTTCTACTTAAATGAGGACAAATCCGTGATCAATGCCCGCGAGGCGGTCAAGAAAAATCCAAAGGCAAAGCAGGTGTTCGAGATTCCCCTAGATGTAAAATGTTTTGGTTCAAAGATTGAACTGACGGGTTATATCTGGGTTGTCCTTTCAAAGACATTTCTTCCTAGTAAGCCCCATGATTGCCCCAGAAAAGATTTAATCATCATGGTCGTTCATATGGCATATGGTATTAAACTCCCCTTAGCTACAATCACCTTGGGTTCGTTGTGCATGTGGCTAGATCGTGTGAAGGATGATTCTGCTAGAAGAATCGATAGGTTTGATGTTTAGAATTATGCCAACCATGTTATGTTGACGGCCTTTCTATATGCCCACTTTCCAGAGTATGCTCCAGCTGGTAGTTTCCCCCCTTATCATCCCATTAAAGTTCCTTGGATTTGTTGTTAGAACCATAAAAGTTCCAAGAAACCTTTTGCCTCTTTGATTGATAAAGTTGATAAAATTTCCCCTTTCCCTTATGTTGGGGTTGATCAGTTTTTTACTAACCATTTCTTTACGAACGAGAAGCGTCATGTTTCCCCACTCGAGGAATCAGTGGCCATGAACTTTCTTTCAAACAACGTTCCTTTGCTCTTAGTTCCTTTATACCTCCTCTCGAATACTGAGTGGTCCTCTTTTTATTCTATTTATTTCCCCAATCGTGTGGCCATGCAATTATGACCAAGGCAACCGGATGCTGAGTCACTTCACTCGTGAGAAGCCCGCAAATATTTCTTTTGTTGTAGTAAGTGTTTTGACCTCGACTGTTGTTAACCTTTGTTCTAACTATTCTACCAACCCCATTATCCCAAGTAAGAAAGCTCGAGGAGGTAGGTCATTTATGTACTTGAATGTGATTTGGCAAAATTAGTTGGGAAGGTTTCAGAGCAACCTCCTCAAGGAACCCCATTACCCTGCCATTGAGAAATATCCTCCTATAGAGCTAGGGTTGAGGAGTTGTTCTACTTGTAGTTCTTTGTTTCCTTTAAGTACCACTAACGTTTAAATCCTTACTAATCTGCCTCCCTTGGACCCTTTGGAGAAAGACATAGTGAAGAATAAAAAGAGTGCTCAATCATCGGTTCTGTTCGAAGCAGCTGCTATTTCCCCTGAACCCTCGAGATCAGTTGAAAAGGGTGACACTCCTAATGCTTATTTTACTGGGACGGATGTGAGGGAAACTATGAAGGACCCAAGGAAGAAGCCCAAGTTTATTCATGAGGTTTCTCCTACGTTGACTCCTGACTCCAAGGTATCTCAGAAAGTTAATCAGATGTTCGAGCAGCTTTAATAAACTTAGGAAAACTTTTTCGATAGAAGAAAGGGCCTTTATGTCAGCACAGATGGTTGCTCGAGGTTTTTCCTGTGACCCCTAATTGCTGAAGGCATTAGAAAATATAGCAAGTCTTTGGTTGGGTTGACCAGTCCTATAAAGATTATTTTTTAGGAAGTTGATGAAGAAAATGATGAGGAACGCTTTGAAAAGGATGTATTTTTTTATGAGGAGGAGGAAGGTGATAATGATGGATAGTAGGAGGAAAATGAGGAAGAGGAGGAAGATGATGAAGAACAAAAGTTGGATGACTGCCCCTTATTCGAAGGCTAGACTTCATAAAATGGTTTCTACCTCAAAGCCCTCTTCGCCTCCTCATGACTATAAAGTCTTGGAAGATATCTTTAAAGAGGAGGTATAGATCTATTTCCTTTCCTTTTACTTGTATCCTCCCCCATTTTGTCTTTCAATATTGATCCCTATTTTGTATCTTCAGGTTAATGCATGAGGTGATTCCCAGGAGGATGCTACAGAAGTCGGTGATTTAGAGGGCCCTCTGGTGGGGACAAATGAAGTTTTTCCCACCTCCAAGGACGTTCTTACATAGGAAATAGCTACCCCTATAACTTCATAGGTAGCTACAAATTTCTCCTAAGGGAATATAAAAATATTTGTTCTGTTGAGTCTAGTAGTGGCTATTCTCCTGACTCTGCCTTCTTGTGAAACGGGGATAGCCTTGAAGAGGGTGTCCCTGATGAAGGTGTTATGGACTCCAGTGTTAGAAAGTTCCCCGTGGTTGTACCCTCTGTTATGGTAACATTTGAACGCATTCTAGCTTCTCAATCTTTTCTGTTTAATCTTTACTCTAATTTTGTATTCCTTCTTCGCAGGTCAGGTTTCCCGACAAGTTTGTCCCTATGGTGCCTCCTCCCACCAATGATCAAGTATTCGTTACTTTGTTTGGACCTTCAATCTTCAACCCCAAAGGAGGCGACGTTGTTGCTTCCATTGGTCAGGTAGGCTTGGGGTAAGAAGGTGTTGCTACCCTTGTGAAGCTTCAGTTGTTCAGGTGGATCAACATCCCTTGGTGGTTCAAGGGGGTTTTCATGGAGATTAAGATGTGTTACAAATGGCCACACGATAATTCGAGGATGATCCTCACCAGTTTACTTTGCTAGAGATATAACATCTCCTTCTTTGGGGAAGTAACTCCTGCAATAACTATAATAATAAATCCCTAATATATGTATAGGACTTTAAATCTCCCATAAGCAAGGTTCAGGCGCGTTAAGTAATATTGTACTTCAATCACCCATAACTTAGGTTTAGTTGGTCCTAGAAATGTAGGACTTTAATCTCCCATAACTAAGGTTTAGGCATGCCTAGTAATGTAGGACTTTAATCTCTTATAATCGAGGGTCAGGCGGGCCTAGTAATGTAGGATTTTAATCTCCCGTAACTGAGGGTTAGGAGGGACAAGTAATATTGGACTTTAATGTCCTATAACCAAGGGTCGGGCAGGCCAAGTAATATTAGACTTTAATCTCCCAAAACCAAGGGTCAGGCGGGTCTAGTAATGTAGGACTTTAATTACCCATAATCGAGGGAAAGGAGGGCCTAGTAATGTATGACTTCAATCTACTATAATCGAGAGTCAGGAGGGCCTAGTAATGTAGGAATTTAATCTACCCTAACCGGGGGTTAGGTTGGCCTAGTAATATAGGAATTTAATCCCCTATAACCGAGGGTCAGGCGGGCCTAGTAATGTAGGACTTTTGATTTTTTGTAAGGAATTTGTGTATTTATCTGAATTGATGTCTTCTTACGTTTCAGGTTAAAGTTGACCAATCGGTTATTTGTGAGTCGAAGATTAAAGGTATTGTTCATGAGGTTGCACAAGTAAGGACCATAGCAGAGTTGGCTACAATGGGTGAGGCTCTTGGCTTGCAAGCACAACCGTTGGCCCCAACTGTGGGTGAGGTGACCTAAACAAGTGTATTCACGCTATAGGAAGGTGATAGTACTTCACATACCCGACGTCCCTCTCCCAGTATTATATTTTCAGCATACATCCTCCTAAGGTATCTACGGAGGTAGTTGTGAGGCAAACTCTATGTGATCTTGACTGATATGACTCGTGAGTTGATAGATAAACTCTTAAATCAATTTTCATGTACCTTTTCTCCTGATAGCATCCAACCAATAATTATAATGATGGCCTGTATATTGCTCAGTCTTGTAAATAGTTTAGGTGAGGTCCTTAATACCCCTCTGGAATCCTTAAGTTATGATGCCATTAAGGTTTTATTGGGGTAGATCAATCTCCTCATTAGCAATGGGTTTTCATTAACTTGGTTGGTCAAACTATTGCGTGACTTCAAGAAATATGACTTACCTGCTCTTTATGTTCGGTTGTAAGCCTCTCATCATTCGCAGGTGGCCATCTCTGAAGATTTAGTGAGTTTAGAAGTCGAGCTGTCTAGGTCTGAGCAAGAAGTTGAAGCTACTCGTGAGGAAACTATCAAAGCAGAAGCCAAGTTATATGACATTCAACACAGATAGAGTGCCATCAGAAATATCTGGATGATTTGGTCGCTGACCAGAGAAATATCGAGTAAATTCTACCCCATCATCATCATCATCTTCTTGGCTCAGCCAACTTGTGGTTCATAATAGATGCCCCGATCGATTAGTCGCTCTTCCAAATTTCCCCATCTTTTGTGGTCTTATTATCTTGGAACTTTTGTTGAATGTAACTGAATAATTCAATCTTATTTAAACATATTGCTTTACATTTGATTCTCCTCATTTTCCATTCTTTCTGGATGTTGAATGAGATGACACTTCCATAATATACATTACATTATGCAAAATAAAGAAAGAATAGGCCATAACTTTAAAAATAAAAATGACTTTATACTTCCATGTAAAGTAGATAACCCAGCATTGTGGGGAACATTCTCCTGAACAACTACTAACAAATCATAATGAAATAAATTGGTGTATTAAAATCAAGTCAAATAACATTTAAACATAGTAAATTTTGAGCCAATTATTGTTCAATTTGAAAGTGACAACATCCTCCATCCTAGAAATTTTACAGTAGCCCGAACCATGAGCTACTCGAACAATATAGGGGCCTTCCTAATTGGCTTCAAACTTAGGTAATGATAGTCTCCTATATGTCTCGTGTACGTTTTTAAGACTAAGCATCCTTCTTTGAACTTCCTTGGCCTCACCATATGATCATAGGATATAGATAACTGTCTTCAGTACATTTCAAAGTGCCTCACAGCGTTATCTTTATACTCTTCTAATTCCTCGAGTTGTACATGGTAGCTGTGGGGGGGAATAGCACTTCATAAATTATATCGAGGGAGGGTACCACGAGCTCTACCGGTAAAATAGCTTCTGCATTAAAAACCAAATAAAAAGGAGTATACCCCGTGGGATTTCTCTTAGTTGTTCGATAGGCCCATAGTACCTCGGGTATCTTGTCATCCCATATTCCTAGGAAATCCTCTAGCATTTTTGATAAGATGTTGACCAGAGTCTTGTTGGTAGCTTCTACTTGCCCGTTGCACTTTAAATACACTACGGTTGACTTATGATGAATGATAGAGTACTTTTCTGTGAGAAAACTTAATTCATTTTTCATAAAAGGAGTGCCATTATCTGATAGAAAGACTTTTAGGATACCAAAATGGCAGATGATCTACTCCTTCATAAATCGAGCAACTACCCCCGTTGTCGCTCTTTTTAGTGGTATGGCTTCTGCCCACTTGGTAAAATATTCAGTGGTAACAAGTATCCAAATCTTTCCTCACGAGGAGGGGTTTATTTCCCCACTAAGTCAAATACCCATATGTGGAATAGGAAAGAGGTGGAGAGAGAATGCTGGTCCATCGACGGAACGTGAATCATATTCCCATGTATCTCGAAAGCCTTACACTTGAGAACAAACTTTGTAAAGTCCTTTTCCATCGTAGGCCAATAATATCCCAAAGTCATGAGTTGGTCATAAAGTTTGGCTCCTTCAATGTGACCTGACTCGTGGGCCTACTTCAGTACCTCCTTATCTTTTTCCCCTCTAATTCACCTCAAAGGCCTGTCATGATATCCTCTTCAAAATAACTTCCCTTCTTGGACATAGTACTTAAGAACTCACCTATTAGCCTCGTGGCATTAACTTTGTCTGTCGGCATCACTCCATCTACCAGCATGTCAATGTACAGTTGCCTCTAATATGGAGGTTGATTGATGAAGTTGCATTTTGCCACTTGATAAAATAATTGACATTTTCCACAGTCCTTCTGTATCATCACAACATCCTGCCTTATCGAAGGCCAGAAGTAACACACTCACTGGACCCTTCTATACAAGGGGATATCAATGATTTCGCAACTGTCTTCGTGGACTTATATCAGTCTCGATCTTGGCCTCTCCGGGGATCCACACATCTGGATAACCAACCACCTTTTTTTGTATAAAAAGTTTCCCCTAGAAACAAAATACTATGGGAGGTCAACCAAACTCAACGAGCTTACACCTATTTCCAGTTGCTTCCTCATCTCGCCCCTCCAATCATTTATGTCATGAGTGGGTAGCATTTCGAGCAGGGTAGAGGGAGTTATCCTCTTAGTAATTTGAATCACTGTTGACTCCCCATCAAAAGCAATCTTTTGGGCAATAGTGGCATAAGCGTCAGCATGTCTGTTCATCGTTCGATGTGCCTCTTGATCTTTACTTCCTCTAATTGCCTAAGCAACCTCTGTATGATTGTTCGGTAGGGTGAAAAACTCATGTGCTTAAAAAAGCTCACCCATAACTTGTTTAACTACCATGTTTGAGTCCCCCTTTATTGTGAGCATCTAGATGCCCCTTCTAAGAGATTTGAGCAGTTCCAGCACTAGTTCCTCATATTCAGCTTTGTTATTCGAACCTCTAAAGTTTAACTTGAAGGATAGTCGAACTTTATCCCCATTGTTTCTCAACATAACACATGTTCCTCCCTTATTTTCAGTCAAAGATCCATCAAATTCCAAGCTCCATTCGTCCAGGTTGGATGCTAATATGTTAGCCTGAAGATCATTGCTCGAAAGTTCTTCCTCAGGTGGCTCGAACGTCCTAGAAGGAAAAATGTCTAAGATATTTGTGCAAGCTTGACTCTTAATAGCCCGAGGAACTATGCATTTGAGGTCATACTCGAAGAGGATTAGAAACCATCCGGTTGCCCTGCCTATTAATACAGTTCTAGCAATAAAAAACTTTATAGGATCTCATCTAGTTACAATATGAACTATGAACAATAACAAATAGTGCCTAAGTTTTTGTGTTATAATTACAAGGGCCAAGCAATGCCTTTCGATAATGCTAGTATATTTGGGATGTGTCCCATGCATAATCTTGCTTAAGTAATGAATATCTTTCTCTACACCGTCCATCTCTTGCGCTCAAAATTACCTAATAGATCGTTTAGTAGATGTAAGATATAGGCGTAAAGTAGTACCTTCCTTCGGAGGGATCATCATTTGAGGAGATATGAGGAGCGTCATGCGAACTTTGAGCCTTTTCTCAATAGCTCCATTAGCAGGTGGGTCACCTCAGCTAGCTCGGGTACAAACCACCTCAAGTAGGAGACTTTTCCTATGAAGCTCTTTAACTCCCTTGCCGACTTTTGCCTTGGCATATCAAGGATGGCCCGCTTCTAGTCTAAGTCCATCTGGATGCCTTGTCGGTTTACCACAAACCAAGTAACTTCCTGCTTGTTATCCTGAATGTACATTTAAGATGGTTTATTTTTAACTTGTACTTCCTGCATCGGGAGAACACCTTCCTCCTTTCTGGACTTGATCACCAGGTCATCGACATAAAATTCCACAATCTTGCGATCACTTTCCTACTTAAACTCTTGTAGCAACTCGATCAAACCCACTTGCGATTCCCCTTTTAGGTCCTTCGAGATAAAAATAGGGCTAGGGTCATCGCCCTCCTTAGCCAGATCTATCTTTTCTAACTCTTGAATTTTTGGCCTGGGTTTTTGTTTCATGCACTCAAGTTCCTCGTCTACCTCTTTAACGAACTCTTGGATGCTCGAGTTATTAATTACTAAATATTATCCTCGGTTGTCCACCAAGAAACACTTGTAGGCCGGGTCAGTTTCATCCTCCAAGCCTTCAGCTGCCCTTTGTAAATAATTTTACCGCTAGGTGAGATTCCTCTTTTGCGAACAGCTTTTTGGATGCTCAAATCACCACCTCCTTGCCCTTTACATTTTCTTTAGCACACTGGTGGTAAGTGGAAGGCACCAACCCATGGTTGTGCGTCCACACTCTTCCCACTTACAGTTGATACGATGGCTCGCAGTCCATAATGTGGAATTTTATGTGGGAAGTTATATTCCCCATCATAATGCCCATCTTAACATATCCCATGGATTTAGATGACTGGTTATCATAACCCCAGATTAACAAAGAATGTTTCATTAGCCTTGTATTAGATAGACCAGTAGCATAAAAGGACCCAATGGGCATGATGTTGATGGATGCTCCACCATCCAACAAAACATGATTGAAAACACAATCATTCACAGTGGATGTAACATAAAGAGGCATGTTATGAGGGTACTTGATGTAATACCCCGTACTTTTATGTTTTCTAAATTTGGGGATTTATTAAATTTAATGTGAGTTATTAATTTAATATAAATCCAGAAATTAATTATTTTTAATTATTAACGTGACGAGAGTTAGTAATCATTGGAAACTTGTTGAATATTACTAATGAGTAAAGTAATGTAATATTGGTACTAATAAATGTCACGAGTGAATAAAATGACAATTTTGGAAATTTGAGTCGGGACGCGCCCGTGTCGCATCGGGACTAAATATTGATTAATAAAAGTGAATAAATTATAAGTCACCCGTATGGTCATTTCCAGTGCGTCAAAGTGTCCGGAAGGGTCGAGATGGTCAGAAAAGTGTACTCGGGGGTTTAGTTTGGATCTTGGGGCATTTTTAGGCCTATTTAGTACCCCGGGAGGGTATTTTGGACATTTTGCATTTTTGGGTAATTAAACCCACGAAATTTATTAGGTTATATCAGCCATTTGGAATAGTCTCTTAGGGTTAGCAGACTCAAAACCTTATAACTTCCATTAGAGAGGAAGGTAGAAATCTTTTCAAGCAATCAAAGGCCAAAAATTCATCCGGTTGCACCGCCACCACCACCAACGCGTAGATCGCGCGACGGGGAACGCAATCACACCAAATTCGGCCACAAATCAGAATTCTGAAATCTACAGGCAAGTATTTATCTTGCTTAATTTTGTTAATGCGTCATTCATGTTAGTCTAGGGTTGATTAGGATGAGTTTCATAGAAGAAAACCCATGTTGGAGATAGGAAAATTGCATGTAGTACTGATATGAATGAAAATCTGGAAATCCCCTTCATATGTAGAGGTTTAACCACGGATTTATGATGAATTAGAAGTATAAATTCTAGAAAAATACTGATTAGAACAAAGTTAAAGAAATTTCTAGGGTTCATGAGATTTATATAAGTTTTGGCCCATTAATCCATGGATATTGATGAAAATTCGCATGCTTTACGTAGGAGATTTTTAATTTGGGTTTATAATGTTTGTAGTACGAATTTTTGGGAGTTTGGGTGTTAAAAATATGAATTTGGGTGATGTTGGATGATAGAACCCGTAACTGTTAAAGTGCAGAATTCGCCATACCTGTTTGATCGATCGATCGAACTAGGAGTGTCGATCGATCGACGCATCGATCTATCGAGCTCCTGCCATCGATCGATCGACCCCTCCTGGCAGACTCATATTTCCCTTATAATAGTTGAATTAAATTTAAATGAGTAATAATATTTGGAAATCCTCATTAAAATATTTTGGAGATAAAGGAGACCAGTAGGACTTATTAGAAATATGAAACCTTTAATGTAAGACGAGATTTACATTCTTCGGGGAGGTTTATACATAAGGGACGATGGAATTATTTATAAAAGGGGGAGACGCATAAGGTAGTTACTTTGGAAAATAAATGAGTTACCTACTGAAATTTACACTTGGGAGTGTAGGGAATTCACGAGTGTCACTTGATAAGTTGGAATAATTCCACATATTAAGATAAGAGGTAAAACGTATTACGTGATAACTAAATAACGAGTAATAGGGACAAATGTCATAATTATGGGTTATGAGATGTACATAATTTTGATATGGTAATAGTAGTTTATTTATATGACTGTGTTTATGCATATACTATATATGTGTAAAAATCGTGCCCGCGCTACTTACTATCCCTGAAGTTACCGCGCTGGGACAGTCTTATCTTGATGAGCCTTTATGGGGGATATTGACTCGTACCCTAGAAGATAAAAATCATTTGGTACAGGCTATCGAATCGAAAGTTCAGACAGTCCTAAGAGACGTGGGGGCATGTACTAACCTCTTAGAGACTTGGAATTTATGCTTTGCCTCCATATTGATTGTGTTTGTGTTAGTAAAGTTCGAGAGTGATTCCGAACTTGTATTTTCCTTAGTACGAGTGATACGGGGACTGGATAGTAGAGTATGCTTGCACCATAATTATTATGTGGGGTTCCTTTAGAATATATATATTACATGAGTATTTAATATATATATTAGATTCTGGAACTTGGGATCTACCTACTGTGTTTATGGTAAGTAAGAAAATGAATCATTAGTTTAATTGGGAAACATGTGTTTGAAAAGTATAATATGATACTGAGAAAACTTTATTAGCAAATAAGGTTTAAATGAGAACTTTTTCATCAAATGAAATTAACCTCTTACTCGATTGAATTTGTCAGTTTAAATCTTACGAGTAACCTAAGATAAGATAAGTTAAACCGTTGGGAAGGTTAGAGCGATAGGCGTGCACATTAGAAGAGAGGTGAGAATTTCTCAAGGGAGTGCCGCACTAATATGTTCTTGCATTGGACCATAAACATTTTAAATACTTGCTAAACAAATTTTAAATCTTTTTACAATCGGGCTCTGACCCGTTTACATTTTCTTTTCTCTCTTGTATATATATGTATATATTACAGGTGCCCAGCCACAGGGGCGTCTTGCATAGGATCTTTTGGAAGGAACGCGTTGTAGCTTAGGTGGGAGTTGCAGGCCTCTTGCTTAGACGACCTCATTTGTTGATTCCACTCCTAGCTCTATTTTTCAGTTGGGCATGTGTCGCCCTTTCTCATTATTCAGTTGTCTATGAGATATTGTCACTTGTTTATTTCCATTATTTACACTTTGGGATTTATAACTGTCGGGACGTTTTCCTTTATGTTTTAATGTGGGAATCTAGTTGTTGAATGTTTAAATTATTTGGATTGTATGTTCCAGGATAATTGTTGTGTGATTCTTTAATTATGAATGATGTAAAGTTTTGAATGTTGGTTTAAATAATTAAAATTTGGAAACTAATGTCTAAAATGGTTTTGACGCTTAGCTTAATTATTTAGGGTGTTTAAATTGGTAAAGTTATTTTTTTTATGACAGTGATGCTAAGAATGAACCAACCGTCACCTTGATTTTAATTTAATAAAGGACTGATCATCCGGTATTTAATTAGGCAGGGTGTCACAGGTGGTATCAGAGCATCAGGTTCTAGTGTCCTTAGGATCTGTACGGCTTATTTCTCTTTCAGCTTAGCATTTTTGTTATAGAGTCCTATTTTAGAATTGTTGTATTCTTACTTTTACGAGTACGTATTCAGCTATTTGAGATTTGATAATAACTGTAGACTAATAAATTTATTCACATTTCAGATGCCTCCGAGACGTGTACCAAAGGATAGGCGTGCCCAAGCCGAGCAGCCATCAGCTCCGGCTCAGGGAGCGATGAATGCTAATGAGGTAGCCGCTATTGTTGCTCAGGCGGTGAATGCCGCGCTAGCGATAGTACAGCAGGACCCACCCCAGATTCAGGCAGTGGCGCCAGTACCTTCACAGCTTCCATCAGCATGGGCGTGGGTTAGGGATGCCTTTCAAAAGGCGCATCCCCCTGAGTTCTCGGGTAGTTCAGATATCATCGTCGTCAGCCAATGGAAGAAAGATATCCAGAGGCATCTGCATATGTATGAGTGCATGGACATGCAAAAACAGTTATTGGCTTCATTTAAGCTAGTGGGGGCCGCTTTGCAGTGGTGGGAGACCACCACCACCTTAGAGGAAAGGGATACTATCCCGATTCAGTTATTCTGGGAGCGGTTTGACCGCAAGTATTTTCCACCCACCGTGCAAACTAAGATGAGGCGAAAGTTACTGAACTTGAAGCAGAAGAATTCTACTGTTGCTGAGTATGAGGAGGAGTTCACCAGACTTCTCACTATAGTACCAGATGAGGCACCCACTGAGGGTAAGAAGATACTATTATTTGTGGACGGGTTAGCTTGGAGGATCCGTCAGCACCTTATAGGGAATCTGTCTCTGAGTACCTTCATAGATGTACTCAATGTTGCTTTACTACACTGTCAGGATCACCGCTTCCATCTGCAGGGAAGCAAACGAGCAGGAGAGTCCGACCAGCAGGGCAGGACAAGGGTTAGCGGTGCTAGTGGCACCGACATCTCAGGGGCAGACTCGCCAGCATGAGCAGAGTTCCCATCATGGGACCCTGCCAAGCAGTTCCGATCAGGTGATTCCAGGCAGGGATTTGAGGGATATAGTCAGGGTCAGTAGGGCAAGCCTAATCAGCAGGGCCAACAAGGTCAACACCGCCAGCAGTAGGGTCAGCAGCAGGGCTAACAGGACCAATAGCATTTTCATCAGGGCCAACAGGGCTAGTGGAAGGGCGATAACGGCTAACAGGTTCGTGGTCAGTAGGGTCAGAGGGGAGGTCATTTCAAAGGACGATGTTTTGTGTGCGGCAATCATGGCCATAAGCTCCAGGATTGTCCAGAAGGTGATAGGGCCCCACAACAGCAGGGTGCCCGTAATGAGCCACAGAGGCCACTTTTCCCAGCCTCCCTCCCAGCACCAGCTCAGGTACAAGCCCTTCCATCCATTCCAGCCGCTCTAGTGCAGCAGGGGCAGTTATAGTACGGACGTGTCTATAACGTCCACCAGGCAGCAGCTCCACAGGCACCACCCGCGATTGAGGGTATGTTTCCTATCCATGGTACTATGAGTCGGGTTTTATTTGATACTGGGGTGACGCACTGTTTTATAGCTACCCATTTTGCAAAAGCCTTAGAGTTATTAGCCACAGTAGAGAAAACTGTGACGTGTGTAGACTCACCACTGGGTAATGGATCGCTAATTTTCTTTATATGCCGAGGAGTGGGGGTAGAGATTGGTAGTTTGGTATTACCAGCAGACATGTTACCTAGATATGCATGAGCACGATGTTATTATTGGTATGGATTGGCTCGCATCTTACAGAGCCATGATAGATTGTTTTGGTGGGAGTATTGTCTTTGCCATTTCGGGGTAAGAGATGTTTTTAGTGGCAATGCCTCGCCCAGAGGGAGGCTCGACCGCTCATTTGTATTACGTAGAGGAGGATACCTCTAAGGAGGTTGTGATTCCCTTAGACTCGATCCCAGTTATTCGTGAGTAAACCGATGTGTTTTAAGAGATACCAGGCTTACCCCCCGGCCGAGAGATAGACTTTGTAATAGATTTATTATCGGATACTAGAGCTATAGCGTGCGCTCCATACCGTATGGCTCCGGCGTAGATGCGAGAGTTATGAGATCAGATAGAGCAGTTGTTGGGTCAGGGTTTCATTCGCAGGAGTACCTCACCTTGGGGCACTCCCGTTTTGTTTGTGAAAAAGAGAGATAGTTCATTGAGGCTATGTGTGGACTACCAGGAGCTGAACAAGGTCACGATACGGAACAAGTATCTGTTGCCTCGAATCGATGATCTGTTCGACCAGCTGAGGGGAGCAACTTTCTTTTCGAAGATAGATCTGAGGTCGGGGTACCATCAGCTACGAATTAGGGAGCAGGATGTTTTAAAGACTGATTTCTTGACGAGATATGGGTCATATGAGTTCAGAGTGATGCCATTTGGCCTCACAAATGCTCCAGCCGTATTCATGGACTTGATGAACTGAGTGTTCAGAGAGTTCTTGGATCAGTTTGTCATCGTCTTCATAGATGACATTCTGATATATTCACACTCCAAGGAGGAGCATGCCGAGCACTTGAGGCAGGTTCTTCAGACTCTACGAGAGCATCAGCTGTATGCTAAGTATGAGAAGTGCGGGTTCTGGTTGTGGGAAGTACAGTTCTTGGGGAATATCATTTGTGAACGAGGGATAGCAGTTGACCCGAGTAAAGTGTCACCGGTGAGGGAGTGGGGACAACCCACAACACCGATGGAAGTGCCTAATTTCTTGGGATTGGCGGGATACTACAGGAGATTCATTCGGGGGTTCTCTAAAATAGCGAGGCCATTGACGAACCTGACTAGCAAAGGGGTTCCATATATTTGGGATGATGCTTGTCAATTGACATTCGACGAGATGAAAGACAAGCTTACTTCAGCACCGGTCCTTGCTTTACCTAAACCGGGCGAGGAGTACCTGGTTTACACTGATGCCTCTTTACGGGGACTTAGGGGAGTACTTCAGCAGGAGGAGAAGGCTATAGCTTTTGCCTCCCGCAAGCTTAAGACGCATGAGAAGAATTACCCCACCCACGACCTAGAGTTAGCAGCGGTCGTTTTTGCATTGAAGATTTGGAGGCACTATTTATTGGGGGAGAAATTTCGCTTATTCACAGACCACAAGTCACTGCATTACCTGTTCACTCAGCGAGAGCTGAATATGCGTCTGAGTAGGTGGCTAGAGTTTGTGAAGGACTATCATTTCGCCATACAATACCATCTGGGGAAGGCCAACATAGTTGCTGATGCCTTGAGCCGTAGGCCGGTAGATGATGTAGCGGACATCTGGAAAGCAAAGTGGAAAGAGTTGGGTCACCAGGATGCAGTAGCCCGTTCCTTCATATCTGTTATGACAGTGACACCCGAGATTGTTACGAGGGTGATACAGGCACAAACCGCAGACCCGTTTTTCCAGGAGCAGATTGTATGACTTTTAGCTGAGGGAGCTGAGTCCTATTCTGTTAGTTCTGATGGGGGTTTGAGGTTTAATGGGAGATTAGTGGTCCTAGAAGGAGCAGAATTACATCATGCAGTGATGACCCAGTCTCACGGGTCTCGATTTGCAGTACACCCTGGGGGAGATAAGATGTACCAGGATATGAGGCGACAATACTGGTGGAGTGGGATGAAAAAGGAAATTGTTGAGTTCGTGTCCAAGTGTTCAACCTGCCAGC
Organism: Sambucus nigra; assembly: GCA_949130495.1. Classification (NCBI taxonomy): domain Eukaryota; kingdom Viridiplantae; phylum Streptophyta; class Magnoliopsida; order Dipsacales; family Adoxaceae; genus Sambucus; species Sambucus nigra. The sequence goes on along the minus strand of OX422211.1, from coordinate 663,585,400 downwards.
TGGTAAAGGTGGACCATCAGAAACCGTCAGGGTTGCTTCAGCCATTGGAAATACCCGCGTGGAAGTGGGAGAGTATTTCCATGGATTTTATCACAGGGTTGCCTACATCACAGCGGGGCCACGACTCCATCTGGGTGATTGTGGATCGATTGACCAAGGTGGCTCATTTTCTGCCGATGTGGACAGACTATACCACGGGTCAGTATGCTCAGTTGTTCATTGCTGAGATTGTCAGATTACATGGGGTGCCCCTGAATATTGTGTCAGATAGAGATAAGATTTTTGTGTCGCGTTTCTGGGAGAGCTTCCAGGAGGCTATGGGTACAGAGTTGAGATTGAATTCAGCTTATCACCACAGACAGATGGACAGATAAAGCATACTAATCAGATGTTGGAGGATATGCTACGCATGTGTGTCCTTGATTTTGGAGGAGGTTGGGAGCCACATCTTCCACTAGTAGAGTTCGCTTATAATAACTCTTATTAGTTCACAATTGGCATGGCTCCATTCGAGGCTTTGTATGGAAGGCCTTGCCGTTCCCCAACGTGTTGGCTAGAGGTGGGGGATAACAAGTTTCTAGGACCAGAGGTGATTCAAGAAACCTCCGCGAGGATTGAGATTATCAGGAGTCGCATTCGATTAGCACAGGACAGGCAGAAAAGCTACGCCGATGCAAAACGGTTCTTCCGAGAGTTTAATGTGGGGGACCAAGTGTTACTACATGTATCTCCTATGAATGGAGTGATGAGGTTCGGGAAGAAAGGGAAATTGGCCCCGAGGTACGTGGGACCATTTCCCATTATCGAGAGAATTGGGCCGGTAGCATACAGGTTGGGACTGCCAGAGCATTTACATCGCATTCACGATGTATTCCACATCTCGTCGTTGAGACGATATCTCCGGGATGACATGGCTCACACCTACATAGCGATAGAAGAGATAGACTTACATCTTGACAGCTCTTACGAGGAGAGAGCAGTGGCTATCCTAGACCATAGAGAAAGGAGATTGAGGTTGAAGGTAGTTCCACTTGTACGGGTCCAGTGGGGGCATCATAATATGGAGGAATCCACTAGGGAGCGCGAGGCAGATATGCGCGAGAGATATCCAGATTTATTCTTACCAAGTATGCCTTAATTTCCGAATTTTGGGACGAAATTCCGTTATTAGGGAGGAAGTATGTAATACCCCGTATTTTTCAGCTTTCTAAATTTGGGGATTTATTAAATTTAATGTGAGTTATTAATTTAATATAAACTCGGAAATTAATTATTTTTAATTACTAACATGGCGAGAGTTAGTAATCATTGGAAACTTGTTGAATATTACAAATGAGTAAAGTAATATAATATTAGTACTAATAAATGTCACGAGTGAATAAAATGACAATTTTGGAAATTTGAGTCGGGACGCGCCCGTGTCGCATCGGGACTAAATATTGATTAATAAAAGTGAATAAATTATAAGTCACCCGTATGGTCATTTCCAGTGCGTCAAAGTGTCCGGAAGGGTCGAGATGGTCAGAAAAGTGTACTCGGGGGTTTAGTTTGGGTCTCGGGGCATTTTTAGGCCTATTTAGTACCCCGGGAGGGTATTTTGAACATTTTGCATTTTTGGGTAATTAAACCCACGAAATTTATTAGGTTATATCATCCATTTGGAATGGTCTCTTAGGGTTAGCAGACTCAAAACCTTAGAACGTCCATTAGAGAGGAAGGTAGAAATCTTTTCAAGCAATCCAAGGCCAAAAATTCATTCGGTTGCACCGCCACCACCACCAACGCGTAGATCGCGCGACGGGGAACGCAACCACACCAAATTCGGCCACAAATCAGAACTCTGAAATCTATAGGCAAGTATTTATCTTGCTTAATTTCGTTAATGCATCATTCATGTTAGTCTAGGGTTGATTAGGATGAGTTTCATTGAAGAAAACCCATGTTGAAGATAGGAAAATTGCATGTAGTAATGATATGAATGAAAATCTGGAAATCCCCTTCATATGTAGAGGTTTAATCACGGATTTATGATGAATTATAAGTAGAAATTCTGGAAAAATACTGATTAGAACAAAGTTAAAGAAATTTCTAGGGTTCATGAGATTTATATAAGTTTTGGCCCATTAATTCATGGATATTGATGAAAATTCGCATGCTTTACGTAGGAGATTTTTAATTTGGGTTTATAATGTTTGTAGTACGAATTTTTGGGAGTTTGGGTGTTAAAAATATGAATTTGGGTGATGTTGGATGATAGAACCCGTAACTGTTAAAGTGCAGAATTCGCCATACTTGTTTGATCGATCGATCGAACCAGGAGTGTCGATCGATCGACGCATCGATCGATCGAGCTCCTGCCATCGATCGATCGACCCCTCCTGGCAGACTCATATTTCCCTTCTAATAGTTGAATTAAATTTAAATGAGTAATAATATTTGGACATCCTTATTAAAATATTTTGGAGATAAAGGAGACCGGTAGGACTTATTAGAAATATGAAACCTTTAATGTAAGACGAGATTTACATTCTTCGGGGAGGTTTATACATAAGGGACGATGGAATTATTTATAAAAGGGGGAGACGCGTAAGGTAGTTACTTTGGAAAATAAATGAGTTACCTACTGAAATTTACACTTGGGAGTGTAGGTAATTCACGAGTGTCACTTGATAAGTTGGAATAATTCCACATATTAAGATAAGAGGTAAAACGTATTACGTGATAACTAAATAACGAGTAATAGGGACAAATGTCATAATTATGGGTTATGAGATGTACCTAATTTTGATATGGTAATAGTAGTATATTTATATGACTGTGTTTATGCATATACTATATATGTGTGAAAATCGTGCCCGCACTACTTACTATCCCTGAGGTTACCGCGCTGGGACAGTCTTATCTTGATGAGCCTTTATGGGGGATATTGACTCGTACCCTAGAAGATAAAAATCCTTTGGTACAGGCTATCGAATCGAAAGTTCAGACGGTCCTAAGAGACGTGGGGGCATGTACTAACCTCTTAGAGACTTGGAATTTATGCTTCGCCTCCATATTGATTGTGTTTGTGTTAGTAAAGTTCGAGAGTGATTCCGAACTTGTATTTTCCTTAGTACGAGTGATACGGGGACTGGATAGTAGAGTATGCTTGCACCATAATTATTATGTGGGGTTCCGTTAGAATATATATATTACATGAGTATTTAATATATATATTAGATTCTGGAACTTGGGATCTACCTACTGTGTTTATGGTAAGTAAGAAAATGAATCATTAGTTCAATTGGGAAACATGTGTTTGAAAAGTATAATATGATACTGAGAAAACTTTATTAGCAAATAAGGTTTAAATGAGAACTTTGTTATCAAATGAAATTAACCTCTTACTCGATTGAATTTGTCAGTTTAAATCTTACGAGTAACCTAAGATAAGATAAGTTAAACCGTTGGGAAGGTTAGAGCGATAGGCGTGCACATTAGAAGAGAGGTGAGAATTTCTCAAGGGAGTGTCGCACTAATATATTCTTGCATTGGACCATAAACATTTTAAATACTTGCTAAACAAATTTTAAATCTTTTTACAATCGGGCTCTGACCCGTTTCCATTTTATTTTCTCTCTTGTATATATATGTATATATTACAGGTGCCCAGCCACAGGGGCGTCTTGTATAGGATCCTTTGGAAGGAACGCGCTGCATCTTAGGTGGGAGTTGCAGGCCTCTTACTTAGACGACCTCATTTGTTGATTCCACTCCTAGCTCTATTTTTCAGTTGGGCATGTGTCGCCCTTTCTCATTATTCAGTTGTCTATGGGATATTGTCACTTGTTTATTTCCATTATATACACTTTGGGATTTATAACTGTCGGGACGTTTTCCTTTAAGTTTTAATGTGGGAATCTAGTTGTTGAATGTTTAAATTATTTGGATTGTATGTTCCGGGATAATTGTTGTGTGATTCTTTAATTATGAATGACGTAAAGTTTTAAATGTTGGTTTAAATAATTAAAATTTGGAAACTAATGTCTAAAATGGTTTTGACGCTTAGCTTAATTATTTAGGGTGTTTAAATTGTTAAAGTTATTTTTTTTTACGACAGTGATGCTAAGAATGAACCAACCGTCACCTTGATTTTAATTTAATAAAGTACTGATCACCCGGTATTTAATTAGGCGGGGTGTCACACTTGATCGATCTGTTAGCCTCCAAAAATGTAACCTCGGAGAGGTACTTCCTTATAATATTGTCCATGGGACCCTTCCATTTCAAGTATAGAGACGTATTCTTCTTAAAAATATCTAAGATTGCCCACGTGACCTCCAATCGTGAGTGCTTGGGGAGCCCAAATTGGTCAAATAACCAACCAAACTTTTGCGATCATGCTATAGTTTCACATTCGATCCAAGGGTCAGTTTGGTCCTCCTTGAGTTCTTACACTTTTTCCACCTCTTTATAGACAGCCTCGTCATAGGCTATCACAGCATGCACTGCCTCTAGCGAGCAGGCCTCCATTTGTCTTCTCAAATTCTCGATGGAGTTTTCTTTATCTTCAGGTTTAACTTCCTCTTTTGTCTCATCTTCCAACTTCATCTAAGACATCTCTAAGGTACACTCCTAAAATTACTCTTTAAATTCTTCCTCAAGGAGCCGTTGCTCCCTTAACAGTTGATCAGCTTCTTCATCAAAGGCACTAGCCATGTGTGGCTCGTGAGCCGGTAGAGGATTATCATTCACATTACCTTGGGGTAATTCAATGTCCCCTTTCTTCACATGATGGTCAATTAACCTTCTTAGCGAAAAATATACCCACATTGGGTGATTCAATTTATCATGGATCTTGCAAAAATTTGGGTTTTCTTTGTCTTCTCGAGATACCTGCATCAAACTATTATTGACTAGTCTATAAACTTTATCTTGAACTATGAGGTCATAAAGGTTTAAGGCTTACTCCACCGTGCAGGGCAGCTCGGGAGGATCCACTTCGCCTTCAAACCTCCTTTTGTTGCCCCTATTTCTTCTTCACCGACCACTATTATGTAAAACCTTTTCATATAAACCATCTCTGGGAGAAAAATGGCAAGCTTGTTCTTTATTGTCACCTTATATAACCCAGGGTAGTCAATGCACAATCATAATGAACAATACATGTTTTTCACAAAGAGTACGGGAGCTCTCCATGGTGAATATCTATGCCAAATGAATCCCTACTTCAATATCTACTTTATTTTCTCCCACAACTCTCTCATCTCCATGGGAACCATTCGATAATGAGCCTTAACAATCGACTTAGTTTGGGGAGCCAGTTCAATTAACAAATCAATCTCTCGAGCCGATAATAACCCTGGCGGCTCTTTAAATACATCAGTAAATTACTGAGCAATCGATATTCAATATAATGGAATGGTCATCTCCTCTTGAGTCGTCTCGTTTATAAAGTATAATTAAGTCATAGCACCACTCTTTGGCCTAGGCATAGACACTATATACATATCCTGACCCTGTATGATGAACAAGTCACTTGACCCATAGTGTCAATGTGAGTCTCATCTTCAGCTATCCAATCCATACCCAAGATCACATTTTATAATGGGTATCTAAAACCAACAAATTAGACATAAAACACAATCAACCAATGTCTACCTCAAACTCATCATAGATCTCCAAAATACGAGTCAACACACCCATAGGAGGGGCTATAGATAATGTCATATCACAAAGTCTAGGTAACAACCAAGAAGTATACACAAAACTATTTATACAAAAGAGTTTGCGGTGTAAATGTTAAATAAAACTCTAGTTAGTGTATCATAAATGTAAAGCGTACCATTCACTACATGTACATATACATGCCCCTACTGACGAGGCTATATAATCTGATAAACTTTTTAGTACTGTAGTTTGTGTTATAGTGAGACTAGGGGCAGTGGAATTATCGCTAATGGTTATGGCGACCTCAGTGTTGGGAGATACTAAGGGAGATATTAGTTTTGCTTGCTATGGTTATTAGGCCTAATACCCTATTAACCCTGTTAGCCCTACCCCTAGTGTTGGCTTTGTCCCTTCTATCCCTGTATTCATGACTTACACTCCCTCACACGAGCAAACTTGTCAAATATATTCGTTATCACAACATTTAAAGAAGACTCTCATATATGGGGCTGAAGGATCCCCCTAGTGCCTCAAATTATGCAGTTGCTACCCCAATCCTACCCGAGGGGTCCCTCTAGCTACTAATGGGGTCTCTGCTACCCCTTCCTAAAGTGCATCATAGATACTTGTCCCTAAAATCTCCTCATGTCTCCTCATGAGCTTCTCTTTTCCTTGGGCCCACTAGACTGGCCCATATTATATAACTTTCTCTTATGCTCTCTACTATCCTCTCAATTCATCAATGAGTCATCCACCACCTAGGCGTAGGTGAAATACATCAGTCTACTCATAATCACCTAGTTGATATGTGACATGATAAACCCTGGATGAAACCTCCATTTTCCTTTATAACGTGCTAACCTCCTCTGGATAAAATAAAGATATGTTACAAACTTGTTCTCATACTCGACCATGGTGTGATATCCCAATTAAAATAGAAGAAAATCCCAACCTTTAAAGAGTAAGGGATGCACTTCTCCTCAAACCTCGTCATGAATTGATCATAAGTCTTTGTCTCTCTCTCTATCTCTCAACTGTGAAGTACCCTATATATTTGACTCGATTGAGTCTATATTATATAGGTGCTCATCTAGTTTGAAAATAGTTACGAAATTGAGTCATATCCTAGTTTGACCAAAAAGCCTTCAGACCTTTCATTTTGAATTCCTCAAATTGTTCCTAAAGGTAGAACACCAACACCTCATCTAGGATTTCATTCATGTGTTGCATTATTCATAATATGGGTGTGTGTGAGTTAAATTCCATTAAAATAATTTTTCCATAATTTTTGGGATATTTTAAAATAATTTCTAAGATTTTTTAAACAATTTTTAGAATTTTAAAATTGGCTTTTACAAATGTTATGGGTTGTTTTGTAAGTAATAAAAGATATTAAAACTTGGCTTGGGTAGAAACTGAAAGCGCTAGATAATATTATGGGTAAAACTTGTATTTCTGTAAAACCAAAAACATGTGTTTCTTTAGTCATCACAACTTTACACGGGTTGCACTTATAACGGTTGGATCTGTGTTTCTTTACACTTACATTCCTGAGAGTGATTGAGAATCCTTGGATCGTTTTAATCTATGGCATGCATGCGTTCTTACCTGATCCTTGTGTTTACATTTAAACCAATCAGAGCTTTTATAATTGCGGTGCATTGGTAGCCATTAGATTTTCTTCGATCAAATCATGTTCGTTCATTTGCCTGAGATCTTACAGAGACTTATCTTCCTTGTATAAAAGGATACTTCGTCCTTTCAATTCTAACTTTTGGTTCACCTCATTTTAGAGAGAAAAAAAGAGAGAATAGAGAAATGAAAAAGAAAGAGAAAATACAAAACCCTAACATAACTCCGGCCAAATCTCACCTGAAAATAGTTTTGAGAGATTGAGTTAGTTCTAGATTTGAGAAGTTCCATCCTCTCTTATTCTTAATCTCTTGTCCAACTAGTCATGTTTTTCAAATCATATTTTCTTTCATAGAAATTTGAGATTTGAGAGTTTGTGATATACTTCACGTTTATATTACTGGTTTTGATTTCAGCTTTCGAGAAATCTTAATTTTGTTGGTTGGTTTAAACTGTTATGTTTTGTTGAAACCCTAAACCAATAAAATCATTTCTAATTTCAGTTTTTGAGAATACTTGGACTTATATCTATTTAAGATCTTGATTAGGGATTTACACTTTCAACTATTTCACATTTTGTGAAATATTTATAAATATTTTCGAATAACGAAAGTGTTTATAATCTTAGCTCTTTTGTATAACAAGATTCCCTCTTGATCTATGAATATATTGAAAGATCCAAAGTCTTAAGTTTCGATCAAACTGATTTTAGAAATCTTCATTGCAATTTAGAATCTGTTTGTAATTTGATAATCATTTGGTCTGTAATAAGTGTGTGTGGGTTGTATGCATGTGATTTAGATCATATCATCGCTTATGCTTTCACACTACAATACTAAACAGTGTTGGTAAAGAGATTCTAAACATTTGAGTAAACGTAAATCTAAAAGTAGTGGAGTTACAAAGCTTAGAGAGCATTAACAACATCAGAGCCTTAGGAGAAGTCACAAAATGCCAGATGAGTTGGTATAATTTCTAAACTTAGTTTTGGCTTGATTGTGTGTCTTGATTGTTATAAAGTTTGTAACCTGTTACTCTATTTCAGTGGATTTTTACTTTCAAGGTGTAGAGATCTCCGTGAATGTTTCCCCAATTGGTTGGGGTTTTACCACGTTAAAAGTGTACCTGTATACTTCTTCTTCCTCTCATCCCTTTCTTGAGGTTGTGTTGATTTGATTTCTTTACAAGTTTTGGTTTTCAAAACTCGTAAACCTATACCTTAAATAACTCGTTCATACTGTTTTACACATCTTGTGTTAAGAAATTTGTTTTAAGAAAAGAGTTTCTTCAACAAACTGTTTGGAGCCATTTAGATAGTTTAATCTTGAATTAAACGATTTAAGTGGTATTTTTTTCAATTGGTATCAGAGGGTTGGTTTTTCAAAATTCTTTAGATCTTGAGTTTTTGAAATTGTTTTCTCAAAACAAATTATGGACCAGAAATTTGAGAGACTAGGTAACCTGTCCAGTCCCCCTCGCTTTGATGGAACTAATTATCCTTACTAGAAGGTAAGGATGGTTTCTTTCATCCAAGGGACATTGGGAGATGATTTCTGGGATGCTATTGAATATCGTTATACTTTTCCTACTAAACCAGTCACTGAAGGAAGTACGGTGAAGATTAGAAAGTTATTAAGTGAATTCACTAAAGAAGAGAAACATACTTCCCTTAACAATAACAAAGGCAATAATCCCATATTCATGTCTACCAATGAACACAAATTTAAGAGGATATCATTATGTACTACCTCTAAGGAAGCATGGGAAACCTTAGTGACTACACATGAGGGTGACACCAGAGTTAAAGCTGCTAAAACACATATGTTAATCCAACAGTACAACTCATTGATCACGACTGAGATTGAGTCATTTGATGACTTCTATATTAGATTGACAAACATTGTGACCAAATTGCATGCCAATGGGATTGTTTATGATTGAAAGGAAATTGTATCTAAAATACTAAGATCACTTCCACTGAAATTTGATAATAAGAGATATGCAATTGAGGAGATAGATGATCAAAATCTCATACCTGAACTCCTCAGTAGCAAATTGAGAACTGTGGAAATGGAATTAGAATTCAAGAAACAGTTAACCCAATCCCAAAAGAGATAGTCTAGTTCTAATCTTATTTTTTCATCTAAGTTGCCACACCTGAAATTAGTATACCTGACATTGACTTAAACTCTTATGAGGACTGTAATTTAGATAGTCTAGATAATCAGCTTGCCTTAATGTCTAAACAATTTAAGAAAATTGTGAACTTTTAAAATAAAATAGCAAAAAGACATGGGAAACCTACTTATCCAAACCAATGTAATAATAGGCCTCATGAGAGAAGATAAGATAAACACCAGATTGATAATCACAAGAGACCTGAGAGACCTTAAAAATGTTAAATGCCATAGATGTGGGAAGTTAGGACACGTGGCTAATGACTGTAGAGTTAACTTAGACAAAATCCACAAACATAATAGGGCTCATCTATGTAAGACTTGGGATGACTCAAGTGAATTTTAAAATAATAAAGCTAAGTCATCTAACAGGTTTGACCCTTGTATGTCATTCTTTGCTAAGATAATCTACACTAATCATGAGGAATCTGATCTTCTTATTTTAACTGATATTATGCCTACTGGTTTATCTGACTTATTTCTTGAGAATGTTGATAATACTTCAAACTTCGTGTGTGTAAGTCAAAGGGAACACTCTATTGTTGATAGCAATGGGTGTGTGAGTCCTAAAAATGAACGGCTAGGGGACACTGCACATTTAATGATTCCGATAATGAAGATCTTCCTGACATTCACACACTGTATACAAAAACTCTCAAGAAAAGCACTGGACTTGAAAACATTGTCAAAGATCTTACCTAGAAGATAGAAACCCTAAGTCATATGATCAAACAGAATGTTGAAGAGTATACTACTCAATCTCTAACTCATAAGAATGAAACCAAAAATTTTGAACAAAAACTGAAACATTTGTCTAACTCAAATGAAATTCTGGAAAAAAAATACAAAGGAACGTTGTTAGAATCGGAACAAACAAAAGAAAAGACATCAACAGTCTCCAAACAATTTGCAAAATTTGAAAATAATTCTAACTATTTTGAAGACTGTGTTGCTGAAAGTAAGACCAATTCTGATGATAGAACTAGAATAGGATTTTGTTCCTACTCTGAGACCCAAACTAAAAACTATGAAACAATAAAGTTTGTGTCTGGCGAAAAAAGACCTATTGAAACTTGTCCAGACTTTCAAGGTTTGAACAATGAGTTTGATATAAAATAATAGAAGTTAGACATTGGTGAATTAAGTAACTCTAAGCATAATGTTGAACATAAGGCTAAATACATCTGCCCCTATTCGACAAGTTGATTCGTCATTTCATCTTGTGCCAACTAAGAACAAGACTAGAGCTCAAAACCTAGACAAGCCTTTGAATAACAATTTTCCTAAGGTTATGAGTTCTACGTGCCATCTTTACTACTTCTATTGTGATGTATATGGACATTACCTTGATGGGTGCTATTCCAAACGTCTATGTAATCCAGTCTATAACTCTCATGTTTACCATAACTTCAATTATTCTAGGGGAAGTCAAAATAACTATGTCCTTCCTAGATAGCAAAATAAAAATTCTAACTACCCAAATAGAAAGAGAAGAACTAATACTAAAATACCATCAACAAGAAGGAATCCTAGATTATTTTCTAAACCAATTGCTCAAACTGTCTATAATACTTATAAACCTGCGCAAAAATCTTTTAAAGAAAAGACAGAAGCTCGTAAGTTTTATCAAATATGAGCTAATAAGTGAAAATTGAAAACTAGAGCAAATTGGGTCAGAAAAGATGATCTATTACCTCAATTGAAATTCAATATTGTGATCAGTGCTTTTAAAGCTGAACACACAGCATCTGGATGGTATTTAGACTCTTGATATTCCAAACATATGACCGAGGGTGATTCCAAACTTTCAAACAAAACTAACTTCTCCAGAGGAAAAGTCTTGTGTGGAGATGGTGTATCATCCCAAATCATTGGTAAAGGAACACTCCATGAATAAGGATTACCCATTCTTAAAGATGTTCTCTTGGTAAAAAGTCTTAAAGCCAATTTACTAAGTATAACACAATTTTGTGACTCCAACCATACTGTCACCTTTTCAAAGAGAAATTGTAAAATTTTAAATAAAAAAGATGATTGCATTATAACAATAATCCGTACTCTAGATAATTATTACACAGTCAATCCAAGTATAGATGTCTGTAACATTGCCAAAATGGATGACAATGAGATACGGCATAATAGGCTGGGTCGCATTAATTATGATAGTCTTAGCATATTGTTCTCCCAAGAGATAGTTAGAGGTTTTCCTAAGATCAAACTAATTTCAAACATCATATGTGGTCCCTATCATGAAGGAAAATTGTTAAGGCTCCCTCTAAGAAAGTTAAAGAAGTTGTATCCACTAAACCTCTAAAACTCATCCATATGGACCTAATGGGTCCTTCTCGTACTGTTAGTCCTTATGGCAATACTTATATCTTAGTTATGGTTGATGACTTCACTCGATTTACCTAGGTTGCTTTTTTAAAACACATTTCAGAAACTTTTCGTAACTTTTTGGAAATCTTAGTTCGTATAGAAAATGAAAAGGATTCCCAAGTAGATAGAATTCGTAGTGATAGAGGAGGAGAATTCATAGATTCAAGTGTCATCGAATACTGTGACTATAATAGTTACAAAAATGAATTTTTCCCCTAAGACACCTCAACAAAATGGAATTGTTGAGCGTAAAAATCACCCTTCAAGAAATGGAGCGTGTGATGATTCATGCGAAGAACCTGCCTAAATATTTTTGGGTAGAATCCATTCGTACAGTCTGTCATATAATCAGTCGAGTTTACTTAAGGAAAAATACCAAACAAACATCCTATGAGCTTTGGTATGGGAAGAAATCTAACCTAAAATACTTTAGAACCTTTGGTAGCACATGTTATGTCTGTAAGGACAAAGAACATCTGTCTAAATTCGAAACCAAAGGAGACAAAGCCATTTTCTTAAGAAATTATGCAAATAGTAGAGCCTATCGTGTCTACAATATTCGTACCAAAACCATGATGGAATCCATTAATGTGGTTGTAAGTGACACTAATTTAGAAAGTAAGATCAAAGAACCAACTATTGTGGATGAGTTCGAAAACATTTTATATTATGACTCTCCAGAAGTAGTTTGATGTAACACCCCGTACTTTTGTGCATTTAATAGTTAATTAATTCGGGAATTTTAAATTACTGGTGTGTTGTAATTTTAATTGAATTAATTATGACACTATATTTATTTAAATATTAATCGGGAAGTGAATGGTTAATGTTTAGGAAAATTTATTTACTAAGTGAATAGTAATAATTTAATTACGTCATTTCGGGTATTAATGACGGGGTATGCACTTATCTCAACCGGGAGTCGGTTTAGACTAAATGGGGTGTGAGATAAGGATTTTTATAAATTAATTCGGATGCCAATTCTGAGTGCGCGGTTGAGTCCGGATGGGTCGAAATAGTCATAAAAGAGTACCCGGGGGTAGTAATTGGGTCTCGGGGTATTTTTGGGCATAACTGGGCCCACACGGGATGAGTTGGGCCACTTTAATTAAGCCCATTAAGTGAAAAACGGGATTAAGGGTTTTTAACCTAAGTGAGGGATTAGGAAATCAACAGCCAGCACAATTCTAACCTAGGGTTTGAGAGGGAGATTGGAGAAAAACGATCAAAATCCAAATTGGAAATTTTGGAGCAAAATCGAGTGACTACGCCAACGGAATCAGACCCTACGAACGATTCCAGGCAAGTGGTTAACTGTTGTGATTTCTAAATTGATGATAATCAATTCATATCATAGTGATGTGTAAACTAAAATTCGTTTTGGGGATAAATGGGTATAAAATGGGGTTTTGTTCATGGAACTAGTGAATGAGATTCAAAAAAAAAATTGTTGTGATGTATATCTTTGAATATAGATATCTGATTTGCATGAAAATTCGGAATATAAAGTGGTGGAATTTGGATTTTGAATTTGGTTTGTAGAACGAGTAGATGAATTTTAATGGAAAACCCATTTCAGGAGATTATGAAAATAAGTGGGGAAATTGTGTATTTTAAAAGCCATATGATGTGTAGAAGGTAGATTGAACATATTTATATGGTGCGGTGTTTTGATTAGAGGTTGGATTTAAGGATAAAAACCTTGGATTTTCGTCAATGGTGGAAAACAGGCATGGAGAAGACGAAGTCTGGATCGATCGATCGATGGTTCAGGAATCTTGGCAGTTCGGCCAATTTTGAATATAAAGGGAAATTTATTTAAGATTTACTTTCTTACTTTATTTAGTGATAAATTTATATGGGACACATATTTCCTTAACAATTATAGGGTGATATAATTGGATTTATGAGGGTGTGAACGGTAGGTCATGAGATAAACGAATTTGGAAAAATAATTCATAATTATTGATATTGGGCCGAGGAATAATATTCAGGTATTGTAGTTGGGTGGCACTACATTATTAAAGGAATTTAGGTGAAATATTTAATTATGGACCAAGTGGGCGAGTCCGGGTATGCTAATAATTATAGGTAAATATAATTGGGGAAATTATGGAGATGAATGTGTGACACATTGCGGGCTAAAATGTGGGAACGAAATTATGAGATGTAAAATGGACCAAGTGAGCGAGTCCGGGTATGTTGTTTAAGTGACACCAGAGTATTAAATTAATTATTCAGAGAGAGTAATTAATTTGGAGTCGGAACATAGACTCGAGAAATATTAAGTTACGGGCCAAGTAAGTGAGTCCGGGGATAATGATTGGGTGACACCAAGTTATTAAATTAATAAGTGTGACAATTAATTTAATTAGAGTCGGATTGTAGACTCAGGTAGGATTAAATTAATAAATGTGATAATTGAATTAATTAGGGTCGGGTGATAGACTCGGGAAGGTATTAAATTAATAAGTGTGTCAATTAATTTAATTGGAGTCGGACCATAGACTCGGGGAAAGTATTATATAAATTAAAGAGTGAGTTAAATATATTAGAGTCGGACCATAGACTCGGGAAGAGGATAAGTTATTAAGTGAGAAAATTAATTACATTGAGTCGGGCACAGATTCAGGAAAATTTCAGGCAGGGTACGGAATTTTGAGTACATGGTAAAGCCGGGGTTAATAATATATATATACGGTGTAGTGATAGTATATATATAGATATATACGAGTATATATTGTGAGTGATATTAAATTACAGGCAATGTACGGGATTTTGAGTATACGGTAAAGTCGGGGTTTATATTATATATATATATACGGTGTCGTGATAGTATATATATGTGTATTTATTGTACGTGATACTAAATATCAGTGATTAGATATTTATTAAATTTAAATACTCTAATGCTATCAAGGGAGGTTGCGCGATGTGGGTGAATCCCCTAGCTTGAGGAGTAGGGCGAGTATATCCCCAGGTCATAGCGTCCGGTATATATGGGTGAGGGATTATCTCACTTTCAGGGAAGGAATATGACCGCCTCCACTACGTTTATATTTTGGTCCAAGCTGGTGAGCGATTCCAACTTGGAGAAACTAGGTTTTGTGAGCACACCTAGTGATATAGCATTTTAGAGGGAATCATCCGGTGAGGATAAACTCGGAAGGATGGATACACGTATGATATAATTGTGGATGTTAGTAAAGGTACGTATAATATGGTAGTAAATATTATATGTAGGTGATAATACAGTGTGTGATGTATTTACTTTATATAACTTGTGACACGGTTATATGCTGCTATTTAAGAGGAATTAATTAAGTTAATTGTGAAATAACTTATAATTCAAGAATCATTATACTCAGGTTAGAGTAGTATAGCAAGGGAAGGTTATACCAGGACTAGTTGGACGGGGTAGTACAACTAGGTGGGGTTAAGGTAACCGGTAGGTGTGCACAATAGTGGAGGGGTGAGAATGTCCACAAGGGAGTGCGACACTAACTTAAATATGAAGCGCATTCATGCATTTTAAATTACTGCAGTTAATTCACTTGCTAAATATTTTCAAAATGTTTTGGGTTCTAACCCTTGCTATAAAACTATTTTCAAAACCTTTTAGGTGTCCAGCCACAGGGACGCTAGGATTGATATTCTATTCCAGGGACACGGAGCTGCGGCATATGTGGATGCTAGCAGGAGTTTGGATTAGACGCATCATTCATTCATTCCTAGAGTAGGAATCTCATATCAGTCTCAGTTTTATTTAGGGCCTGTAGCCCAGACTTCTCAGTACAGTTTTCAGGTGTAATTTATTCAGATGTTGAACAATTGTATTGGATTATTTATTTGGTGGCCGGTATTTTATTCGGCAAGTTGTGTAATTATGATTCAGTTTATTTTCATTCAGTTGTGTGAATGGTTTATATTTTAATTCCGCATGTACTGTTTTGGTTTAATTAAAAGTTAAAATTGGCACCAATTTTTGGAATACTAGGTGGTTAGTAAGTTTTAAAAAGTTTTCGACAGTGAAGCTAAGGATGATCCAACTGGGATTCCTGTTTTAATTTGGTATAGGACTGATCACCCGGTATTTTATTAGGCGGGGTGTCACAGATGGTATTAGAGCATCAGGTTCTAGTGTCCTTAGGATATGTGTGGCTTTTCACGTTTCGGCTTAGCAATCTTTGATATAGAGCCCTATCATAGGATTGTTGTATTCTCATACGTATGCGCATATACGTTCTTCTACAAAATTTATATTTGAGAGTGAACTCATACCAATTCGGTTCTCATTCCAGATGACGCCCAGGAGAGAGAGAGCAGCTAGGGCTACAGGGGGAGATGAGACGAGGGAGGCTCGTCAGGAGCAAGAGTTACCGCAGCAACGGTCAGGGATGATTTATGGCATCTTAGGTAACTGAAATAGTGGCACAGGAAGTTGGAGAAACGATGGTCACAACGGCAGGGTACTTTCCACGGGATCCGCCACAAGTGTTAGTGGCGTCGGATGTTCAGACTCACGCAGGGTCGTCGTGGTGGAAACAAGAATGAGAGGTTATTTTTAGTGGGAACCCACCAGAGTTGCGAGGGGGTTCAGGTGTAGTACTAGCGTGTCAAGGAAGAGAGGTATCCAGCGTCACCTACGCATGGGAGATTGCGATGGGGTGAGAAAGTAAATGCTAACCACTTTTAGTTAGTGGGAGCGGTGCTAGAGTGGTGGGAGTCGATCACCACATTTGAGGAAAGGGACACACTAGCTACTGTAGAGTTTTGGGTGCGGTTCGATAGCAAGTATTTTCCTTCAGCGACCGAGACCGAAATGAGGAGAAAAATTTTGTGAGGAGACTCAAAGGGAGACCGTCCGTGGCCGATTACGAGGAAGATTTCACTCGTTGGCAAAAAAAATTTTACCGGATGATAGTAAGCGAGGAAAAGAGAAAGAAAGCAAAGATTATGGATGGGTTAGTCTGGAGAATTAGACAACATTTCATTGATAATTCTGCATTAGTAGATTATACGGATGTCATTAACGCAATACTCCGACACTGTTGGGAATATCACTTCCACGCGAAAGGAAGCGGGAAGGGAGTGGGGATTAACCAGTCGGATGAGACAGAAGGGAACAATACCAGTGGGGTATTCTAGCAGTAGACTGGGGGAGATCAGGGGTAGGATTTCTGACAGGTAAATCATACCAAACGATCTAGAATCGGAGGCTATCGGCGAGATGGCCAGGAATTCCAACAAGGTTGGCATGTAAGGGATCAGAGGCAGAGTGAACATGTTAGAAAGTGTTTCGTTTGTGGGGGAAAATGAGACACATGAAGAGATATTGCCTTAAGCGAGGCAGGGGTCAACTACAGGATGAGGTCCTGGATGTACAGCCACTAAAGCAAGTAATGGGTGCATTCGGTCAGGGAGAAGCTGCTCCGGAAATCGAGAACCAGCCGTTGCAGCTGGAGTATAGAAGTAATTATTTTACCCTAGGGGCATGGGGTATATTTTTGAGTGACAAAGAGGATGTCACAAAATAAGACATATTTTTTCACTAGAGTCCGCAGGTGAGTCGAGCTTAGTGGGTGCGTTGGCGGTAGCAGCCATAGCATGTGGGTATATTTTCCGTAGGGTAGCGGAATTCCTTGGTGTTCTTCACGAGAGAGTGGAGGTGTACACTGAGTGATTGTTTGAATTTTACGAAGAGTTACTACTTTCGAGAAATATGGAGTAGGGTTGATAATATTTCCTAAATATCGGCTGGATAGCGATGGAATTTAACTATTGTGGGTAGTAGTGTAAATTTTGGTGTTCGCGACACCCGGGTAGGGTTGGTACTAGATATCACCGGAAAGGGCGTATAGCCTATATATATGGGGATGTATATATGTTGTATTGCGTGGTGCGATAGCACATAGTGAGGTTTTGTGTTCTCACATTTTTATCCTGATAAGTGGGGATGTTTACTGAAGTGAATCATGATGGTTGAATTGATTTTCGAGCAAAGAGAGATAGCTCGGAGTTTATTTTGTGCAAGGACTAGTGATAGTAAGGGCGCGGTATTTTATGTTGTCTTTGGTAGCATAAGGGTAAGCGTATATACTTTTGTGTTGAGAAATAAGTATTTATGGGGAGATGTTTGGACGTTAGCACATGGGTTGGGTACTCGGGCAGTAGATATATATGTGTATATATATATGTGTGTGTGATATGACTACGGGTTCGAAGTTATATTACGGGTTACGACTAGCATAGTAGGGTAACTTTCGTGCGATAGAGCGCGGGGATAGGGTGTATGGGCACCCGGGTTAATTAAGGTAAATTTTGTGTGGTTAAGCACGGGTATAGGGTGTATGGGCGCCCTGGTAAAGTTAAATGCATACTTGTGTAACGTATGGTTAGAATCGGATGGGATAGATATAGTGGGCATGGAGGCACATGACTAGTGAGTAATATGTGAATACTGGAACACTAGGTTTATCTTAATTTCGAGGACGAAATTCCTTTGTAAGGGGGGAAGTATGTAACACCCCGTACTTTTGTGCATTTAATAGTTAATTAATTCGGGAATTTTAAATTACTGGTGTGTTGTAATTTTAATTGAATTAATTATGACAATATATTTATTTAAATATTAATCGGGAAGTGAATGGTTAATGTTTAGGAAAATTTATTTACTAAGTGAATAGTAATAATTTAATTACGTCATTTCGGGTATTAATGATGGGGTATGCATTTATCTCAACCGGGAGTCGGTTTAGACTAAATGGGGTGTGAGATAAGAATTTTTATAAATTAATTCGGATGCCAATTCTGAGTGCGCGGTTGAGTCCGGATGGGTCGAAATAGTCAGAAAAGAGAACCCGGGGGTAGTAATTGGGTCTCGAGGTATTTTTGGGCATAACCGGGCCCACACGGGATGAGTTGGGCCACTTTAATTAAGCCCATTAGGTGAAAAACGGGATTAAGGGTTTTTAACCTAAGTGAGGGATTAGTAAATCAGCAACCAACACAATTCTAACCAAGGGTTTGAGAGGGAGATTGGGGGAAAACGATCAAAAGCCAAATTGAGAATTTCGGAGCAAAATCGAGGGACTACGCCAACGGAATCAGACCCTACGAACGATTCCAGGCAAGTGGTTAACTGTTGTGATTTCTAAATTGATGATAATCAATTCATATCATAGTGATGTGTAAACTAAAATTCGTTTTGGGGATAAATGGGTATAAAATGGGGTTTTGTTCATGGAACTAGTGAATGAGATTCAAAAAAAAAAAAATTTGTTGTGATGTATATCTCTGAATATATATATATCTGATTTGCATGAAAATTCGGAATATAAAGTGGTGGAATTTGGATTTTGAATTTGGTTTGTAGAACGAGTTGATGAATTTTAATGGAAAACCCATTTCAGGAGATTATGAAAATAAGTGGAGAAATTGTGTATTTCAAAAGCCATATGATGTGTAGAAGGTAGATTGAACATATTTATATGGTGGGGTATTTTGATTAGAGGTTGGATTTAAGGATAAAAACCTTGGATTTTCGTCAATGGTGGAAAACAGGCCTGGAGAAGACGAAGTCTGGATCGATCGATCGATCGACCCAGGGGGTTCGATCGATCGATGGTTCAGGAATCTTGGCAGTTCGGCCAATTTTGAATATAAAGGGAAATTTATTTAAGATTTACTTTCTTACTTTATTTAGTGATAAATTTATATGGGACACATATTTCCTCAATTATACGGTGATATAATTGGGTTTAGGAGGGTGTGAACGGTAGGTCATGAGATAAACGAATTTGGAAAAATAATTCATAATTATTGATCTTGGGCCGAGGAATAATATTCGGGTATTGTAGTTGGGTGGCACTACATTATTAAAGGAATTTAGGTGAAATATTTAATTATGGACCAAGTGGGCGAGTCCGGGTATGCTAATAATTATAGGTAAATATAATTGGGGAAATTATGGAGATGAATGTGTGACACATTGCGGGCTAAAATGTGGGAACGAAATTATGAGATGTAAAATGGACCAAGTGAGCGAGTCCGGGTATGTTGTTTAAGTGAAACCAGAGTATTAAATTAATTATTCAGAGAGAGTAATTAATTTGGAGTCGGAACATAGACTCGAGAAATATTAAGTTACGGGCCAAGTAAGTGAGTCCGGGGATAATGATTGGGTGACACCAAGTTATTAAATTAATAAGTGTGACAATTAATTTAATTAGAGTCGGATTGTAGACTCAGGTAGGATTAAATTAATAAATGTGATAATTGAATTAATTAGGGTCGGGTGATAGACTCGGGAAGTTATTAAATTAATAAGTGTGTCAATTAATTTAATTGGAGTCGGACCATAGAATCGAGGAAAGTATTATATAAATTAAAGAGTGAGTTAAATATATTAGAGTCCGACCATAGACTCGTGAAGAGGATAATTTATTAAGTGAAAAAATTAATTACATTGAGTTGGGCACAGATTCAGGAAAATTTCAGGCAGGCTACGGAATTTTGAGTACATGGTAAAGCCGGGGTTAATAATATATATATATATATATATATATATATATATATATATATATATATATATATATATATATATATATATATATACGGTGTAGTGATAGTATATATATAGATATATACGAGTATATATTGTGAATGATATTAAATTACAGGCAATGTACGGGATTTTGAGTATACGGTAAAGCCGGGGTTTATATTATATATATATACGGTGTCGTGATAGTATATATATATGTGTATTTATTGTGCGTGATACTAAATATCAGTGATTAGATATTTATTAAATTTAAATACTCTAATGCTATCAAGGAAGGTTGCGCGATGTGGGTGAATCCCCTAGCTTGAGGAGTAGGGAGAGTATATCCCCAGGTCATAGCGTCCGGTATATATGGGTGAGGGATTATCTCACTTTCAGGGAAGGAATATGACCGCCTCCACTACGTTTATATTTTGGTCCAAGCTGGTGAGCGATTCCAACTTGGGGAAACTAGGTTTTGTGAGCACACCTAGTGAGATAGCATTTTAGAGGGAATCATCCGGTGAGGGTAAACTCGGAAGGATGGATACACGTATGATATATGTGTGGATGTTAGTAAAGGTACGTATAATATGGTAGTAAATATTATATGTAGGTGATAATACAGTGTGTGATGTATTTACTTTATATAACTTGTGACACTGTTATATGCTGCTATTTAAGAGGAATTAATTAAGTTAATTTTGAAATAACTTATAATTCAAGAATCATTATACTCGGGTTAGAGTAGTATAGCATGGAAAGGTTATACCAGGACTAGCTGGACGGGGTAGTACAACTAGGTGGGGTTAAGGTAACCGGTAGGTGTGCACAATAGTGGAGGGGTGAGAATGTCCACAAGGGAGTGCGACACTAACTTAAATATGAAGCGCATTCATGCATTTTAAATTACTGCAGTTAATTCACTTGCTAAATATTTTCAAAATGTTTTGGGTTCTAACCCTTGCTATAAAACTATTTTCAAAACCTTTTAGGTGTCAAACCACAGGGACGCCAGGATTGATATTCTATTCCAGGGACACGGAGCTGCGGCATATGTGGATGCTAGCAGGAGTTTGGATTAGACGCATCATTCATTCATTCCTAGAGTAGGAATCTCATATCAGTCTCAGTTTTATTTAGGGCTTGTAGCCCAGACTTCTCAGTACAGTTTTCAGGTGTAATTTATTCAGATGTTGAACAATTGGGATTCCTGTTTTAATTTGGTATATGACTGATCACCCGGTATTTTATTAGGCGGGGTGTCACATTTGAGTCCTTACCAACTGAGAAACCTAAAGTACCTAACTAGTTTTCCAAAGATCATCCTTTAGATAGTGTAGTTGGTATTCCTACTGAGCCACTTTGTATAAGACCTCAACTTTGTAACATTGCTCATTTTGCATTCTTTGTGTCTCTTATTGAGCCAAAGACTCTAAATTAAGCCTTGAATGATACTTTATGGATACGTGTTATGCGGGAGGAACTTCTTCAATTTGTCATTCATGATGTATGGTATCTTGTACCCCGGTTTGAAAATAAAAGGGTTATCGGCACACGTTGGATTTTTAAAAATAAAATAGATGAATCTGGGATGATTATTCAGAATAAAGCTAGATTAGTTTCCAAGTTCTACTCTCAAATTGAAGGAATCGACTTCGAGGAAACTTTTGCTCCTGTCACTTGCCTCGAGCTTATTCGCTTACTTTTTACAATAGTTTGTCATTTGCATTTCACACTATATTAAATGGATGTGAAATCTTCTTTCCTTAATGGCATCTTGACTAAGGAGACCTACGTAGAAAAACCCAAAGGGTTCATTAACCCTCGCCATCCAAATTATGTCTATCATCTAAAAAAATCTCCTTATGGGTTAAAACAAGCTCCTAGATCTTGGTATGAACGTCTATCCACCTTTCTTTTAGACAACGATTTTAGGAGAGAAGGGAATAACCAAACCTTATTTGTCAAATATTTTGACAATAATATTACTATAGCCCAAGTTTATGTTGATGATATCATTTTTGTATTTACCTCCCCTTTAGAAGTTAAGACTTTCTCAGACATTATGCACAAAGAATTTCAAATGTCACTTATGGGGGAGTTACAATTCTTCTTAGGGCTCCAAGTTAAACAAAATTCAGATGGCTTGTTTGTATCACAATTTAAATATGCTTTAGAGATTGTCAAAAAGTTTGGCCTAGAAACATCTATGAGTAATTCTGTCAAAATTTCTAAAGATGAGAATGGTAAATCAATTGATTCTACCTTATACCGTAGTATGATAGGAAGCTTACTTTACCTTACTATCTCCCATCCTGATATCATGTACTCTGTCTGCGTGTGTTCCCGATATCAAAACAATCCTAAAGAGAGTCATCCATTATGCGTTAAAAGAATTATCAAATACATTAAAGGAACTCTAAACTTAGGACATTGGTAAACTAAAGACAATCCTAGTACTACTATAGTAGGTTACACCGATGATTATTGGACCAGTTGTTCCAATTATAGTAAGAGTACTTCAGGAGCGTGTTACTACATTGGTAACAATTTGGTATAATGGAGTAGTAAGAAACAAAACTGCACTTCCTTGTCTACTATCGAATCCGAATATATTGTCGTAGGAAGTTGATATGCTCAATTACTTTGGCTAAAATAAATGCTGAAAGATTACGGTATAACTGAAGATAAGTTACATCTCTATTGTTACAATCAAAGCATGATTAATATTTCTAAAAATTATAGTTCAGCACTCTCGTACCAAACATATTAAAATCAGATATCATTTCATATGCGAGTTAGTTGAATCTAAGTAGTTAGAAATTAATTACCTACCTACTGAATTGCAATTAGCTGACTTATTTACTAAACCATTGGATTGTCTTCGACTTGAATCTTTGCGCACATCTATTAGTATGGTTATGGCAGAATAATGATTTATTATTTCATACTTGTTTTTCTTTACCCTTTGTCCATTTGAGACAAAATGGGGGAGAAATTTGAGTCTTCTTGGACATTCTTTTTATATTCTCGACTAAAACGCTTGATCTTACTTTTCTCATTTTTAGGAATCATTACCTTCATTTACATCAGATTTTTGATATGGTATTGGTCTGTAATTAGTTGAGTTGTGTAATTTTCTTTTTCTAAGATATTGGGTAGATAGAATTTTTGTATAAGAATAGGTTTTATTATTTCTTTTGTATCTCTACGAGTCCTCGATAACTCAAAGGAGATTTTGCCTCATATTTCCAAAGGGGGAGATTGAAGTACCCTATATCTTTGACTCACTTGAGTATATATTATATAAGTTCTCATCTAGTTTGGAAATCGTGACAAAATCGAGTCATATCCTAGTTTGACCAAAAAGCCTTCAGACTCTTCATTTTTAATTCCTCAAATTGTTCCTAAAGGTAAAACACCAACACCTCACCTAGGATTGCATTTATGTTTGCATTATTCATAATATGGGTGTGTGTAAGTTAAATTCCATTAAAAAAAATTCCATAATTTTTGGAATATTTTAAATAATTTTAGAATTTTAAAACTAGCTTTTACAAATGTTGTGGGCTGTTTTGCAATTAATAAAAGATGTTAAAACTTGGCTGGGGTAGAAACTTAAAGCACTAGATAATATTGTGGGTAAAACTTATATTTTTGTAAAATTAAAAACACGTGTTTCTTCAGTCATCACAACCATATACGTGTTGCACTTATAACAATTGGATCTGTGTTTCTTTACACTCACAATCCTGAGAGTGATTGATAACCCTTCGATCGTTTTAATCTATGGCATGCATGCGTTCTTACCTGATCCCTGTGTTTACATTTAAACCAATCAGATATTTAATAATTGCGGTGCATTAGTAGCCATTAGATTTCCTTCGATCAAATCGTGTTCGTTCATTTGCCTAAGATCTTCCAGAGACTTTTCTTCCTTGTATAAAAGGATACTTCGTCTTTTCAATTCTAACTTTTGGTTCACCTCATTTTAGAGAGAAAAAAGATAGAGAAGAGAGAAGAGAGAGAAGAGTGAAATGAAAAAGAGAGAAAATACAAAACCCTAACATAGCTCCAACCAAATCTCACCTGAAAATAGTTTGGAGAGATTGAGTTAGTTCTAGATTTGAGAAGTTCCATGTTCTTTTATTCTTAATCTCTTGTCCAACTAGTCATGTTTTTCAAATCATATTTTCTTTCATAGAAATCTGAGATTTGAGAGTTTGTGATATACTTCACGTTTATATTACTGGTTTTGATTTTAGCTTTCAAGAAATCTTAATTTTGTTGGTTGGTTTAAACTGTTATGTTTTGTTCAAACCCTAAACCAACAAAATCATTTCTAATTTCAGTTTTTGAGAATACTTGGACTTAGATCTAGGTAAGATCTTGATTAGGGATTTACACTTTCAACTATTTCACATTTTGTGAAATATTTATAAATATTTTTGAATAACGAAAGTGTTTATGATCTTATCTCTTTTGTATAACAAGATTCCCTCTTGATCTATGAATATATTGAAAGATCCAAAGTCTTGAGTTTCGATCAAACTGATTTTAGAAATCTCCATTGCATTTTAGAATATGTTTGTAATTTGATAATCATTTGGTCTGTAATAAGTGTGTGTGGGTTGCATGCATGTGATTTAGAGCACATCACCACTTACGCTTTCACACTACAACACTAAATAGTGTTGGTAGAGAGATTCTGAACATTTGAGTCGACGTAAATCTAAAGGAGTGGAGTTACAAAGCTGAGAGAACATCAACAACATCAGAGCCTTGGGAGAAGTTAGAAAATGCTAGAGGAGTTGGTATAATTTCTGAACTTAGTTTAGGCTTAATTGTGTGTATTGATTGTTATATAGTTTGTAACTTGTTACTTTATTTTAGTGGATTTTTACTTTTAAGGTGTAGAGACCTCCGTGGATGTTTCCCCAATTGGGTGGGGTTTTACCACATTCAAATTGTACTTGTATACTTCCTCTTCCTCTCATCCCTTTTTGAGGCTATGTTGGTTTGATTTCTTTATAAGTTTTGGTTTTCAAAACTGGTAAACATATACCTTAAATAACTCGTTCATACTTTTTCACATATCTCGTGTTAAGAAATTTTTTTTAAGAAAAGAGTTTCTTCAACAAACTATTCGGAGCCATTTAAATAGTTTAATCTTGAATTAAACGACTTAAGTGATATTTTTTCAAACTGAAGTACTCAAACTCTCCCACCATTGGAAGTCCTCCCCTATAAGGTGAAAAGTTACCAGCACTCGCCTTTGCAGATCGGTATAGTCCAAAAAGTTCAATTGACTCTCCATATCATGTCTGCACGGATGTGCCACTATCGATTTAAGTAACAAGCAAAGGTAGTTGGGCTATTCTTCATAAAAGAACCCCACATCTTCACCCAAATCGAAGTATGTACCATCGACTAATTAATCATCGCATGGGACCTTTCTTGGTGGCCTACTACTATCCCAACCACAACACGCTGGAGGATGAGATCGTCTAGAACCTGGGGCCAAAATGATAATCCCCCATTTTCTTTTGTTGTTGTTACTAGTGGTGCCTACTGAAATGGGGGTATGGGGTCAGTCTATCCCGATCATGCCTATCTGTTCATGCTCTCCTCTTTAATAATATTTACAATTTGTTAAAATAATTTATAATATCATTTGTAAAGGTAAAAATCTCGGGAGATAAAAGCTTTGATACCAATTTGTAAAGGTAAAACAATTGCAAGGGGTGATTCAAACAAAAATTGCAATACCAATTTTAAATGCAAAAGCCAATTTTAATTGATTTTATCTTTTTATCCTCATCATACATCTAGGGTGATAAAATAGATAAATCAAACAAGCAAATATGACAAGGCCAAGTTTTAGGGAAAAAACCCAAAAGAAAAAACCTTTATTCACTTAGAAATTTACAAGAGAGTCGACTTACAGACTACTTGATATCCCTCACAAGTATAACGCACTATTCTTTGAAAATCTATAAGGAACAACACTATTATCCTCGCAAAAATCACATGATCATAGTCCTCTGTCAGCCTCATCCTTCGTCTTCACCAGTGAATCCCCGTAGGTATCGCAAGTCAGCAATGGAGATCCTCTCCACCAAGATGTATGAAAAGATACAAAACTTCCTAGGGTTCAAAACTAATTCACAAAAACAATATTTAAGGATGCTTTATTGTGAAGTAAACAAGTGTTTTTAACACAAAACTTGAAAAACTTTTGTATCATATATGTAGACACGTTTTCGTAAAAGTCTTAAAACATTGAAATCATGACACGGGTATTTATAAAAACTTTAAGGCGGCGCGATTGTTTAAATAATTTAGTCGGTCAGTTTAACGACATGGACATGTCGTTCGAATGAGATGTGATTTCATTACTATCTACCTACACAAAATCAAACCAGTAGCATGTCGCTTGATCCAAAATCGATCCAAACTAAAAGTGAGGATATAAAGACTTAAACATGTCGTTTGAATGGCATGTGGATGTCATTTGAACGACATACACAAAAAAAAAAAAATCAGCCACAGGTATCTCAGAAAACATATTTTTCAAAAATAAAAATTCCTATTCGTTATTGATAAAAATGAACATCCCAAAATATAATTGTATGACTTATTCAAACTCTAAATTGTTTAATAACTCATCGGGATGTCAAGAAGTCTTCAAACTTGGAGATGCTTCTGTTCGTTTTGTCTTCTCGGTGCGTGATGATTTGTAACGGGATACGCCAAACTAGCCTAAAGATATGCTATGAACAATCCTAGAAAAATTGTTCTTACAAATCTCTCCCTTTTATTATTCGAGTACAGAACATACAAAATGATCGAAAAAATTAAAATTAAAATGTCCAATTACAAAGATACTAATACCCTTCCCAACCCTAGAACGGAATGGCATAAGTTTCTTTATCTTCAAACTTCATCCTCTTCCCTTTATCAAACTTTTTCTTAATTCGTGTGTCTTGAATTCCACTTTTAGTACCTACACACATAGGACAAGAAACATATACCCTCGTGACGCATCGAGTTTGAAACAAGATAAAACTCATAAATAAATACTCCCCCATAAATCAAACTCGTTTTAATTTTCTTATTTGTAAAGGTAAAAATCTCTATCTAAAAGCTCTAATACCAATTTGTAAAGGTAACATAACTACATGGGTTGATTCTAACAAAAATTTCAATACTAATTTTAAATGCGGAAGCTAATTTTAAATTGATTTTATCTTTTTCTCCTAATCATTCATCTATGGTGATAAAACAAATAAATCATACAAGAAAATATGACAAGGTCTAGTTTCAAGAAAAAACCCTAAAGGGAAAAACTTTTATTCACTTAACAATTTACAAAAGAGTTAACTTACGGAAAACTTGATATCCTCCATAGGTATAACACACTATTCTTCAAAAATCTCAAAGGAACAACAACTATGATCCTCGTAAGAATCCCATGACCACTGTCCTCCGTCAGCCTCAACCTTCGTCTTCATCAGTGAAATCCCGCAATTATCATAAGTCAGCAATGGAGATCCTCTCCACCAAGGTGTATGCAAAGATATAAAATTTCCTAGGATCTAAATTAATTCATAAAAATAATATTGCAGAATGCTTTGCTGTGAATTAAATAAGTGTTTTTTAACACAAAACTTGAAGAACTTTTGTATCAGTTATGCAGATACGTTTTGCAAAAGTGTTAAAAATTCTGAATCAAGAAACATGTATTTATAAAAACTTTAAGGCATCATGATCATTCGAATGATTTAGTCAGTCCGTATAACGACATGTACATGTCATTCGAACAATATGTGATCTCGTTACTAGCGACCTAAACAAAATCAAATAGTAGCATGTCATTTGATCCAAAATTGATCCGAACTAAAAACGAGGATCTCACGACTTGAACATGTCATTTGAATGAGATATGGATGACATTTGAATGATATAAAAAAAAAAAAATTTTGAAAACTTCGCCTATAGGTATCTTAGAAAATATATTTTTTGGAAATAAAAGTTCTTGTTCGTTTTTTATAAAGATAAATATCCCAAAATATAATTCTATGAATTAATTCAAACTCTAAATCGTTTAATATCTCATCGGGATGTCGAGAAGTCTTCAAACTTCGAGATACTTGAGTTTGGTTCGTCTTCTCGGTGCGTGACGATTTGTAACGGGATAGGTCCAACTAGCCTAAAGTTATGCTATGAACAATTCTAGAAAAATTGTTCTTACAAATCTCCCCCTTTAGATATTCGGGTACAAAATGAAAAAAATGAACGAACACAAAATTAAAATCAAAATCTCCTATTATAAAGATACTAACACCCTTCCCAACCCTAGAACAGAGTGGCATAAGTTTCTTTGTCTTCAAGTTTCATCCTCTTCCCTTCCGCAAACTTTATCTCCATTCATGTGTCTTGAATTCCACTTTTAGTACCTACATACATGAGACAAGAAACATATACCCCTGTGACGCACCGAGTTTGAAACAAAATAAAACTCATAAATAAATACTCCCCCATAAATCAAACTCATTTTAATTTTCTCTTCCCCTTTGGCTTTATCCAAAATAGAAAAATAAGCAAAGAAGTAGAAACATAAACATAAAATGTGAAGTATCACGTAGAAGATAAGATATCATCACAAAAGATATAAATCAAGCTTGTGTATTGATCATCTCATAGGCATATAGTAACTAACTATTTTTTGAAATTTTTTAATTTTTCTCAAAAAACATAAAACTGACAAAAATAGCATACAATACCATATAATATATGCAAAATGTATCCAAGAAAATCCGGCACACATATATAGGTATAAACAACCACCAAACAGGACATAAAACACATAAGCTGTAAACACTAGCATAGTATCCATGTGTCCAAACATGTGGAATGGAATGAATGGGTATGAATTAGTAACAAAAGAATTACAATCCAAACACTCAAATATGTTCAAAAAGTTCTAATTGACCGTAAAACTTTATCAAACTAAGATTTAGCCTCAATTAACAAATAAAGTTGGAACTCAATAAACAAAACAAGAACAATGCATACAATCCTAGAATATTAATAATTCTACAAATTAGTGGCATCATGACAAAATAAGCTTAACTAGGATTCATTGTCATTGTGCAAACCCGTTGATATTTCCATCCAAACTCCCGCAAAATATATTACTTTTCTTTTATTTTTAATGAGCATATCAAACTAAACTAATTAGCCCCTTTTGGTATATTATTCTTTATATTGCTTTAATTTTTTTTGGGCACTATTCAAATGGTGGCTTTCATGACGAGTTCATTATACTCTTACAGCCCTTTCTCGTGCACAGTCATCATTTTTTCAATATTAAACAAATCCTCACATACAACGGTTCTTACATGTGCAAATCCTTCATAGGAAAATAAACATTTAGATGACAAAATTCATAGGAGGACATTTTACCAAGCTCAAATATACATCATGAAGTCAAAATTCAATAAACTCGTGCATGTGTGTGTGGAGGCATAAACAAAGTTGAATCCATAAAGCAAGTCAAGTTCGAAACAACTCCATAAGCATAGTTAAGATCAATCTAAGCATCTAAAGTCATAACCAAATGTCCTAGACACATGAAAATTGCGGAATAAGTTGGATTCAATGACACTAATATTCCACACCAAATGTGTAAAACTAAAATACACAAAAATCGAAAATATTTTTCAAAAGAACAAAATCTGTTTGTATTTTTCAAAAAATATGTAAAATCAAAAATATTTTTGTATTTTCAATATGATTAAAAAAAAGAAAAATATATACAAAAAGTACACATGTCATAACACTAGTAAATATATGTCATCATGCACAAATAGTTTATGACAAACAAATCAGGCAAGCAATTAACGATATGAAATAACATGTGACACATCATGTGCAAGCATGTGAGAAATAATCAATCTAACATTTAGCATCTCCAAAACCTATTTCCTAAGCCAAAAAGGTGTGTACCTAACTCGAGGGGTTATGGGAACCGACAAGACACTACACTTCAACTTCCTAGGACCTCTTCCAAGATGAAAACAAAAACAAAAATGCCTAAGGTGACCTTTCTTACCACAATATGAACATGTGTAAACGCGAGGAATGTTACCTAAGGTGTGACATTTTCAAACATCCTTGGTTTTTGTTGACCCTCTAAAACAAACTATGGTTTGGGCTTTAACACTAGAAACATTAGAAACATTTGAGCCATTACCATCACTACTCAAACTACTCGAGTCTTTTAAATCATTTTTTAACTTCAAAATTTCAGACTCAAGCAAAGAATTAAACTCTTCCAATTTTAGGGACTCCTTCTTAATATTATCAATTAATCCGAGAAGATTATTTCACTCTACCTCAATAAAAACAAACTTATCCATAAGAGTCTTCTCACGTGCCTTAAAATTATTAATCAAAACATTTTTATCGTCTTTGACATAAGCACAAATCCTAAAAAAAATTCAAGTCCTTTAACTCTTTCTCCAAAATAAGGACTTTATCATCACTCTCCTTTTTGGACACTTTTAAAGATGTAAAGTCATCACATAAATCATCGAACTTTTCATGAATGATATCTCTTTGAGTTCGAAATGTTTGCAAATATTCAATTATATTTCTAAAACAAGAATTTTCTTCTTCGAGAATTTTAATTTTTTTGGCAAACGTCAAATTCAAATAAGACTCCAACGAGAGAAAAACAAAACAAGCACAAGAGAGATGAATAAAAAACCACCCAAAAATAGGTAAATAAGATCAAACACAATAATTTAGTGCAACCTGGTCTGATACTAATTTGTAAAAGGAAAAATCTCGTGAGCTAAAAGCTTTAATAGCAATTTGTAAAGGTAAAAATCTCGAGCTAAAAGCTCTAATACCAATTTGTAAAGGCAAATTGTTTGCAAGGGGTGATTCTAACGAAAAATGTATTACCAATTTTAAATGTGAAGGCCAATTTTAAATTGATTTTATCTTTTTATCCTAATCATTCATTTATGGTAATAAAACAAATAAATCAAAAAAATAAATATGACAAGGCCAAGTTTCAGGAAAGAACCCCAAAGGAAAAAACCTTTATTCACTTAGAAAATTACAAGAGAGCTAACTTACAGACTACTTGATATCTCCCACAAGTATAACATGCTATTCTTCAAAAATTTAAGGAACAACAACTATGATCCTCGTAAGAATCATATGACCACGGTCATCCGTCAGTCTTAGCCTTCGTCTTCAGGAGTGAATCCCCCCGGGTATCACAAGTTAGTAATGGAGATCCTCTCCACCAAGGTGTATGAAAAGATACAAAACGTTCTATGGTTCTAAAGTAATTCATAAGAACAATATTGCAGGATGCTTTGTTATAAATTAAACAAGTGTTTTTCAACACAAAATTTGAAGAACTTTTGTATCAGATATGCAGATACATTTTCGTGAAAGTCTTAAAAAATACTAATCATGAAATAGGTATTTATAAAAAAATTTAAGGCGGTGTGGTTGTTCAAGAAATTTTATCAAGTCGTTCTAACGACATGGACATGCCATTCAAATAAGATGTGATCTCGTTACTAGCGACCTAAACAAAAATCGAACAAGTAGCATGTCATTTGATTCAAAATCGATCCAAACTAAAAATGAGGATCTAACGACTTGAACATGTCATTTGAACGACATGTGGATGTGGTTTGAATGATATAAAAAAACATTTTTTAAAAACTCAACCTATAGGTATTTATGAAAACATATTTTTTGAAAATAAAAGTTCATGTTCATTTTTATAAAAACAAACATCCCAAAATATAATTATATGAATTAATTCAAAATATAAATTGTTTAATACCTCATCGGGATGTCAGGAAGTATTACAACTTGGAGATGATTGAGTTTAGTTCGTCTTCTTGGTGCATGACGATTTGTAATGGGATACGCTAAACTAGATATAAGCTATGCTATGAACAATCCTAGAAAAAATTTCTTACATCATTCTTATCATGTAAATAATTAAATGAAAGAATGTGACAAGATATGGATATGATTTGAAAAACCTCAAAGTATAACTCATAAATTCATCATCAACTAAGACAAAATCGGAAATATCTATACGAACACATCCACAAGTCTAAATTAAAATAATCAACTACAAAGTCTCACTACACATAACTAACCCAACTAAAATATAAAAATATATGACAATAATCATCTCCTCCATATACATGCCAACAGAAGCATCTAAAGTCACACAACTGAAATGAAATATAGTAAATCATGTAGATACCTACTTCAAAAACTCTTGAAGATGATGACTAGAATAGAGATGAGGAGGAGTCTGTGCTAGCTAGGAGGAATTTACTCCCATCACTTAGTATTTAAAAATTTTCCACGAATATAAATGGGTCAAAACCCGATAAGTAACCAAAGCTAAGCAATTTAAAAGCAAATATATACACACGTGATAAGTCCAAAGTTATCTAACCTACTATGATAACAAACCATAACCCACGAGTTCTCACAAGACATATTTAATTAAATTATAAATTTGAATAATTAATAAATCTCTTAATTGATTAAATTATAACTGTCATGACCCCTCTTCCCCAGCCATCTTAAGAATATGATGTATGCACACATAAATACCATTAAATGCAGTCGAATGTCACCATCTTCTAAAATGTATGGAACTATAAACATAAACAACCCATGTGACGCACAAATGAATCACATCACATAATCAGATGTCACCTTTCTATTGCATGGTCGAAACATTAAACATAAATAATCCATGTTATGCATAATCCAATACCATCGCTCAAATCGAAGACCACCTCGTGATATCCTGATCGATACAAACAAAATCAAGCATGGCACACACATAAATTCGTGATCCACTCCCCTCACCACACAACATGTAAGAGTATTCTCTCTCAACACACACACATCACTACACTTGTTTACCCATTTCAATTTAAATACCATTATTATCTTATTATCGTTCCATTTCCTCGTTTACCTTAATATTTATCCTATATCATCATTATATTCTATTTACCCCACCCTTAGCACCATTTTAAATTAGTCTCTAAATCACTCATTATGTTATTTCATTATATACTAAGGGATTTCTCTAACTATGCACGTGAATATAACTAGTATGGTACTGCTCAATAATTTTGGCATTATAATAAAATAGTTGAGTTAATTAAACAATTCATATAGCCCCCACTCCTACACGTCTCTTGACTCCATGAATGGGATGTGTCATAAATGACATATAAATAAGGACCCTCCCCACCCACCCACCCGAAACATTTATTTCTAGATAGGGTATTTGTTAAGACACTAGAATTATCCATGGAATTATAAATGTGAATTAATTTAAGGATTACGTGAATAAGACAACCAACATCCATTTCCAACCACAAACACCCACTATAAACCAACAATAAAAACAAAAAAAATTCAACATATAAGAGCACATGTATGCTCAAAAGCTCCAAAGTATTATATTATCTTATCCCATTCCAAAATATATTTGAGCCAGTGTCTAATTGTCCCGTAAAGCTTCGTGATCAAGATCTCAAGATCGAACTTATTTATCTTCATCTGAAAATCAACCTCATGCCATGACTGGTGATAATGACGCTTTAGGATAAGGTAGAGGACATATAATGACTTATTTTCTCCACCCTTGTTTTGACATAATTTAAATTAAGACTTTCTTAAATTGAAAAATGTGTCAAAACTTGTGTCTGATTTGTTTGGACTATTTGAAAAAATACCCTATCAAATATTCTTTTGTTATAGAAAAACTTTGTTCATAAAAAATTATCTTCTTTTGTGTATATTTTAAGTATGAGTGTTATTAGTTGAGAATAAACATACTTGGAATGTTTCTCCAAAATATTCTCAAAATTCTTGAAGGAAAAATAGCGGTTTAAATTTTCTGGAGAAGGATGCGACCTAAATCGCCGTACTTTTGCCCCAGTTTCACCTCAACGACGCCATGTCTCACCGTAGCAAAATATAATCATTGGCGCCTTTTGTCCAAAGCCAAAAATATATGGATAAATGTGTGACCTGCCTCTCTTTAATTACTCCACAAAAATGCAATGTCTTATTGCAGTGAAAGTTTGTCGCCATTATTCTTTTTCATGTTCAAAGTTTTCTAACTTCTTCGTGTGATCGATATCTTCTCAGGTTCATCGCAGTGATGCATTATCTTGATGAAGCGACATTGTCATGACGATGTCAGATTTGGGCACATAAAGTGAATCTTACCAAAAGATTGCATTATAAAACATGAGATTCTCTTTTTCTTCCATATCTTTTGTTACCCTGGGGAAGAAACCTATTTTTGTGTGGATGAGAATGTGTTAGTAGGTTTAGAAGATTGTGCCCACATATTTTAAAAAAACAAAACTCCTATTTAATCACTCTCTTATCATTCACAAAAAAAGGGTTAAGTATTTTTATAATGTTTTTATTGTTTTATCAAGCAAAAAGAAGATCATATTTTCTTAAGAGAAAAAAACTTCTTTGTATTTTTTAGATATCCATTTGTATCATTATATTTTAAAGTTATTGAAGTTTGATTAATTCTCTCAAGTACTTAATAAACATTTTTCAAAACTCATTCTTGAGAAACAAAAAATATATTGATATCTCAAAAATACTTTGTCAGTAGTTTATTTTTATTAGGCAAACATCTTTTGAAACTTCCCTCAATCGTTAAGAATCTCACATCGTAGGATGTTAGAACTACACATTGTGGATTTTCACTTGTTTCATTTTGGAACACAAGATTTTTTCTTTAAACTTAAAAAGGAAGAAATTTTTGTCTTCAAACCTTAAAAGAAGAAGAATTTTTTGTACAAATGCGGCACTATCAATGGAAGTTGACACCTCTGACGTGGCAAGTTCTCGGAGAGTGATCTGTGGTTGCTCTTCCATTTAGGAGGTGGAAATAGTGTCTTGTAGAGGTTGTGCATAATTAAGTCTAGGATAGGTTCACAAGTTTGTAAGTCATATCTCCTTTTGGTAAATCTTTACTTGTTTAGTGAAAGGTGTCAATTTGGCCTGAGATTTTTCCCGCATAGATTTTTTTCTTGTATAAATCTCCATCTCAAGTGCATGATTTACTATTATGCATTTTATTTATCTTATATTCTTCATGAATATATATTACTTTGTTAAATCAACTTATAAATCATCGTCTTGTCACTTACACACTATTACTAACTTTTGCTCGAATTTGAATTAAAGAGCAAACATTACCTATATTTTGGTGATAATTTTAATCTGGGTAGTCCTTTTTACATGAAAAACTACCAATTGGTATCAAATCTAGACCTAATCTTTGTTACGTTTAAGCATCTAGAGATAGATCTTAGGTTTATAGAAATGGATCTTTTGTTTAACATATTTAAGGATTCGCCTTGTAGCATACCCGATATGTCACTTTTGAGGTTTTATTATCCACCCAACTTTACTTATCGTCCCTCGCACGTAGATTAATATGAAACAAGTGATGGTGATAATGAAGATTTTGATCTTTTAACTCTTGCTAAATATAATAAATTATATGAAGAGTCTTTAAAAGAATACCTAGTCCTCCAAACTCAAAGAATATAAAAAGGAGAACATTAAGTTATGACTTAAGGCATCTATGGTTGATCAACTTCAAGTTGACCTTTCTGCCTTAAATGAGAAGATTGAGTCGTTAAACGAAAAGTATCCCATTATTAATTGTAGTTCAAAAAATATTTTAAAACAAGAAATGGATCTCTTTAGAAAAAGGTCAAAACTCTTGAACAAGAAAGAATAGAGATTTTAAATGAACTAGAACTTGCGAACAACTAAAATTAATGTTTATGTTCTTTGGAAGTTCATGGACAAATCCTCTTCGAAAAAGTTAAAAGTATTAATGTTTCTTTTTAGATCTTTTAGAATTTTTGGATAAGTTAAAAGATAAAAAAAAAATACTTTAAAACAAGAGGATGAAAATTTAATCAATTTTGATGCAAAGAAAAACATTTTTTTTCTATATCTCTTAATAATTTGAAAATGGATAATCTTTTGAGTGAAGAGTCTAAAATAATTTTAGAAAATAAATTTGAAAGTCTTCAAAAAAATTTGAACCTGGTAAAATAGGTGAAAGTAAACCTTTCAATAAATTAACATAATCTTGGAAAAGTTATGTTAATGCCAACCCTAAAAGGTTATGATAAAAGAGGGTTAGGCTTTGATAAATTCCGTATTTTGTCTTCCATCAGTGACTTTTTTTTTGAGAAATATTCTTCTAAAAATGAAATAACAAACATTTAAAAAACTCTTTTTAAAACTAAAGATAAAAAGAAAAATGTCGTGAATAATTTTGAAAAGAAAGATGAACTTGTCCATCCAAAGTTTGAGAAAAAAAATCATGCTCCAAACAATAAAATATATAAAAATAACTTTCCTTGTTCTCATTATCATAAGAAATGTCACACTAATTATGTTTATTACAAGTTGATGAAGGATCGACATTTTAAAAAGGTTGTTCCAAAGAATAAAATCCAAATGACTTAATCAAAACCGTTCAAATGCGATCATTATCACAAACCTGGTCATTTGAGGAAATTTTAATATTTACTCAAGTCAAACGTACCTTTGAACCATGGTAAGAATGGTAAGAAATTTATGGGGAACAACACGGATTAAAAAGATTATGATTATAGAAAATTTTCACCCAAACCCATCAAAAGAAAATTTTGGATTAAAAAGAGTCAAAATCTTTTTTTATCATGTGGGCAAAGAAAAGAGAGAAAAAATTAAGGAAGAAACACCTAAAGCTCCAATTGAACTCGAGGCTCCACGTGTGAGCCATATATTGGTTAGGAAGAACAATTAGGATGAATCGAAAGTTGAAACATAAAAGAACTCAAAAATGGTTTCTTCCACCTCCAAATGCTACAGGTTATTTGTTTTATAGTCAGAGCCTTATTTTTGTTTCATCTTATATCTTATGCTAGGCTATGTACTTTTGTTTCTGTGACACCCCGCCTAATTAAATACCGGGCGATCACTCCTTTATTAAATTAAATCAAGGTAAACAGTTGGTTCATTCTCAGCATCACTGTCGATAAAAATAATTTTTTCAATTTAACACCCTAAATAATTAAGCTAAGTGTCAAAAATATTTTTCATACGAACTTCCAATTTTTAATTAAAGAAAAGATTTTTATTAATTCAAAACAACATTTCTACAATAGAGAATCACACCACGAAAATTAAATAAAACCATACATTCACCAAACGAATGTCAATAATATAAAACTAAAATCATAAACCATCCTGAAACAAATCCCATAACAATACTGGAGTAACGGAAATATAAAAATCCCCAACAATAAATGAAATGATAAAAAGGGCGACACGTGCCCTATAAATGAGAGTAATAAGAGTGGAGTCAATGTCGGAAGTCGTCTACTCAAGGGACCTGCAACTCCCACCTAAGCTGCAGCTCGTTCTTCTCAAAGAATCCTAAGCAAGACGCCCCTGTGGCTGGGCACCTGAAAATATACATATATATACACAAGAGAGAGAGAGAAAAGGAAACGGGTCAGGGCCCGAAAGTGTGTTTGATTTTAAAATACGTTAAGCAAGTATTTAAATTGATACAGGCCAATGCAACATCATATTAGTTCGTCTCTCTCTTGAGAAATACTCACCTCTCTTCTAATGTGCACTCCTATCGTACTAACCTTCCCAATGGTTCGTTTATCTTAACTTACTCATATGTTTTCAAAACTGAACGATGACAATGTTATAAAAAGGTTACTTTCAATTTGTAGTATTCCTCTCGTTTTAGCTTCATTAAATTATAAGATTTCCCCGTGCCTTTTCATTTTTTTTCACAAAATAAGTATTTAATAATTTGAGTCAACAATCATGTTCTACTTATCAAATCACAGTAGGCAGTTCAAAGTTTATAACCTCATATATATATTAACTACTCGAATAAAATATATATATATATAATGGCACCCCAACTAAACTATGGTGCGGGCATACTCTGCTATCCAATCCCCGTATCGCTCACATAAAGGGAAATACAAGTTCGGAATCACTCTCGAACTGTATTAACATATACAAAACAACGTTGAGGCGAAGCATAGATTCCAAGTCCAAGAGGTCAGTACATACCCACACGTCTTTTAGGACCGTCCGACTATCAATTTAATAGCCCGTACCTAGGATCTCTATCTTCTAGGGTACGATTCAATATCCCCATAAAGCAACACAGGATACGATCGTCCCAGCGCGGTAACCTCAGGGATAGCAAGTAGCGCGGGTACGTTTTTCACATGTATATAATATATGTACACACATTCATATAAATATACCAATTTCATCATGTTAATATAGGTCACTCTCATTACCCATAATTACAACCTTTGTCCTAAATTTCACCTTATTAGTATAACGTATAAGGTTTCGCCTCTAACCTTAATTCGAAGGGGTTTTCTCACTAGTTATGGGACACTCGTGGGTTCTATCCATCCAAGTAATATATTCAGTAGGTAGACGTCTATTCACTAACGTAGGTATTCGTTGAAATTTCTCATTTGGAATACGTAGTTCGTCATTCCTTAATTAACTATTCCTTAAACCCAATTATCATTTCATAATAAAGTTCTCAACACTTAATCATATGTCCTACTGGTCTCTCTTATATCCCAAAACATTTTATTTGAAATGCCCAAGAATTCTTTCATGATAAATTAATTCAACTAATTAAACAAGGGAAATAATAGGCTGCCAGGAAGGGTCGATCGATCGACTACTGGGGTTCGATCGATCGAACCTTCGATCGATCGACGCTATAGGGTCGATCGATCGATCAAACAGGTATTTCGATTTCTGCAGAAGTGCAGTTACGGGTTTAACTAATATTCTTCATTCAAATCCATAATTTCCAACACTAATCGTCCCAAAACTTATACTACAATCATGGTAATATATTTCCAGATGTTTCTAACGTTAAGCATGCATATAACCATCATTAAACATGATTAAACAACCTAAAATTTTATCTAATCATCAAGAACCCTAAGTTTTCTTAATCTTTTGTTCTAATCAGTTTTCTCCAGAATTTTCTTCTACAATAACATCAAAAATTTGTGGGTTTATCATCTACATTACATAAGACTTCCAGAATATAATTTTAATCTTGTCTACATGCAAATTCCTATCACAAAGTGGGCTTTTCTTCCATAAATTATACTCCTAATCATTCCTACACTAACATGATTATTGCACCAACGAAAATACGCAAGTTAAACACTTGCCTAGAATTTCAGAGGTCTGGTTTCCTGCTGATATTGGTGTGGTTGCGTTCTCCTCCTCACGATCTACGCGTTGGTGGTGACGGTGGTGCAAAAGGTGGTGTTTTTGGCCTTGAATCACCTAGCAAGGTCTCTCCTCTCTTCTCCACTAGCCGTCTTAGGGTTCTGAATGATCTAACCCTAAAAGGCTGACTTAAATGGCTGCTAAGGATGGCTGAAATTCGTGGGTTTAATTACCCTAGTTTGTAAAATGACCAAAACGCCCTCCCGGGTCACTAATTAAGCCTAAAAACATCCCGAGACCCAAACTAAACCCCCGGGTACACTTTTCTGACTATCTCGACCCTTCCGGACGCGTTGGCGCACTCAAAACGACCATACGGACAACTCATAAAATATTTACTTTTATATCTCAATAATTAGTCCCGACGCGACACGGGCGCGTCCCGACTAAAATTACCAAAATTGTCATTTTCATTCACTCGTGACATTTACCATATATTACTATGCTCCTAAGTAATATTCAACAATTTCAGATTATTACTAACTCACGTCACGTTAATAATTATAACATAATTAATTTCCATATTTTTATTAAATAAATCCCCAAATTAATTATAGCATAAAAATACGGGGTATTACATACTTCCCCCCTAATAACGGAATTTCGTCCCGAAATTCGGAAAATAAGGCATACCTGGTAAAAACAACTCTGGATATCTCTCACGCATATCTGCCTCACGCTCCCAAGTGGATTCCTCCACATTATGATGTTCCCACTGGACCCGCACGAGTGGAACTATCTTCGACCTCAATCTCCTCTCACTATAGTCTAGAATAGCCACCGGTCTCTCCTCGTAAGAGCTATCCGACTGCAAGTCGATCTCATCTATCGCAATGTGAGTATGGGCCATATCATCCCGAAGGTATCGTCTCAACGACGAGATGTGGAATACATCGTGGATGCGATGTAAATGTTCTGGCAAACCCAACCTGTATGCTACTGGCCCA
Source organism: Sambucus nigra (assembly GCA_949130495.1). NCBI lineage: Eukaryota > Viridiplantae > Streptophyta > Magnoliopsida > Dipsacales > Adoxaceae > Sambucus > Sambucus nigra. The sequence continues at coordinate 663,544,643 of OX422211.1, read as the reverse complement.
ATTCTCTCGATGATGGGAAATGGTCCTACGTACCTCGGAGCCAACTTTCCCTTCTTCCCGAACCTCATCACTCCTTTCATAGGAGATACACGCAACAACACTTGATCTCCCACATTAAACTCCCGGAAGAATCGTTTCGCATCGGCGTAGCTCTTCTGTCTGTCTTGGGCTACCCGAATACGACTCCTGATTATCTCAATCCTCGCGGAGGTCTCCTGGATTACTTCTGGTCCTAATAACTTGTTGTCCCCCACCTCGAGCCAACAGGTTGGAGAACGACAAGGCCTGCCGTACAAAGCCTCAAATGGAGCCATGCCAATCGTAAACTGATAGGAGTTATTATAAGCAAACTCGACCAGTGGAAGATGTGGCTCCCAACCTCCCCCGAAATCGAGGATACACATGCGTAGCATATCTTCCAACATCTGATTAGTACGCTCCGTCTGACCATCTGTCTGTGGGTGGTAAGCTGAACTCTGTCTCAACTCTGTACCCATAGCCTCCTGAAAACTTTCCCAGAAACGCGACACAAAAATCTTGTCTCTATCTGACACAATATTCAGGGGCACCCTGTGTAATCTGACAATCTCAGCGATGAACAACTGAGCATACTGACCCGTGGTATAATCTGTTCACACCGGCAGAAAATGAGCCACCTTGGTCAAATGGTCTACAATCACCCAGATAGAATCATGGCCCCTCTGTGATGTAGGCAAACCTGTAATGAAATCCATGGAAATACTTTCCCACTTCCACGCAGGTACTTCCAATGGCTGAAGAAATCCCGACTGTTTCTGGTGTTCCACCTTCACCAGCTGGCAGGTAGAACATTTGGACACAAATACAGCGATGTCCTTCTTCATCCCACTCCACCAGTACTAACGTCTCATATCCTGGTACATCTTATCGCCTCCCGGATGTACTGCAAATCGGGACCCATGAGAATGAGTCATTACCTCATGACGTAGCTCTGCTCCTTCTGGAACCACTAGTCTCCCATTAAACCGCAACCCTCCATCCGAACTAACAGAATAGGACTCAGCACCCTCGGCTAGAAGTTGTACAATCTGCTCCTGAGAAAATGGATCTGTGGTCTGTGCCTGTATCACCCTCGTAACAATCTCGGGTGTGACTGTCATCACGGATATGAAAGAACGTGCTACCGCGTCCTGGTGACCCAACTCCTTCCATTTTGCTTTCCAGATGTCCGCTATATCATCAACCGGTCTACGACTCAACGCATCAGCAACTATGTTGGCTTTCCCCGGATGATACTGTATATCGAACTGGTAATCTTTCACAAACTCTAACCATCTGCGCTGACGCATATTCAGCTCTCGCTGAGTGAACAGGTACTGCAGTGACTTATGGTTTGTGAACAAATGGAATTTCTCGCCCAATAAATAGTGCCTCCAAATTCTCAATGCAAAGACGACCGCAGCTAACTCCAGGTCGTGGGTGGGGTAATTCTTCTCATGCGGCTTAAGCTTGCGGGAAGCAAAAGCTATAGCCTTCTCTTCCTGCTGAAGTACTCCCCCAAGTCCTCGTAAGGACGCATCTGTGTAGACCAGGTACTCTACACCCGGCTTCGGTAAAACAAGGACTGGTGCCGAAGTAAGCTTGTCCTTCAGCTCGTCGAAAGCCAACTGACAAGCATCATCCCAAACATATGGTACCCCCTTGCGAGTCAGATTCGTCAATGGACCCGCTATTTTGGAGAATCCCCGAATGAACCTCCTGTAGTATCCGGCTAACCCCAAGAAACTACGTACTTCCGTCGGTGTCGTGGGCTGCCCCCACTCCCTCACCACTGACACCTTGCTCGGGTCAACTGCTATCCCCTGCTCAGAAACAACATGGCCCAAGAATTGTACCTCTCGCAACCAGAATCCACACTTCTCGTACTTAGCATACAACTGATGCTCTCGTAGGGTCTGGAGAACCTGCCTCAAGTGTTCGGGATGCTCCTCCTCGGAGTGTGAATATATCAAGATATCATCTATGAAGACTATGACGAACTGATCCAAGAACTCTCTGAACACTCGGTTCATCAAGTCCATGAAAACGGCTGGGGCATTTGTGAGTTCGAACGGCATCACCCTGAACTCATAGGACCCATATCTCGACAAGAAGGCAGTCTTCGAAACATCCTGCTCTCTAATCCGTAACTGATGGTACCCCGACCTCAGATCTATCTTCAAAAAGAAAGTTGCTCCCCTTAACTGGTCGAACAGATCATCAATTCGAGGCAACGGATACTTATTCCGTATCGTGACCTTGTTCAACTCCCGGTAGTCCACACACAATCTCAGTGAGCCATCTCTCTTCTTCATAAATAAGACTGGAGCGCCCCATGGTGAGGTACTCCTATGAATGAAACCCTGACCTAATAGCTGCTCAATCTGATCTCGTAGCTCTCGCATTTCTGTCGGAGCCATACGGTACGGTGCGCGTGCTATAGGTCTCGTATCCGGCAATAAGTCTATAACGAAGTCTATCTCACGACTGGGCGATAGGCCTGGTATCTCCTGAAACACATCGGAATACTCCCTAACAACTGGGATCGAATCCAAAGGAATCACAACCTCCTTAGAGGTATCCTCCTAAATGTAATATAAATGAGCGGTCGAACCTCCCTCTGGGCGAGGCATCGCTACTACAAACATCTCTTGCCCCGAAATGGCAAAAACAATGCTCCCACCGAAGCAATCAATCATGGCTCTATAAGATGCGAGCCAATCCATACCAATAATCACGTCATGCTCGTGCATGTCTAAGACTAACATGTCTGCAGGCAGTACCAAGCTACCAATCTCTATTCCTACTCCTCGGCATATAAAGAATATAAGAGACCCACTCCCCAAAGGTGAGTCGACACACGTCATGGTGCTCTCTGCTGTGGCTAATAATCCTAAGGACTTCGCAAAATGCGTAGCTATAAAACAGTGCGTTGCCCCCGTATCAAACAAAACTTTACCCATAGTACCATGGATAGGAAACATACCCTCAATCGCGGGTGGTGCCTGTGGAGCTGCTGCCTGGTGGACGTTATAGACACGTCCATACTGTAATTGCCCCTGCTGCACTGGAGCTGCTGGAATGGCTGGTAGGGCTGGCACCTGGGCTGGGGCTGGAAGGGCAGGTGGAAAGAGTGGTCTCTGTGGCTCATTACGGGCTCCCTGCTGCTGTGGGGCCCTATCGCCCTCTGGGCAATCCTGACGCTTATGGCCGTGCTTGCCACACACAAAACACCGGCCTTTGAAATTACCTCCCCTCTGTCCCTGCTGACCACGGCCCTGTTGGCCGTTACCTCCATGCCATTGGCCCTGATGTGCACGCTGTTGGCCTTGCTAGCCCTGTTGTTGACCCTGCGGTCGGTGTTGGCCCTGCTGGCCCTGTTGATTAGGCTGACCCTGATAGCCCTGCCTGAATCCCCCAAATCCTTGCCTAGAATCACCTGAATGGAATCGCTTAGCAGGGTCCCCCTGATGGGAACTCTGCTCGTGCTGACGAGTCTGTCCCTGAGTTGGTGCCCCACTGGCACTATTACCCCCGGTCCTACCCTGCTGGCTGGACTCTCCTGCTCTCTTGCTTCCCTGAAGATGGAAGCGGTGATCCTGGCAATGTAGTAGCGCTGCATTGAGTACGTCAGTGAAAGTACTCAGGGATAGATTCCCAATAAGGTGCTGACGGATCCTCCAAGCTAACCCGTCGACGAACAGCAAAATTTTCTTGCTCTCAGTGGGTGCCTCATCCGGCACGATAGTGAGAAGTCTCGTGAACTCCTCCTCATACTCGGCTACAGTAAGGTTCTCCTGCTTCAGATTTAGCAATTTCTGCCTCATCTCAGTCTGCACTGCGGGTGGAAAGTACTTGCGGTCAAACCGCTCCCAGAACATCTGAATAGGGATCGTGTCCCTCTCTTCCAAAGTAGTAGTGGACTACCACCACTGTAATGAGGCTCCCACCAGTTTAAAAGAGGCCAATAGCTGCTTCTGCACTTCGGTGCACTCATACATACGGAGGTGCCGCTGGATGTCCTTCTTCTATTGGCTGACAGTAATAATATCGGAGCTACCAGAAAACTCAGGGGGATGTGCTTTCTGAAAAGCATCCCGAACCCTCTCCCATGCAGATGGAAGCTGTGCTGGTACTGGCGCCACTGCCTGGACCTGTGGTGGAGCCTGCTGAATCACCGCTATCGCGGCATTTACCGCCTGAGCAACGATGGCGGCTATCTCATTCGCATTCATAGTGCCTGGTGCCGGAGCTGCTGGCTGGTCGGCTTGGGCACGCCTATCTTTCGGAGCACGTCTCGGAGGCATCTGAAACGTGAACAAGTTTATTAGTCTACAGTTATCAAAAAATCTCGAATATCTGAAGACTTAAACGTAAAAGCAAGAATACAACAGTCCTAAAAATAGGGCTCTATGGCAAGAAACGTTAAGCTGAAAGCGAAATAAGCCGTACAGATCCTATGGACACTAGAACCTGATGCTCTGATACCACCTGTGACACCCCGCCTAATTAAATACCGGGCGATCACTCCTTTATTAAATTAAATCAAGGTAAACAGTTGGTTCATTCTCAGCATCACTGTCGATAAAAATAATTTTTTCAATTTAACACCCTAAATAATTAAGCTAAGTGTCAAAAACATTTTTCATACGAACTTCCAATTTTTAATTAAAGAAAAGATTTTTATTAATTCAAAACAACATTTCTACAATAGAGAATCACACCACGAAATTTAAATAAAACCATACATTCACCAAACGAATGTCAATAATATAAAACTAAAATCATAAACCATCCTGAAACAAATCCCATAACAATACTGGAGTAACGGAAATATAAAAATCCCCAACAATAAATGAAATGATAAAAAGGGCGACACGTGCCCTATAAATGAGAGTAATAAGAGTGGAGTCAATGTCGGAAGCCGTCTACTCAAGGGACCTGCAACTCCCACCTAAGCTGCAGCTCGTTCTTCTCAAAGAATCCTAAGCAAGACGCCCCTGTGGCTGGGCACCTGAAAATATACATATATATACACAAGAGAAAGAGAGAAAAGGAAACGGGTCAGGGCCCGAAAGTGTGTTTGATTTTAAAATACGTTAAGCAAGTATTTAAATTGATACAGGCCAATGCAACATCATATTAGTTCGTCTCTCTCTTGAGAAATACTCACCTCTCTTCTAATGTGCACTCCTATCGTACTAACCTTCCCAATGGTTCGTTTATCTTAACTTACTCATATGTTTTCAAAACTGAACGATGACAATGTTATAAAAAGGTTACTTTCAATTTGTAGTATTCCTCTCGTTTTAGCTTCATTAAATTATAAGATTTCCCCGTGCCTTTTCATTTTTTTTCACAAAACAAGTATTTAATAATTTGAGTCAACAACCATGTTCTACTTATCAAATCACAGTAAGCAGTTCAAAGTTTATAACCTCATATATATATTAATTACTCGAATAAAATATATATATATATAATGGCACCCCAACTAAACTATGGTGCGGGCATACTCTGCTATCCAATCCCCGTATCGCTCACATAAAGGGAAATACAAGTTCGGAATCACTCTCGAACTGTATTAACATATACAAAACAACGTTGAGGCGAAGCATAGATTCCAAGTCCAAGAGGTCAGTACATACCCACACGTCTCTTAGGACCGTCCGACTATCAATTTAATAGCCCGTACCTAGGATCTCTATCTTCTAGGGTACGATTCAATGTCCCCATAAAGCAACACAGGATACGATCGTCCCAGCGCGGTAACCTCAGGGATAGCAAGTAGCGCGGGTACGTTTTTCACATGTATATAATATATGTACACACATTCATATAAATATACCAATTTCATCATGTTAATATAGGTCACTCTCATTACCCATAATTACAACCTTTGTCCTAAATTTCACCTTATTAGTATAACGTATAAGGTTTCGCCTCTAACCTTAATTCGAAGGGGTTTTCTCACTAGTTATGGGACACTCGTGGGTTCTATCCATCCAAGTAATATATTCAGTAGGTAGACGTCTATTCACTAACGTAGGTATTCGTTGAAATTTCTCATTTGAAATACGTAGTTCGTCGTTCTTTAATTAACTATTTCTTAAACCCAATTATCATTTCATAATAAAGTTCTCAACACTTAATCATATGTCCTACTGGTCTCTCTTATATCCCAAAACATTTTATTTGAAATGCCCAAGAATTCTTTCATGATAAATTAATTCAACTAATTAAACAAGGGAAATAATAGGCTGCCAGGAAGGGTCGATCGATCGACTACTGGGGTTCGATCGATCGAACCTTCGATCGATCGACGCTATAGGGTCGATCGATCGATCAAACAGGTATTTCGATTTCTGCAGAAGTGCAGTTACGGGTTTAACTAATATTCTTCATTCAAATCCATAATTTCCAACACTAATCGTCCCAAAACTTATACTACAATCATGGTAATATATTTCCAGATGTTTCTAACGTTAAGCATGCATATAACCATCATTAAACATGATTAAACAACCTAAAATTTTATCTAATCATCAAGAACCCTAAGTTTTCTTAATCTTTTGTTCTAATCAGTTTTCTCCAGAATTTTCTTCTACAATAACATCAAAAATTCGTGGGTTTATCATCTACATTACCTAAGACTTCCAGAATATAATTTTAATCTTGTCTACATGCAAATTCCTATCACAAAGTGGGCTTTTCTTCCATAAATTATACTCCTAATAATTCCTACACTAACATGATTATTGCACCAACGAAAATACGCAAGTTAAACACTTGCCTGGAATTTCAGAGGTCTGGTTTCCTGCTGATATTGGTGTGGTTGCGTTCTCCTCCTCACAATCTACGCGTTGGTGGTGACGGTGGTGCAAAAGGTGGTGTTTTTGGCCTTGAATCACCTAGCAAGGTCTCTCCTCTCTTCTCCACTAGCCGTCTTAGGTTCTGAATGATCTAACCCTAAAAGGCTGACTTAAATGGCTGCTAAGGATGGCTGAAATTCGTGGGTTTAATTACCCTAGTTTGTAAAATGACCAAAACGCCCTCCCGGGTCACTAATTAAGCCTAAAAACATCCCGAGACCCAAACTAAACCCCCGGGTACACTTTTCTGACTATCTCGACCCTTCCGGACGCGTTGGCGCACTCAAAATGACCATACGGACAACTCATAAAATATTTACTTTTATATCTCAATAATTAGTCCCGACGCGACACGGGCGCGTCCCGACTAAAATTACCAAAATTGTCATTTTCATTCACTCGTGACATTTACCATATATTACTATGCTCCTAAGTAATATTCAACAATTTCAGATTATTACTAACTCACGTCACGTTAATAATTATAACATAATTAATTTCTGGATTTTTATTAAATAAATCCCCAAATTAATTATAGCATAAAAATACGGGGTATTACAGTTTCATATATGAGTTTATATCTCGTTCTCATCATTCTTGATAACTCATATATAATTTTTTGTCTTCTTAATCTTCTCTTAATTTATTTCTTGAGTAAATTGAAAAGGCTTTGTTTTTTAGAATAGCTTATTTTAAATTTTCAAAGATATGCTTAAGATTGTCACATCTAGTTTATTTATGTTCTTATCCATATTAAAATAATCTCACTTTACCTTGGATGTATATTAGTTGCACTTGTTTATAATCCTTGGAATTTTACCTACTCTTGTACTTAGGTTTTACATGCCCTCTTAACCTTAACCATGTTTCTATCTATACTTATTATCTTAGGATTGCCTTGGTTATTTTTTGTTATTTTATCTTGTTGGAACATGTTTATGATTCATTTCTTCATTTATATCTTTTATTCATATATCATGCTCTTTTGTTGTTGTACATATCTTTTAACGAATTTGTTTTAGGTATAATCACGTTTTTCGCATAGATGATATATTCCAAGACATATTTTATATCAAAATGATTTATTTGATCATTTTTCTAGTTTGTTTGGGAATATGACATATGCTTTATGAGATGAATTCGATTTTTTTAAGTCTTATAAACTTTGAGAAATCTTATACATTGAGAATACATCATCATATCTTGTTGCTCTATACACCGCATTACACATTGATTTAATGCCATGCCATTTTATAAGGAATGCCATAGATTTTAGAATATTTTACAACTCATTTAAAGATTCAAGACTTATGGAAGAGTTTCTAACTCCTATTCATGTATGTGAGGATTTTTCACCATGCTTTAGAGAAATTAAAAAAATTTATGCTACATCTTAAAAATCATTAATAATGATCTGATTAGGGCTACAATTTTATTTGGATGATGCTCCCTTTGAAAATAAAAATAATTCCCCATCTTAGTAATGAATGAGTGAAATCCTTCACATGCAAAAAAATTTGAACATATTAGTGTCTCAAATATTTTAATCTATCTAAAATTAAGTAACACCAAAGATATATGATAAAATGTTTGTAACCAAAATTCCTAATTTGTTTAGGGGGGGGGGGGGGGGGTAGTTGAAAATAATCCTAAATAGGGTGTTGGAGATTTGAGTTGAGTTAAAGATTTTTATTTTTTGTTTTATAACTCATTATCTTAATTGAACATGATCTTGGACATTTCTCTCAATGGTGTTAATTCATTTTATTTTTTTCACATTCGAGATATTATCTTATTGTAGAAACCCCATCCTATTACCCCCTAACTACCTTCTCAGGTCCCTAACACTCCTCCATTCTCTGTAAACCCTAGGTTATACTTCGAGTATTGATCTAGAGGCCACGGGGCACTTCCGCGCCCTATTCGATTCCGATCAACTCTCCAACCTGATCAAATCCCAATGAAATCTTCAAGGGCTCTAAATTCACTTTCCAATGATCCATACCATTCACGAATCAGCCTCATGGTTCGCACGAATGATCCTTTCTACTCCGAGTATTGATCTGGAAGCCACCGGATGCTCTCGATTCCTGTTTGACTTCGATCAACTCTATAATTGAGTGAATATCACTTAAAAGGATCTGAATTACCTTTATAATAGTTCATTCCATGCATGAATCAGTCTGATGGTTCGTACGAATGATCTTTTCAACTTCGACTACTAATCGGGAGGCCACTAGGTGCTTCCGGACCCCGTTTGACTCTGATCAACTCTCTTACTTGAGCAAAGCTCAATGAAACTTTGAAGGGCTTTAAATCCCTTAACATGCCATTTTGTGCACAAATCATCCTCACAAGTTGCACGAACGATCCCTTTTACTCCGAGTACTGATCTGGAGGCCATCGAGAGCTTTTGAGCCCCATTTGACTCCGATCAACTCTCCCACCTGAGTGAATCTCAATGAAAAGTTAAAAGGCTCTGAATACCCTTTCTAATAGTCCATTCCGTTCATGAATCATCCTCACAGTTCTCACAAATAACCAATTTTACTCCGAAAGGCCATCAGGAGCTTTCAAGCCCCGTCTAACCTTGATCAACTCTCCAAACCGAGTGAAGCTCCATAAAATCTGAAAGGTCTATAAATCCCCTTTCCAAAGATCCAAGTTGTACGTGAATCAACCTCATGGTTAGAATGAATGACCATTTTACTCCTAAAACCCCTATCTAGAGACTAATGGGAGCTTTCAAGCCCCGTTTGACTTTGATCAACTCCCGAACCTGAGAGTGACTCAATGGATTCTTGAAGGGCATTAATTCTCTTTCCAATGGTCTCAGCCACTTGCGATTCAGACTTGTGGTTTGCATTTAATGCCCATTTTTCCAAAAAACGTCCATTCCTGACTTCCTATAGTCACCCCAAACACCCTGCCTAGCGGTAGGGTGTACTTTCCTTGCCCAGTAAGGAAGGCACTGTGTAGATAGGGAGGCTAGGGGCTATGACAATCGGCACCCCGCGTCCAACCCTAAAGTGTAAAGAGCAGATGACCTCACTCCTAAAGGAGTTCCCTTTCAGCAGTCAGCAAACATTCTTTCGAAATCATAGCGTCGTATTTACCAAACAAACTGTTTTCCACCATTCTCCCACCTCACATTCTTAACACATTTATTCACCTACCTCATCCTATAATACCACTTTTATACCACTACAAAAATCAGCCTACATACGTCCCAAATTCAACAACAAAAGTCTTCTAGGAGGTCCATTCCTAACTATTTTCTACTTTGTTCATTTAGTGTTACTATTCACTTTATTCTAATTTTTTTTATATCTTTTAGCCTTCTTTCATAATCTCACATAAACTAATATCCACTTTTATTATTAGTGTTTCACACGAATTATTTTCATAAAAACACAAAAAAGAACCCCAAAAAAATGGTTTTCTTACAAATTCCAAAAACTAAGACTTCCTTATTCTCCTACACTTAAACACATTTTTCTCAAAAGCACTCAAAGAGAAGTCTTAAATTTAGGTTTATGAGTTGAACCCCACCCTTACGCTATTTTTGAACTACATGGACTTTGATGACCCTTGGGCTATGCAGGCGTCCCGGTCCAATCCTAGGATTCGAATCCTATATTTCTATTTTATGTCTTTTTATGTTATATTATATTTATGTTGTGAGTCTTGAACTGCCATATATTTATGTCTCATCCGACCTGCACGTTTGCTCTTCCATAGCGACTCGTGATTCGATGAACACTCACATCACGTGTTTATAATTATTTTCAAGTACACTCCTACGGCTGAGTCCACTTTCTCTTTTGTAATTTGATTCAGATAATTCCCTTCTCTCGTTATTTATATTACACACATGTACACACACATCATGCTCTGGTGAAAAAGAAAAAAATCAGCAAAGCCCATGAGAGACCGAAAGGGAGGAATAGGTTCCTAACACCTTCCCATTCTATAACTTAGTCCCCGGACCTTCGAATCACTTGGTTTAGTATGCATCAGTATGACCTTGATGTCGTGCTCTCGAGATGTCTATATTCTTTTACCTGTTTTGAGAAAAATACGCTAGCGACCCCATCCTTTCATGTTATCCCCTTTCCTTTATTTGTTTTACCCTCTTTTCAAAAATAGAAATACCAAAAACATATCTTCCCCTTTTTCAAAAGAAAATACCAAATATACTCCCCTTTTCCTCCCAAAATCATTTTTTCCTCTCAAGTTGGTTGCATACCCAGATTTTAGTCCCGCTCCCTATTGGCTTCGGTCTTCCATTAAACCACCCTGAAGACCCACTGCTTCCTCTTCTACTTCCACTGAATTTGAGATCTACCTCCATAAGTTAGTCATGGAGAATATAGACCAAGCCTCAAATCTTAAATTAGATTTGATGACCATTCTAGCTCTGTGTAGTACTAAGACTGACAACCCAGAATTTGACCCCTCTACTAAAATCGTTCCAATAAAAATACCCACACATACACAATCTCACCCAAACCCCTCAAAGTCTTCGCATCCTTTCTCTACATCCCACGAGCTTTGCTGATCAAGCTATATTTCTCCTCACATAAGACTATATTGTCATTCGCACCCGATTAGAGGGGGATACATGGAACTACCCATAGTACTGTATCAATTTCGAATGTTTAGGCTAAAACATCCCAAAGAGATAACCACTGATTATGAAAGATTCAGTGGCCTATTTATGGAAACCTGAAAGTGGTATCAAGATTCAGATGAATGGGTGCTACCGGTAAAAGAAATCATCTTGGATAATGTCGTGCAGACCATGTCAGATATGTTTTGCCATAAAGGAGAGATATGCAACATTCCCGAGTTGCTCAAAGCCTTAAAACTCTAGGGGGATCTGTTCCCCTCACTCCTTCACTTCCCTGCCGAGTGGGAAGACATGTATGATAAAATTGTGGAGGTTATTGAACGAATAAACTACACTTGGAAGGAGGATATCATCGTTACCGGATGGGGGGATGACTTCGATAGCTTAGATAATGAATCAAAACGTGTTGAAGTCAGTTCATCTACCACTTTTTATGGAATGGTATATTTCAAAGAATTGTTGGGAAAATTCAACAAAGTGTCCATTCAACTCGAAGTAGATGAGTTCACGGGGTTCTTATTTCTCCCATACTCTTTTAACTGCATCACCCAATTTGGGAGATATTACAAAGATCTGATTCCCTATTAAGCCAGAATAGATAAAGGAAAGGGAGTTATTGAGTAACTCCTAATGTTAAAAATGATCATTGAATAAATTAAAGTTCTCGACCAACTCAAGAAAACCCAGGCCAATATCACCTTATGGAGACTCTTCATGTCCTTCCAATTATATCAAAATACTCTGATAAAGCTCCTCACAAGACCCATAGTTCCTCCCTTTATATCTGTTAAAGAATTAGTAAATATAGTTGGATCCTTAAGCTCTACTAGACTCCTCTCCTTATTCGAAAAAATCCTAAAAATTGGCCCTGATCATAATTATGCTCTCAACATCTCCGTCAATGATTTGGGGAAGATAGTCCCGCTAGCAAGGGATCCTCTCTCAACATTTGTCCACTTAGAACCTTCAAAAGATTGATATTAAAATTCAGTGATCTCACTCCCAGATCCATCGTCATACATGCCTATGACAATAAATGTTAGGAAGTAATGGGTTATATAAAACTTACACTAGGGGATAGCCCTATTCGACCTTAGACAGAGTTCTAATTCATAAATATATCTGAATGTTTAAATCTACTCCTTGGCCGCATGTGGCTCCATAACATTTGAGTAATATCTTCCTCTCTCCATTAGAAACTGAAATTCTTCACTAAAGGTCAGTTCATCACCATCCTTGGGGATGAAAACAGTTATGACGGTGCCAGTAGCAACAACCCAATATTGGAAATTCAACGTGGAAATAAAAACATGTTCCTTTTCAGTTTCAAAATTGATCCACTCCTTGTCCCAATGGGAGACAATTTCAAAGATCAGATTTTTCCAGAACACAACCCTCATGTAAATGTCAAAGTAATTTAGATGTTTAAGAATATGCACTTTATGCTTGGAATGGGTCTAGGACAACACCAGCAAGGGATCCTGAGCCAATAGTCCTAAAAGAAGCCTTTCTCTTATGAGGCCTGGGATATTAACCCTCACCATTCGAACTCAAAGCACCTGTTCGACCACGCCAGAAAAGAACCCTGGAAGATGAAAAGACCATATTAGGAGACTCTTTGAATGGAAGGTTAATCAAAGAGGGGGAAGACTTCCCCTTTTGTAAATTCTCTAAGCAATGGTATGTCCCCACTGATAAAAAGATGAAGCCGCAGATGGAGATCTTCTTTCAAGATGACAACAACTGGGGTGAGGAATGCAAGCACGAGGTGGAACCTCTAAATGACCAGACCATGGAAACCACTAGAAACTTTGAGGATAGCGACACCGAGGAGTTATTCAACCTGTAGGCACCGGGATTGAGTCTCTACATGATTCACCAAGAGGTCGTGCTATCAGACCTGTCCATAAAGATCGCAGTTGTTAAAGGACCTCTCCCTAATTAGCATGTTATCCCGATCAAGAATACTCAAGCCCAGTTAAACCCTGCTATCCACCCCATTCAAGAAATCACTGAACTTATTATTATTTCTAGTATTTTTTATATCACTCTAAATGAGGCCTCTTTTGATGAGGTTCTCAATGTTGTATTTCTTAAAAGTATAATAAACGAGGATTTTGAGTATCTTGTTATGACTTACATTATTTGCATTGATTTTAATCAAACTTTTTATGATTTTGATTTAGTAAATGAACAATTCTTAACTAATCTCAATAAGGATAATAATAAATAACATAACCACATTTAAACTAATGATGATGAGAATTATTATTAGTATCAGTTCTAGTAGCCATCAATGCTAGATTAGGATAGGGTCCACCCTCAATGATCATGAGCGGGAGAAATTTGAAGGGCTTCTAAAAGAGTTCATGGACGTCTTCACATCGTCTTACGACATGCCCGACATTAATTTTAGGATAGCTCATCACGAGATCCCCACATTCTTAGAGAGCAAACATGTCAAGCAAAAACTGAGGAAGCTCCAAACAGAATAGTCCCCCAAGGTCAAAGAAGAAGTAGTCAAACAGTTGAACGTGGGCTTTATTTGCATAGTCAAGTACCCTACATGGATTGCAAATACCATCCCCATGCCAAAATTGGAAGGAAAAGTTCGAATGTGAATCGATTATTAGGATATAAGCAAAGGATCACCAAAAGTTTATTACCCTCTACCCAATATTGACATGATCATGAAAATTATGACTCGTTATGCTTTTAAGTCATTTATTGACAGATTCATTGGCTATAACTAGATTAAAATGCACCCTAACTACCAAGAAAAAACCTCCTTCATGCTATACAATCATGCTATTTGGGCTCAAAAATGTAAGGGCTACCTACCAAAGAGCCGTTACAACCATCCTTCATGACCTCATTTATAAAGAAGTCGAGGTCTATATCACCGACATGATCATCAAGTCCAAGTATCGGGAAGATCACTCCTTGCCCTGAGAAAATTCTTTGAGCGACTGTAACAGTACAAGATGCGGCTCAATCCACAGAAGTGTATCTTTGGCATCACTAAAGGAAAACTCCTTGGATTCATGGTTAGTGATGAAGGTATCAAACCAGACCTACCAAACTAAAATCCATACTCTATATGCAACCACCCAAGATAAATAAAGAAGTGAAGGGATTCCTAGGTAAGCTGTAATACATCAATGGGTTCATCAACCAACTGACACCTATCTGCGAACCCATTTTTGAACTTCTTCGAAAGGACTCAACCAATATTTGGAACGAGGAATTCCAATAAGACTTTAACGAGATTAAGTTATACCTAACTCAACCTTTGATGTTCATGCCACTGTAAACAAGTATGTTCCTCCTCCTATACATGACAATTATCGATACTACAGCAGGGGCCTTTCAAGACCAAAGGAATATCGCAAGGAGAGAGTGATCTACTATGCTATTAAAAATATAGTCAGTTACGAATTCAACTACACTATATTGGAGAAGGCGTGTGTCGCCCCGATCTGTATCATGCAAAAACTATGGCACTACATGCTTGAATTATCTATCAGACTAGTATCCCGAATGGATCCCATAAAATACCTACTAGAGAAACCCACTCTATCAAGTCGAATGACACGCTGACTAATATTTCAAGACAAGTTTGACATTGTGTACATCACGCAAAAAGCTATAAAGGAGAGGGCCATATCTAATTACCTTAATAATCATCCTATGGAAGGAAACAAAGTTTGGGCCTCTGAATTTTCAGATGAAGACATCCTCTTCACCTCTGAGGAGGACCTCAGGTAGCAGAAGTTTTTTGATGAAGCAACCAATAAGAAAATATATGGCATTAGGATACTCCTAATCACTCAATGATGACTCTCACAACCCCATTGCCATCAAGCTAAACTTCCCTTACACCTATAACATGACTAAATACGAGGCATGCTCCATAGGGCTCAAAATTTCCCTTGATAAAGGAATCAAGAACATAGATATCTATGGGGACATTGCCCTTATTATCGGACAAATTCTCAATAAATGAAAATTCAAAGACGAGAAGCTCCGACCCTTTCACGCCTATATAAAAGAACTTGTCACCCAATTCAAAGTTATCCCCTTACATTACCTTCCTCTCTCAAAAATAGCCTAGACGATGCATTAGCAACCTTGGTCTCCATGGTCAATATGCCTACAAAAATAATAATGGTCCCCTTCCTGGTTCAGAAACAAACTGCACCCACCCAATATTACTACATCAAGCTCGTCACCGAAGAAGATTTGGACATGATAGGATATGGTATTACGACATTTGGCACTCTCTCAAATATGGTAGGTATCCTCAAGACGTGAATAAGAAAGACTATGCGACCATTTATAAACTAGCTACTCGGTACATCCTGTGTAATAAATCACTTTTCAAGAGAAACTTAGTTGGAACCCATTTGCAATGCATAGCAGGGGTTGAAATTAAAAAATGATGTAGAAATTCCACATTAGGGAATGTGGGGACCATATGAATGATCACATACTTTCCAAGAAAGTCATTTGTCAAGGATATTATTGGACCACCATGATCCATGACTACACTGCTTAAGGTCGGAGATGCCTCAAGTGCCAACAGTTCTACAACCTACAGCACTTTCCTCCCCAAGAATTATGCAACATGACCTCTCCCTAGACTTTCTCTACTTGGGGCATAGACATCATTAGGAAGGTCATTCCAAAGCTTTGAACAGGCATGAACTCGTCCTCGTCACCATTGACTACTTTATAAAATGGGTCAAATCCAAGTCATACGTGGTGCTAAATGCAAAAAAATTCACAAAGTTCATCTGAAAGAATAACATATGCCGCTATGGAGTTCCCCGTGAGTTGGTATCAGACAATGAACTCCACTTCGAGGTTGAGGTCACAGAATTATTCAACGAGTATAGAATCCAAAGACACGATTTTTCATCCCACTAATACCTAACCAACAACATTGTCGAATCTGCCAACAAGAACCTCAAAATCATCATCAGTAAGATGATTAAAAGTTATAGAGACTCGGATCACCAGATCCTATATTCCCTATGGGGCTATCACACACCCATCGGGGCTAGCTCATATTCTCTAGTATACGGCATGGACGCGGTTCTTCCCATCAAACTAGAAGTACCTTCTCTGCGCATCATGCTTGAAAGCAAGGTCAGTGAGGAATACTAGCATTAAAGCCACTAAGCTAAAAACTCTTTTCGAGATCAAAAAAGACTAAAATATCTTTACTACATAGAAGGGTACCATTGTCAGATCGCACAATCATTCAATAGGAAAGTCAAGAACAGCGATGTCTAAAAAGGAGATCTTGCACTCAAAGAAATTATAGAACCCATATGGGATTCGAGGCTAAAGTTCATACCAAATTGGAGTGGCCCCTCCATTGTGAAAAAAATCATGTCAAGTGGTGCCACTATACTCATAGATCTTAGAGAAGAAATGGAGTGCCTAATCAACCTGGACCATCTAAAAAAAATTCTACCCTTAATTTAAACTCTTGTACCGCTATGACTCTTCTCATCCCCCTTCTATTCTAAAAAATCCCTTTATTTCTCCCTACTTAGAACTACGTGGGGCATGATCCTCTCAAAACACCTTTTTAAAATGATGAATTTCAAAACCCACAGAGGTATATAGGCATCCCATAAAACACATATGGGTATAGTCCTTTCTTTATCATAAAATGCTATTCTTTTCTTCCACCGAGAATCTCATCATTTAAACGAACAAAAGGATTATATATGCCTTAGTATTGGTATAGACATTTCAATACGAAATTCATGAAAAGACCCAACAAAATATATTAAAATTACTTCTCCTTTATTAACTAGTTATATGATTGTTACATGAAGTATTAGCAATAGGAGTCAAACAAACCACTCCGTCTTAACCATCATACAACCGAAAATTCCCCTTCATTAAACAAGCTTCACAAAAAAATCCAAAAATATACCAAATCACCTAGCCAAACATAAATTCCCCACAACCACAAAACCAGGTTCTCAAAACCTTATCCTCAGCTACCAGATCGCCCCATCTCATCATCATTACCTTCCCCTAGAGACCCTCGGGTCTCCCACTCATGATTAGTGTTCTGGATGCGCTCCATGTAGCAGTATGCCTCAATAAGATTTGACGAAACCACAACACTTTCTTCCATGGTATAAAAAGTGGCAAGCCATCATTTCCTAGTCTCCTCAATCAAAATATTTCCAACCACCCATGTCCATAACCATTTCAAATTATTCATGGATACAAACCTAGCCTATCTAAGGAATTGTGATGGACGGGTAGGCGACCGGTGGCACTGCCATAAGGTCCCCATTATCATCCTTAAGGACTCGGTCAAGTGCTCCACGGGAAAGAAGTTGGTTATGTTAAAAGGCACGATTTTCTCCCATCCTACTTGGCGCAGAATCTTCCAGGAATAGTATAAGGAAGTCTGGTTAAGGACAACGAACCCCACATATCGATATTCCACCAACTGCAAAATGGGTTGCAAGTTCCCCCACCACAGTACAGACCAACGAAGGTATCGGGCTTCGTGTTCTACAAGACAATTAACTCAGTTCTCCATTGAAGGGCCAAAGCTGAAGAAGTTCCTAGTAAAGAATTTAAAACGCCCAATAGAGGGTACACAAGAGGGGGGCTACCAGGCACAGTCTCTAAGATAGCCATATGAACAACATGACAAGGCTCCCCCATTGAAAACTAGCCCGACCTTCCTTCCAGGTATCCAATTCATTCAAAGTCTCTGCTAACACTACTGCAATTGTGGCCACCTGATGGTTAGCCGTCAGTTCACCCATCACTAATAAAAGCCTAGTAGTAAAACCCATGGCTATAGCTCTGGCAAATCCATTATGAGAAAAATTCCTCTGGCACACCAAATTTATGACTGCCGGGAGGATGATATTTCCTCCATGGACCAGCGACTGAAGGGGAGATGATAACCAACTGTGCCAAAGACACCTGGGGAGAACGAGATAAATTCAACATAGCTTTCGCTACACTAGAGTTAACACCAAGCATCACAGAGAACTCCTCGTAAGTGGAGCACCTCGTCTAAGCCGAACCAAAAAAATGGACTTAGGGTACCATAATTTTACCATTGCTTTTAGAAGGTTCCACTATATGGGACAATTATCCCCAAAGAGACCTGGCACAAACCAAAGGCTTCGTAGGCACATTGCCTCTAAACCCTTGAGGGGGGGCAAAAAAGGACTGGAAGAGACTTTTATAGAGAAAAGTAGAAGAAAACTAAAAAGGATAAAAAGTGAAATGTAGTAATGAAAACACCTCCAAATCCCCCTTTTATTCTAAAAAAATCCACAAGAAAACAAGTAATTCAAGCACCATCGGTCTCCCTGCTCCCAAAGTACCAAAGTATGCAGAAAGTGTAATCAAAGATAAGGGAGTGATCGGGACTTGACCTTTATATCGATAGGCAGGCTAAGGGGTATGCCAATCGGTAATCCCCCATTTTTAGTAAATTCCTTATTTCCTCTTTTAACCATAACAATTTCCAAAATAAACATTTGTGTTAAAAGAAATCAATCTCCAAATTGTTACTTTTTAAAAATCCTTATTTTCTCCTTTGTACATAATTACTTAAATAAACATTTTTATTTTACTTCAAGACACTTTTCATTTTTATCTCCACTTTTGCAAATTATGAAAAACCTTAGCAACAAATTAAAGTGCATATAGAGTAATCCATTAAACCAAGATAACACCCAAAAGAAATGCATTTCTTTTATATATATTTCTAGAATCATTACATTTCCTTGCAGGTACAAAAAGAAAAGAAAGAAAAAGAAAAGATACATTGGGACACAGACTGAATCCCTCAAAATCCCTCAAAACCCAACCTTCAACCTCCATGATGGACACGCTTTCCCCTGCGAAGAGCATTAAACCCTCCACTACCAAAGCCAGAACTCCTTTCAGACATGGACGACAGCACCAAGCAGGCACTGGCTCACTTCCTCCCATAGGCTAACATCGACGCCATCCAATCCTTGATGTCCCTTGGCCAAATGGTTTACACACTAACAAGCTGCAAGAAAAAAGGAACCAAAGAAACAAAATTGAGCAAGTCAGTAAAAAGAAAAATAAGGCAGGGAATAACAAATAAAAAGAGGAAGAAAGGATTGTACCTCACTTCGGAGAGCATCCTCGAAAAGACCCACCAACCCTTTCATCTTCGCATTTGGGCGGTGAGGCACCAACACCATGTCCTCGCTACTCAATCAAAAATGATAAGAGGGAGTGGAGATTTGAAGAATAGTAACCTCCCTCGCTGCCATAGTCTCACTTCTTCCGGTAATGTAAGCCTCCACCATCGGTATTCTGGTATCTCTCCCCGATCCATTAGCAGGTGGAGGCATACTCTCCATGTCATATATGCACAACGAAATCAACCAGTTGGTTGCAAAATTCAGTTAGTTGTAGCCCGTCATCATATTAATGTAATATATATATAGGGCTCATCCTTCATGGTCGTCGCTTCTCCCTTATCAATCATCTCTCTCATCCACCTCATATACTCCAGGGGAGCCGATGGTGGGACCTACACCTCTTCATCCATAAGCTTTCACACCACCCTGTCCTCGAGGTACCAAATATACTGGAACTTGTGCACTAGAAATTACCTCATATACGCGTGCATACCTGTAGCTCTGCAACCCTCAAAGGTGGACTTAAAGGGTATAAGGTCTCCTGCTTCCCTAGTAAAGAGTCAATTATCTATCCAAAAGAAAAATATTCTCAAAACCCATAAAGAGACAAAGATCGAAAACCTAACTTGGCTACTCATCACGACATTCATTTCCACTTGCACATCCTTCAAAAAATGGATTGACTTGAATGTCTGTTCGACTTCCTCCACATGTACATCCTACAAAAGTCTCTCAACTTGCTCTATTTTAGGGACACCAACCCCATGTTATGCCCTATCACTTCATAAAACCACGTCAGCAAAGGTCAACACTAATAATAAAATAAGAGAAAGCAAAAAGACTGCAAGAAAATAAAGAATAAATTGAACTTAAAGATTACCTTTAATAGATACATGGGTCCTGTAAATGTCTGTCGACAACACCGACTGAAAGTATCCAAAGAATCATAAAGGGACACCAAAGTAAATCTCCCCCAGTCATACAGACGGATGTTCAAGATAATCCTAAAAAGTAGCAAAACCAAAGATGGACGACGTCGCCACTTATCGCCACCACAAATCCCCCAGCAAAAATCGCATAAATAGGCAGTCTGCCTAACTCACCTGTCACTCGTCCATCTCATCAATATTCCTAGATGGTGAAGTCTCCTTCAACACTGATTTACGGACAAAATCCCTCGAAACGATTCTTTTTACATCCCCAAAGGCAACCTAGATTGCTTCCTCCGTAACCCACAGAGTACGATCCACCACGATCAAATAAAATGTCTGGATCGTATCCCACCACCTCTCTCCCAGGGAAGATAACACCGTCGTAGAGTGCAACGTCTCATCTAATGCACCCGTCAACGTACCATACCTGTTATTCCATACTATCTATTATACCACCCCAGGAAGGTCATCCTAAATACCCTTCATCCCAGTCGTCCCCCGGGACTAGATGTTCAAAGAGGCTATGTCAACCTGCAATAAATCATGAAAAAACTTTTATTATCCCAAAAATAAAAAGGAGAAGAAAGGTGGAAAACCAAAAGAAAAATACTCACATAGCCATTAGGGTTCTTCACCCGCACCGAATGATGATGCATAGGTTTGTGTAGTAAAATCCTCTCGTCAGTCATTGACTCAAAATTATCATATGCTTTCACATTACCCAAAGCCAGTGGCACCATAACCAACCATTTTAAACCTACCCAATCATCAACAGACACCCATTCATTGTTATTATTACAAGAAGTACACTCCATTTGAGATCTTGCGAAGGAAACGGACACGAAAATGACATTTAAAGAGAGAGAGACAAAGAGAAAGAAAGAGATTCAATCACTTAAAGGTGTAAAAAAATGAAAAGGGTCATCCCCTTTTTATAGAAGGCTAAGGAGTATGTCGATCAGTAATTTTGTGATCCTACATATTAGCAATGAACTTTCCCTTTCCTCTAGAACCCAAGAGTTTGTGCCTTATGCCGATAGGAACCTCCGACCCGCCTACCGACAGTCCCCTAAAAAATTTTGTCATTAAAATGCTAGAAAATCCAAAAATTGCTCAAAAAATTAATAAAAATTCCCAGAAAATCCCCACAAAGTCAAGGACGTATTTTCTTTGAGAAAAACTCATGGTGAAGCACCAAACCAGTTACAAAATATGGTAAATCCCCATTGGTAGCATCATCATTCACTCTCATTGTTAGCATACTCCCCAGTGGAACTAAGAATCTAAGGCGAGTCTACACCAAAGTACTATATGCTTTACCCAACGGAACCCCAAGTCGATGCAACCCCCATAGACTACTATTCATAATTATAGAATTAACCTCAACCCGCTGAATTGTTCATCTCGCTCATTCGATCCATGAAATTAACCTCGACCCTCTAAATTGGGCATCTCAGATCTTAGGTCTGCAGAATTGACCTCGACCCTCTGAATTGGTCATTTCACATCTTACATCTATATAATTGAATTTGATCCTCTAAATTGGTCATCTCACTCTTTAGGTTCTCGGAATCAACCTCGACCCTCTGAATTGGTCATCACACTGTTTATCTCCATAAAGTCAACCTTAACCCTATGAATTGGTCATCTCAATCTTTAGGTCCTCAGAATTGATCTCTAACCTTGAATTGGTCATCTCACTCTTTAGGTCCTCATAATCGACCTCGAATATCTGAATTACTCATCTCAATCTTCAGGTCTTTAGAATCAACCTCGACCCTTTAAATTGGTCATCCCACTCTTTAGGTCAGTAGAATCGACCTCGACCCGCTTAATTGGTCATCTCAATATTTAGGTCCTCAGAATCAACCTCAACCCCTTGAATTGGTCATCCCAATCTTTAGGTCCACAAAATTAACCTCGACTTGCTGAATTAGTCATCTCACTCTTTAGGTCCACAGAATAGACCTCAACACTCTAAAATGATCACCTCCATCCTCTAGGTCCAAAGAATTGACCTCAATCCTCTCCTAAATTATCGATGATGACCTTCACTTTTTCCAAGCTTTCCCATCAAGGAGCTATGTAGACACCCTATCTTAGTACCCTCTAACTATATTTGCAGGTCCTTAACACTCCTCCACTCTCCGTAAACCCTAACTTATACTCTGATTACTGATTTGGAGGCCAATGAGCGCTTCCACGCACCAATTGACTCCGGTCAACTCTCTAACGTGAGCAAAGCTCATTAAAACCATGAAGTATCTGAATCCCCTTCCTAACTATCCATATTGTGCATTAATCAGTCTCATGATTCGTACGAATGATAATTTTTACTCCGAGTACTGATCTAGAGGCCACCGAGTGTTCTTGAGCCCCATTTGTCTTCGTTCAACTCGCCAAACTAAGTGAATCTCAATAAAATATTTAAACGATTTGATCCCCTTTTAACAATCCGTTATGTGGACAAATCAGCCTCATGATTCGCAAGAATGATCCTTTTTACTCCGAGCACTGATCTGGAGGACATTGTCACTCAATGGATCTATTTGACTTTGGTCACTCTCTAACTTTAGTGAATCTCAATGAAATAATAAAAGTCTCTAAGTCCCCTTTACAATGGTCCATTCCATGCACGAATCGGCCTCATAGTTCGCACAAGTGATCAATTTTACTTCCAACACTGATCAGCAGGCCAGCGAGCGCTTTTGGGCGCCATTTGACTATGATAAAATCTCCCACCTGATCAACTCTCTGAATCCCTTTTCCAATGGTCCATACCGTGTGTGAATCATCCTCACAGTTCGCTTAAACGACCTATTTTACTTCAAAAGACCACTGGGCATTTCTGGACTCCATGAGACCTTGATCAACTCTACAAAGCGAGTGAATCTATATGAAATCCCACAAGGCTCTGAATCCCCTTTCCAACTGTCTATTCCATGCGTGAACCAACCTCACGATTCGCAAGAATGACCCTTTTTATTTCAAAAAAAAAACTGTCCAGAGACCATCGAGCACTTTCGAGCCCCGTTTGACTTCGGTCAACTCCTAAACCCGAGAGTGGATCATGGATTCTTGAAGGGATCTAAATTCCCTTTCTAACGGTGTGTGTGTATATATATATATATATATATATATATATATATATATATATATATATATATATATATATATATATATATATATATATATATATATATGTATGTATTTGTGTATGTGTGTGTGAGTATGTATGTATATGTGTGTGTGTTTGTATATGTATATGTATGTATATATACACACATACACACATACACACACACACACACATACATACACAAATACATACATACTCACACACACATACATACTCACACACACATACACAAATACATACATATATATATATATATATATATATATATATATATTATGCTCGTTTTTTCAAAAAAGTTTGTTTTGGACTGCCTATAGGCACCCTAGACCCCCTGCCTATTGGCAAGTGTACTTTTCTTGAACTTCAAGGCATGTATTATGACAATAGGCAGACCAGGGGCCATGCAGATTGGTACCCCCACCCCTAAAGTGCGCTATATAAAAATCCCATGACCTCACTCCTGAAAGAGGTCCCTTTCAGTAGTCAGCAAACATTCTTTTGAAATCAAAGCATCGTCTTTGCCAAAAAAATGTTTTTCAACCTTCTCCCACCTCACTTTCCTGCCACATTTAGTCACCTACCTTATCCTATTATACCACTGTTGTACCAATACAAAAATCAGCCTACATACCTCCCAAATTCCACAATAAAAGTCTTTATGGATGTCCCTTCCTAACTATTTTCTAGTTTATTCATTTAGTGTTATTATTCACTTTATTCTCATTTTGTGACATCTTTTAGTCTTGTTTCATTATCACACATCAAGTGATATCCACTTTTATTATTAGTATTTCACATAACTTATTTTCATTAATACCCCAAAAAATACAAAAAAAAAAAGGTTTACTAGACTTTCCCACTTGAACACATTTTTCTCAAAGGAACTAAAAGAGGAGTCTTGAATTTGGGTTTATGAGTGCAACACCACCCCTACGCTATTTTTAAACTATGTGGACTATGATGACCCTTGGGCTACGTAGGCATCCCGATCCAATCCTCGGATTCGAGCCATATCTTTCTATTTATGCCTTTTATGTTATACTATATCTATTTTGGGAGTCTTGAACTCCTATATATTTGTGGCTCATCCGACCTGCACGTTCGCTCCTCTATAGCGACTCGTGATTCAGTGAAGGCTCACATCACGTGTTTATGATTATTTTTTTATACACTCCTATGGATGAGTCTACTTCGTCTTTTCCATGACTTGAGTCAGATAATTCATTTATCTCATTATTTATATTACACCCATGTACACACACATCCTGCTTTGGGGAAAAGGAGAAAATTAACATAGCCTATGAGAGACCAAAAGGGCTAAACGGGTGCCCAACACCTTTCCATTTCGTAACTTAGTCCCCAGACCTTCTAATAACTTGGTTTCGTATGCATCCGTATGACCTTGATGTCGTTCTCTCAAGATGACTATATTCTTTTGCCTGTTTTGAACAAAATAGGTTGGCGACTCCATTCCTTCTTGTTATCCCTTTTGACGATGGCCAATTTTATCTCTGAGGCAGCCCGCGAAGACACTAGCGTAAGTGGTGGAAAGAGGGCATCCATATCCTCGAATCACCCGCATGCGCATGGCAGGGAAGAAAGGGGGAATTATCCCCTTTCGTCCCTATTTTAGGGTCAGCCCGCACCGAAAGATTCTGACCCGAATGTCCACACTTATGTTCTTAGTTAAAACTTTCATAATGTTATTAGCGTTTTATGGATAATCTTTTCTTAATTATGAACCTTCAATGAAGCTTTTGAACTTTGGTAAGTGTGATCATAATGCTTACACCTTTTACGTACCAAAAATGGGTCTTGATGTTATTCTCTTATCTCATAAATGTTGGTTATTCCATGTAAAACCCTTTACCTGAGATAAGATGATGGAAACTGGACTTGCATTATTTGTATCATATCTTATTCTTTTTCCCCATATAGTATATCTTGCAAAGTCCTTAAAAAGTTTTATTTAAAAATGCATGATTGGGGATATCACCGTTCTTGAGTGATAAAAAATTTATTGATACATATTTTCACGTATATAGTCAATTATTGACTTTAGATTTGATGTTGTTTATACATGCTCTAGTCTAGATTGTATTAACATTGACTTTGATATTTGAAGAAAAAATTCCATATACGTTGATATCCAGGTTCTTGCCTTGGGATAACTATGCTACATTATCCAAATGCTTTTCATACTCACTTTTGTTGATATCATTTGATAGAATTCTATATTTGAATGCCATATCTCTTAGTATATCCTACATCCATGGTGGTTTTTATTCATGTCATTACCCATGTTTCATCATTGGATCTTGTTAACATATTTCTTATATACTTACCTTGTAATATCCTTAGGTGTCTAGAAATAATATTTACATACCATGAATTTTAGGATTGCCATGCGAATACCTCGCTACCAACTTCATGTGCTACATATACTCGTAAAACTCTTATGTGATTTACATTATATTTTGTGAAACCAAATGTAATTTAACTATAAAAGATTTTGTATGATGATAACACAATTGATATAAGATCATAAGTTCACTACCTTTTCTCTAATTTAATTGAGATAAAAATAATCAATCAATACATTATGAGATACGTTAACAGTAACACACAAATCCATGCAACCATACCAACGTACCCAATCTCTCATACAAGTTATCTCAACTATACATACAAGCAAGACCATCATCACATCACAAATAATATATCCAAGATCAAATCATAAGCATGAAGAGAAGCTCAAACATCCAATCAGGAACATTTTGAAGATCAACCATACAAAAATCATCACAAGACCAATCATACATGCTCTCAAAACATCACACATTATAACATAAATAAATTTGAAGAAAGTGCAAATGGCCAAACAATCATTGGTTTATTTTTGTTGTACTTTACTAACCATTGTACGAAAGTTAAGTAACACATTTTAACATGTATATACTCAAAATCTAAACACATATACCCACCCTAGTGATTCGTAAACCTTCCCCAAAGCATAGACCCAAATCAAATAAGTTTAAACTAAAATATTTTAGGTTTACTCGACTAAAATTTAAGGTTTAGTCGACTAAAAGCCTCGGGAAACAGTTTAGCTAGCTAAATTATTATCGGTTAGTTAAAACATTGAAACAAGCCAACTGAAGGAGTTTTGGTCGACCAAAAGTCTACTTTCAGTCTACTAAAAGTTTCATATTTCAAACTTGTACTTTAGTAACAATCCTTCACCCTTTCATTCTAAAACCATAACCTTTCCTAGCTAATTATCAACTTTTTTACCCACTTTTGGCTATATCCCATATCATCCTAACACTATAAATGCATCCATCCAAACCCAATTACCCCTTGAGAAAAATATGTGGGAACTCTTGTTGGTTTACTTTTCTAGAAAGATAAAGTAAACACATATCCCAATCATTTTAGTAAAGCAACTTTGCTTTAAGTTTCGATTACCAATATTGTTCAATTGGTTACAGTTCAACTTCCTTGTATCTTTAGGGCCAGTAATTCCATTGTTGCGAGTAGTCGAGGATTTTAATGTCCTTTAGTTATTGCATGTGTATCGCCTAGGCAAGGACAAGGTATCGTCGTGTTGGTAGCGATTGTGAAAGGTATTATTCCTTGTGAGGTTTTGGTTCCATCACAAGTGAACCGGAGATAGTGAAGTTCTCTATTACTATAGTGAAGTTCTCTAGTACCATATTAAGCATGGATGTAGGCAAGGTCGAACCATGTTAAAACCTCAGTTTGAAAAGTTTCTTTAAACCCTCTCTCCTGCCTTAATTTATTTACATTCATGTTTTACTCTAATGTTTAATTCTTATTGCTTGAATGTGAATGTGAATTTGAATGGACGCATGACAATATTAGAGAAGTCATTTTATCAACAAACTAAGAAAAGGCTTTTTTACTAAGTTGCAAAGTTTATAAAATGACATTAAAAAGAAACAAAAAAATTGAATTTATGAAAAGTTGACAAAATGTCATTATCCCCCCCCCCCCCCCCCCCCTCCTTGGGATAATTTTGGGCTAAAATGTTTAGTATATAGTGAGTATCCCACATGATATCTCGATGATGACATTTGTATATTAGTCTTGCAATGTCATTGATGATTTTATGCGCCTTTATATCTTATATCATATGATTCATAAGTAATATTACTCAATGCACTTATTATTCTCACTTGGCATGTCCCTAATATCTTAGCACTTGTGTTCTCTAGTCATTTCATATAACTATGTTTCTCTTGATTTTGCATTATTGTATTTCTTTGCCACTTCCAGCTCTAGATGAAATGGTAAATAAATATAAGAACCAAAATCAAAAGAATGTAGCTATAAGGAAGGAAGATGGAATATTTGTTATTTTAGAAAAATGCTAGAGTTGTATTGTAACACCCACCCCCATGATTTTGACCGTTCCCATGTAATTTTGTGACTGAATGTGACCTAATTGGTCTTTAAACTTTGTAAGATGAAATGTGGGTTAAATTTTGGTAATATAGTGGCATCGGTGCAATTAATTGGGTTTGAATGACCTTATATTTGAATTGGAAAAAATTAGGATCGTTCAAACAAAATTCGAAGTCATTCAAACGAGATTCAAATCTCGTTCGAACAACACCTCAAACGACCTTCCAACAAAAAACCCTTATTTGGAAAACCTACTCTCGTAATAACCTCATTCGACAAATATTTAAATGAGATAGTGTTCTCGTTTGAACAAGGTCCATTCTCATTTGAATGAGACTCCAAAAATCATTTTTATAGGATGAGAAAATGTTGTGAAATTTTCGACCAATAGATTAAAACACGTGTCAACCTCTCAGCACAGCAGATCAACTCGGTTATGACTTCTTAGGAATTTTAGGGGTTTAACCCTAAGGGTTTTGGGGTATTTAAGTGATGTTTGGCTCATTTTACCCCATTCCAATCAAATTTCCACTCTCTCTCTCTCTCTCAAACACGTTGAGCTTTCATGGAGCTCCACCGCCCTCCATCACTATAGTACCACCACCCCTTCACCTTAAACTACCATATTTACCTTATATTCTACCACATTTAAACCTATAAAACCTATCCACACCATTTTTTAGGAAAGATATTGATTTATGAAGAAGTTATTGGGGGATTTTTGGATAGTAGTGAAAAATAAATTATGGAGTTTGAAGGGGGTTTGATTGGAGGTTTCATAGAGCATGCTTACAAAGCAAGGAAGCCTCCTTGAGGCCACTTTAGGAGGTGGGAAGTTTCCATCACCATCTTATTCATCCTACCATTGTTGGAGCTTCTTAGAGGTGGAAAACTCTACTATTTAGCTTAAGAACTCTATTTTCCATAGTATTGGTCTTGTAGTTAGAGTTTGTAAGAGTAAAATGCATATATGATTTAAGAAGGTTATTTCTTATGATTTTTTGTAAAATGGTTTATAAATGATTTCAAGAGTTTTGAGTAAAATGATATATTTCAAGACAGTTTGGTATTTAAACATGTCATGGAATAAAATGTTACAAATAATATTTATCTTGTTGAAGATATTTTATGAACAAATGTATCAAAATTTTCTTGTAAAAATTATGATTTTTATAAAGATAGACATTTATTCAAGTTTTGAAGAAAAAAAATTGTATTTTGGTCTTAAAAATCATGTTTTTGCAAATATTAAGAAATTTCTAGAATGAACCATGTGTTAAACCCATTTAATGGAACTTTTGGACTTAAAACCCTTCTTTCTATATATATGAACTTGTAATAATTTGGTAATAAGCATATAGACAAGTTTAATAAAGGTTTTAGGGGATTTTGACATGAGTTAAAGAAAATAGAAATTTCATCCCTTAAAGTATGTGAAGAAGTGTAGAAAATGTGATAAGTGAGCATTTCAAGACTATGTGAAAATAAAGGAAAATGGTGTTTTCTTCCGAAGTAGTCATCAAAATGTCAAAACGTTTCCCTTGATAAAGAAATTGATGAAATAAAGAGATTTTCAACTTGAAAAGTGTGTTAACTCCAAAGATTTCAACGAATGTTAATGAGTAATAATATTCAATGAGTTAGTGTGTATAGCTTAATAATGTTTTTAAGAAATTAACACGTGTGAAAATGGAGAAAAATGCGAGTTTGGAAATAAAGAGGTAAAATGATAATTTTATGTAAAGTGGGATATTTTTATAAAATAAAGATGTTTAAAAAGGTGTACACAAATGGTCCTAAATGAAAGAGATTTTGGGGATAAAATGAACTTAAGTGTGTAAAGGACAAGAAATGGTGATTTTCAAGGTGTAACACAAGGTGGAGCGGAATCTCCGAGTTTTGGCTTCGCCGATAAACGTGGAATAAGGTAGATATTTGAAAAATACTAAAACACATTAATATGGACTCGGATGAGACCATGAAAGATTTAAGAAAGGCCCGGAGCGCTGGGCTGGAAGACCTAAAACACTGGCCAAAGCATATGGTAGCGTAGCCGACGGTGAGGAGCCCGTGAATTATGCGGTTATTGGGAGGATTTTGAGAAAAATATAAAGGAACATGGTAAATAAATGGGTTGTGTTGTGAATATAAGAAAAGACAACCTAACATGAAATGAAATTGGTAAATATTCCGATTGAAAAGATAATATGGACAAGAAATATGAGAAATTGGCTAATGTTCGTGTGCAGTGATTAAATGGGTAATTAAGCAACCTAACGAGGCTTTAACCCATAATTAACAAAAGTGTGTGGTTGCGAAAGGTTTTCAACGGAAAGCAAGTATTTTCTAACATGGAGCGTGCATGTGTTGAAAGATTAATTTCAAGAAAAATACTAAGATAAATATGGTGTGACTAAATGGGTGATTTTGATAAATAAAAAAAATATTCTCTCTAAACAAATGGTATTTTGTTTAAATATATAATCGGGTGCGTTAAATCGAAAAATTTGCTAAATTAAGAAAAAGGGATCTCTTCATAGGATTAATGTGATTTAATTGGAGCAAGTAATGTTTTTGGAGTAAAAATTATATCATGCATTAATGTATGTATAGCATTAATGAAGAGATCGGAGCAAGTAATGTTTTTGGAGTAAAAATTATATCATGCATTAATGTATGTATACGTATATACAAGAGGTAATTGCATGTGCACATAAGTATAAAGTGTTATAGTCTCTTTTCTGTCGTTTCATTATATATTACATCATTGTATTTCCCACTGGGCGTTCGGCTCATTCCTTCTTCTTTATTCTTTATTATAGTAGGTTATGGGTGGTTCAGTATTTTGACAGTGATGCACGTGTAAGTATCCTTTTTTTTACATTAGTAACATTGAGTGCTCGGACTCCGGGGAGTTTTCCCATGGGTCCCACACGTGGCTTGATATGAATCAGAATTGCATGTTAAATAAGTGAAAGGTTAATTATATAAAACCAGACTAGTAACATTATTTAAGTTGTCTCATTGCACTTCACACTTAACATTAGGGCCGGACCAGGTTGACCCATGAGTAACCCATAAATTCGGGTCGGGGTATTACATGTATTAGAATGAATTTTTATGAGATAAATAACTTAATGGGATTATGGTGACATATATAATTGGTCATGATTTTGACTGAGTTATCTTTCACGAATTATATATATTGCTACAACATATATATTTAATTATATCCTAGCTTAACTTCAATCTCAATCACATAATGTGATATATTAGTTTTAATCCTTAAATTATCTCTACTCAACACACTTCTCTAAAGAATTGTTCATTATGTTATTAATTATTCTAGCTCTTGATTATGTTATATTTTCCTTTGTCCCTTCCATGATAAAAAGGAGGAGAATGATTCTCCATCCTATGAAAGGAATGTTGACTATAAGACTCTTTCGTGTGGGGAATGTTTCAGTAAAACATTTTCTCAAAGAGATAGACTTAATTCAGGGGGAGAAGATTCCCTAAGGAATATATAGGATGATCAAGATTAGTATCATTATGATATTATGACTTAGTTTATATTGAATTCAAATTGTAATACATAACTTATGAATAAAATGTATATGTTACATCTTATTAAGATATTAGCTAAACTTGGTATATGATCCTTAGTAATTAGATGAGTCATGTTTACATTGATTATATCTTGTATTCATCTTATTACTCTTGTTCTCTTGTCAATTATTTGTGCCTTGGTGTATTTATATCTTTGCTAGTGTTTGAAAGTAAAATAGGTTATAAGAGTTACGAATGGTTGAGTTATTTCAATTTTTGTATGCTTTTGGTCGGGTGAGTCGTGTCAGAGGTGATAGATTATATTCATTTATTTGTAGTCTTTTATTTATGTATTTTGTCACGGAATAGATAAAGGGGGAGATTGTAAGAATACAAGTATGATTGAAATCTCCATAAGATTATCTTATCCCATTCTGAAACACATTGAGTCATTGTCTTAGTTGTCCTGGAAATCTTCATGTTTAAGACTACAAAACTTAACTTCTTCATCTTCATCCCAAAACCTACTTCATACCATGGCCAATAACATTACTACTTTAGGACAAGGTAAAGGACTTAGAATGACTTAGTTTTTCCACCCTTTTTTTATATAAGTTAAATTAAGATTTTCTGAAATTGTAAAATGTGTTAAACCTTGTGTGTGAGATGTTTGGACTATGTGAACAAATACACTATGCAATATACTTTTCTAATAGAAAAATTATGTTCATACAAAATTTATATTATTATGTGTATTTTTAATATGAGTGTTCTATGTTGAGAACAAACATACTTGGAGTGTTTTTCCAAAAAATTCTCAAAACCCTTAAAGGATAAATATTGGTTCAGATTTTCTAGAAAAGATTATGACTTACCTCACAGTAGTGATGCCATGTCTCACTACAGTGAAAGTTCATCGTTGGCGCCTTTTATTCGACACAAAAAATAACTGGATAAAGTGCGACCTGCCTCACCTCAGTTTCACCGTAGCGATGAAATTTCTAGAAGCGATGAAATTTCTAGATGCAACGAAAGTCGATCGTTGGTATCCTTTTTTGTCAAAAATTTCTCGACTTCTTGGCAGGACCTAGATCACCTCAGGTTTACCATGGCGACGCCTTCTCTTGTTATAGAGACACTACTGTGACAGCATCAGATCTGGTGCAGAAAGTGAATCTGACCAAAAGATTGTGTTGTAAAATAGGATATTCTCTTTTTTGCCATATCTTTTGTTGTTTTGGGGAAGCAACATATTTTTGTGTTTTTCAGAATAAGTTAGAAGGTTTAAAAGATCGTGTCAACATATTTGAAAAAATCAAAACTCCTAATTAAGTCACTCTCTTCTCATTCATAAAAAAAATGGGTTTAAGAATTTTTAGAAAGGTTTTCATTATTTTATCGAGCTAAAGGAATTTAAATTTCTTAAGAGCATAAACCTTTTTTGTATTTTAGGATATCCATTATTATCATTCATGTTTAAAGTTCTTGAAGTTTGATTACTTCTCTCAAGACTTGAACAAATATTTTGCAAAACTTATTCTGGAGAAACCTTAAATATTTTCATTTGTCAAAAATGCTTTGTGAGTTTATTTTGATTAGATAAACATATTTTGAAACTTCCCTCAACCTTTATGATGCTCACATCCTAGGAAGTTAGAACTACAAATCGTTGCTTTGCACTTGTTCCATTTTGGAACTCAAAAGTTTTTCTTAAAAATTTAAAAAGAAGAAATCTTTCTCTTCAAACTTTAAAAGAAGAAATTTGTTCTGGTGGAAACGCGGAATTATCAATGGAAGTTAACACCTGTGACATGGATAATGGTCGGAGACAGATCCGTGCTCTTCCATCTAAGAGGTGGGAGAAGTGTCTTGCGGAAGTTGTGCATAAGTGTGTCTAGGACATGTTTAAGTTTGTAAGTTATTTCTACTTTTGGTAAATCTTTACCTATATTGTGGAAGGTGGCGGTTTGGCCCGAAGATTTTTCCCTCGCATAAATCCTGATCTCAAGTTTATGATTTACTATTTTGCATTTTGATTTATCTTATATGTTTCACGAACATATATTGTTGAGTTAAAATTAACTTGTAAATACTTATATTTCACTTAGACGCTAGGATTACCTTTAGCCTGAATTTGAATGAAAAGAAAACATTACCATCATTTTACTGATATTTGTAATTTGGGTAGTCCATCTCTACACACACAAACTATCACAACATAAACCAACTCTCGAGTATTTTAATTTCAACAATAAGAGAGGTAAATAAGGGCTTAAATCCAATTTTAATATAATTGAGTCTGAATTCCAATTCCCAAGTAACTAATCAAATAAAGAGGTTCTAACTTAAATCAAAGGCTATAAAAATGTTGGGTAATTGACTATTCATGAATTTTCATATGGTAGTAAACTTATTATTGCCAAACTTTAAGAATTAAATTATATTAGTTAGTCCTTTCTACCTATATGTACTACTAATCAATCTAAATGTACAATACTATCTAGTATATTTAATTTCAACAATAACTCAATTCCATTTAAGTCTTAATTACCTAGTATTAAGTTCAAATCAACAGAAGACCATTATTCAACTTCAAACACTAATTTGCAAGTATACTAACCAATAGTCCAATTTCACAACTTATAATTAAACTAGGATTTAATAATAGTTAAACTATGTGAATATTCAATTTCATAAAAATGAGGCACTAGCATATGATGAGGAAGATTTTTGAATGATGGTCCAACGGATTAGATAATATCCGACGGTATCCTAATGATGATGCTTAGGTGGTAGTCGAGAAGAATGTGATCATCAATCGGAACGTACTGAAGGATTCCTCCCCATTAAAAGGTAAATGAATAGTAAGCTTCAGCCAGCCAACCATGTCAATAATCATGGAAGACTCAACGGGGATCCCTTAGCAAGCAAAAGGGGTCTCTGGCCCTGACCGAAGGATCTCCTACGGCCTTATGGTTGTTTAAACTTTTGAAGACTTATCAAAGATCGTGACCTCAATGACTAGCACAAGACCTTTTATTACGGGCAGATATCTCAGAGATCTGAAACACGTTCCCTATTAAAATTCAAATGTATTAAACAGGTATGCTAGAAAATAGGACGAACGATGTAATGAGTCTGTGTATATAAAGCCTAATAGGTAGGCCATGAATTTTACTTTAAACCTTTGCATCGATTCCACTAATAAATAAGTGTCACCCATTTCCCTGTGGATAAAGGCCAAGCCCGATTGAATAACGTATATGCTTTATTCCCTCTTATTCCTCACCCCCTTCTTTGTTATCATCATATATAAATTCATGGTGTTGTGTAAATTCTGCCTTAACATAATTAGTGTCATCTGTAGGAACGACTATTTCCATATCCATGGAAAATAACTAAGTTACATAAACCATTACAGGCCTTAGAGAGCAGCAGCAGCAGATCCTCCAGAACCAGCTGGAGAAACTGTTAAACTGTCTCCCTTAGCCCCAACAGCCACCAAAGCAGCATCTAAACCAAGAAGCTCACCATGAGGAAAGCCAGGAGAACCAGATACCATTACTGCCACGTTTGACACTTTCCTCCACCATTCATCAGGTGTAGGTAGCTTGGGGCTTCGGGGCCCGATCAGCTAATGAAGCTACAGAGGCTGTCAAGTGAGAATCAACATTTTGTTTGGAGGTCATGGCCTATCCCATGCCATCAAACTTTAAACTATCCCGAATGGACTCTTTTAGTTGCACGATGGATCCAAGGGACGACATCAATCACTATAGGGCCTATATGGATTTTATGGTCAGCCAAAACCCAATATGGCGTAAGTCATTTGCCACCACATTGAAAGGATCAGCGAGGACATGCTTCAATCGACTACACCCACACTCAACTACTTGTCTTAAGAATCTCTCTGAATGCTTCGTTCGCCACTTTATCAGTAGCACAGTTCATAAAAAACCCACTAACCACCTATTCAATGTCCTACAAATAAAGGAGGAAAGTCTCAGGGAGAACGTTAAGAGATTCAACAATGAGATGCTCCACATAGACCATCCAGAAGAAATGGTGTCTGTTTAGGCCTTCCTGAGGGGACTTTCAAGCGATAACACTATTTACATATTGTCCAAAAACACCCAGCTAATATGATCGAACTCATGAAGAAGGTAGATAAACACATCCATGATGAGGACACCCTCAGTAGATGACAGTCAAGTCACCCCCAGGGAAGCGAGGGAGGCATGATACGATGAAGAACTTAGGAAGAGAAAGTGTGAGGAAGAAATGAAAAAAATGGAGGTATAAAGAACAAGGGGAATGTGAAGACCACCAGATCCGAGGGGAGACCCTAGGATACATCAAACTTAGACTGAGCATCTCACCCCACTCTATACCATAGTTGGGATGGTCCTAAACATCATGGAGGACCTCAAGATGTTGAAGTGGCTGCACGAGCTAAGTAGCCGACCGATGAAGCCCAAATCTAACAAGTACTGCTAATTTCATAGCGACTATGTCCATGACACAAATTATTGGCTACACCTCAAAAGAAAAATTAAGGCACTGGTGCAAAGGGAAAACCTGAAGGGAATTCATCTATAGGGGTACTTTAGGAAGACGATCGGGACAAAAATAGGAGAATCAAACAGAGGAGTAAGTCCAAAAAAGGGAGATAATAAGGGAACATAAGTGAATACAGGAAATGTCGAATAGTGGAGGCAAATCAAAATGATATTCGAAGGGTTTGTAGCCAGGGGGAGTCGGACTCGACTAAAAAGGCCTACCGAAGCTAGAAAAGGGAAATACTTGAGATACAAGCTGAGAAACCCACCTAAGACTAGGAAGGTATAATTTTTACTCCCCATGATTCCAAAGACCTCATTATGCCTCATAATGACCCGCTCCTAATAACTGCAGAGATATCAAACTGGACAGTGGAAAGGATCATGATCAATACCAAAAGCTCAGCCAACTTAATCTACTAAGAGTGCTTTGAATTAATAAAGATAAAGTCACACTTGAAGACATTATAGGATCTATTTTTGGGTTTCTCTAAGGAATAGGTTTATTCGAAAGGGTCTGTGGAGCTACCATTCACAATTAGGAAGGGCGAGCAGTCCATCACCCTACAAGTGGAATTTTTTATGATCAAGTCTCCCTCAGAATATAATGTACTCGTACATCTGACAAACCTTAGTCGTTGGATGTTTTACTATCAGTCAAGTCATTGACCATTCAATTTCTAACCCCGAACGAGATAAGGACAGTATAAAAAACTCAATCACGGGCAAAAACTGTTACTTTGAATCCTTGGAAAAAAATGAGTCCTTTAATATCGAGGAGTTAGACCCGAGAGAAGAGGTCATAACAAGGTCTTTAGTGGAAAAACTAGTACCCATACCCCTCTACGAGGATCGCCAAAAGAGAGTGGTATATGTGGGATCATAGCTGAAAGAAGATAGGAGAAAAAAGTTGATCTAATTTTTAAAAATTCACCACATGACATTCGCATGGAGCTATGAAGACATGTCAGACATTGATGCCGCGATATTGACCCATTAGTTGAAGGCATATCTGACTAAGCATCTGATTAAGTAAAAGAATAGAACGTTTTCACAAGAGAGGAACCAAGTCATGCATGCATAGGTGGGAAAATAACAAGAGTCAAAATTTGTTCGAGAAGATAAGTATCCCGAGTGGTTGTCCAACATAATGATGGTTAGGAAGACAAATGGGAAATAAAGACTGTGCGTAGACTACACAGACCTCAACGATGAATGTGTGAAAAATGCATACCCACTCCCAAGGATTGATGCCCTGGTTGGTGCTACAGTGGGTCACGGAACACTCTCCTTTATGGACGCATACTCAGGTACAACCAAATCAAAATGCACTCGGGGGACGAAGAGAAAACATTATTCGTGACTGATGGGGGACTTAATGTTACCGAGTCATGTCGTTCGAGTTAAAAAATGCAGGGGAAGCCTACCATCCATTGGTCAATATGATGTTGGAACACAAGATTGGTAGGACGATGGAAGTTTATGTGAACAATATGTTAATAAAGAATTTAAGAGGGGAGAAGCACATTATTGATCTCGAAGAAACCTCCAAGATACTTAATAGATACAAAATGAAATTAAACCCAGAAATTGCGCATTCAGCATGGCATTGAGAGAGTTCATTGGGTTTATGGTCACACAGAGGGTGATAGAAGCAAACCTTGGATGTCTTAAACATGAGAAGCCGAAGAACAGTAAAAGAGGTGCAATCCTTGATAAAAAAAAGGTGGCCATACTGAATTAGTTCATAAGTAAAGCCACGGACAAATGCATTCCCTTCTTAATAACACTAAGAAAGGCCGTTGTTCGGATGAATGAATGTGAGCACACCTTTCAGGAACTGATGGCCTACTTGGTAGACGTAACCCTACTCTCAAAACTAAGTCCGGGGAGACACTTTATGTATATCTCATCGTCTCCTCCACAACAGTCATCTCGATCTTGATAACAGAAGATGAAGGAATTTAGCACCTAGTATACTATATGAGTAAGGTATTCAAAGAAGAAAAATCAAGATACCTAGTTCGGTAGAAGTTAGTATTTTCTTTGGTCTAACGGATCAAAAATTACAATTGTAATTCTAAGCACATACAATTATGGTTTTGACATATTTTCCTCTGAGGTGGGTTCTCCATAAGCTTCAAGTGTTCGACAGACTGATAAAGTAGTTAGTACGATATAAGCCAAAGATTGCACTAAAAGGGCAAGTCGTGGCTGACTTTGTAGATGGGTTGTCAAACAAGGAAGGATGCAAAGCAAGACTAATCATCAAAATGTTAAAGGTTGGCATTATAGAATACGCATTGCAATTCAACTTTTAGACCTCTAATATTGAAGCCAAATATGAGACATATGAATTCAAGAGATTGCCTCACCCTTGCCATCAACGCCGTTAAGGTAGAGTTCTTAAGTGACTCAAATGTTATAGTCCAACAGGTGATCCGCGATTATGAGGTAAAAGGAAAGAACATGGTGAAATAACTAAATAAGTTTTAGCAGATAGACGTTCAATTTTTGGCATTCAACATCAAGCACATTCCAAGAGCAAAAAACGTAAAAGTCGCAAAACTGGCCTCAACCAATCATGGGAATCCACTGGTGGAGACCCTAAGTAAGCCAAGCATTTGGATTGAGGAGGAAAGTGTAGTCAATCTCATAAGGCTTGACCCCAACAGGATGGATAAGTACACATTATTCATCAGAAAAGGAACATTATCAAACGATCGGATAGATTCTCAAAAAGTGTGCATCAAGGCCACATGATGTATGAAGTAATCTTATAACTCCGAAGGTAATCTCAGCCAATCATGTGGTGTGTCCACCCCACTAAGATAGACACCGTTCTGGATAGGTTGTAAAAAGTATCATGCGAAAGATACCCTGGAAGGATGAGCTGGAGCAACGAGCACTAACCTAAATTTACAACTGGCCAATAATGAAATGGCACAATGAAGACTACGCATGAACATCTGATAGGATCCATATGACAGCCAATGATATCTATCAGCCCGTCGAAGAACTAGAGGCAATCGTCTCATCTTGGCCATCTGCATTGTGATGGATGGATATCGTGGGCCCATTTCAAATAGGAAAAGGTCACTCCAAATTCCTACCAATGGAGATAGATTATTTCACCAAATGGATAGAGGCATAACCACTCGATAGACCAAAAGGTTCGATTTTTTTTATGGAAGTTCATCATAAGTCGATTCGTCTTACCTAGCACAATCATTACAGATAATGAGAGGTAAGTTGACAGCGATCGCATTGACAAACTATACAATCAGTTCCAGATCAAACATTACTATTATTCTCCAAGGCCCCCCAGATACCACTATCAAGTCGAGGTGATGAATAGAACACTACTTTATGGAATCAAAATCGAGATGAAAAACTCCAAAGTTGTCTAGTCAAATAAGTTAACTTCGGTCTTATGAGCATACCAAACAACAACAAGGGGCTGACGGGGTCCACACCCTTCGCCCTTACATAAATCATAGAGGTCATCGTCCCCCTAGAATTTGAAGTATAAATGATAAGGGTATAATGATTCAACACTAAAGAGAATGATAAAAAGCTATGGGAAAACCTAGACTTGTTAGACAAATGAACAACACTAAGGGTCGCAGCAACTCAGCAAAATGCTACATGATAATACAATCAAAAGGTTAGGAAATTTCAAGTGGGTGATATGGTGCTCATAAAAAGAGACTGAATCCATTATGGTTTAAATCCATGGGAAGTTATCCGATAAGTGGTATAGAGGGGTACCCACTTACCTGCCACAAATAATCCCAACATGGCGAGAAGGTGACACATGAGTGGGTCCAGGACCAAAAGAATTGGTATCAGCCAAACATTGGCTAGGGGATGCCATGTGAGAAGGCCCAAGAACAAATGAATAATAGTTAGCCAAATAGTTTAAGAATACAAAGAGGATGCCACACGAGCGGCCCCAAGAATAAATTAACAATAGTTAGCCAAATAGTTCAAACATAGCGAGAGGTTGCCACACGAGTGGGTCCAAGAACAAATAAGCAATAGTTAGCCAGAAAGTTCAAACATGGAAAAACGGTGACACACGAGTGGGCCATAGACCAAAAAGGGAATACTTGACCAAGCAATACTTAAAACTAGTGAGGGGATACCTAACAAGCAACTCCAAGATAGGAAAGGAAATAAATACACAAGCAGGCCCAAGATAATGAGGGAATGCTATGCAAACAGTCAAATGATCATAAATTTATGTATAATAGAATATTTACTAACACTATTACTTTCTTTACACATGTAGCCTTGGTCAAGATATCAGGGCTCAAGCAAGCCAATTGGGATCTCTTAAGATTTTTTATTTTGAGGATGAGAGGCAGGTCTTATTGGACAAGCTAAGGCTCAACCACTTCAGTACCTTATGAAAAAGAGAATACTAATAGGAGGGACCTAAGAGGTCACTCAGACATTTACACAGTCCATACTTAATCAAATATATTAGTATCCAAAGTGTTTCTCACAAAGTATTTTCAAACTTATCATTAGCGAGTGACATCCAAGGCCACTCGTAAGTTTTTAAAAGATTATTTGCCAAGTTACTGTTTGAGAAAATATGTACCAAATCATACTTTTTATCACTATTCCCAACATATTTACTTTTTGACTTTGGGTTGTGTCAAATGTTGTCTGTCAGAGTGGGCAGATGAAAAACACTGAAATGAGATAAAAAGTACGTTTAAATATTATCTATAAGGAATATCCATTTGGCGCACACGTGCCACATCAACCTTAATATTTTTCTATGAATAGAGCCTTTGGGAAAAGTCAAATCATAGAGAGAAGAAAACAAGTTGGCATTGTTACTCTGCTTAAATATTATCAGATATTATTCTCTCCCTTCTCTCTTCTTGGTATTTGAAGTTCTTGTCTCTTCACTCCTAAAGAACTATCACTTTCAAGTGATCATTTTTTCTCGGTTGTTATTATTGGAAAGTTAATAGCTAATCGTCTTCTTCACGTATCAATTTACCAAAAATAGTTATCTTTTATGTTCTTGCTGTTCTTGAGGCCTTTGACACCTTAAAGGTAACTTCCATTAGAGTGGGTTACGCCTCACTAGATCTAGATATTCATAGACCCCCAGTACAACCACCCTCTTACAATTACGAAGGACCCTACATGGTCACTAGCATCATCCGGTCAGGGACGTATGGCCTCAGAGATGACGAAAGGCATGCCTTTCCATGCCCATGGAACTTTAAAAACTTACAACAGTGCTACCAGTAAGGGATCGGAGTCGCCGTCCGCTCTTCAGTAGAGGCGCATTTAATATTTCTTGTTTATAATATTTTAATTTCCTATAATAATTTATTTTTAAGAATTCATTATCCATCATTTTTGTCACCATCTTCAATGTATCCTTGAATAACTATTATCAATAAAGAAAGATTTCTTTTTCAAACGATTATTTCTCCACTTGTTATTCTCCTACTATCCTAAGTGTTCGGATGATACCAGTTTATGAACCAGCCTCTAGGTGAAAGAAAGCGAATGTTGGAAGGTGGTTCGGTATGTCTTTCCTAGGCTCATAGCCTCCGAACACAACAACTTGGTTGATCCCAAGTTTAACTCACGTCCACCAAATTCGATATAATCTACGTAGCGAGGCCATTTGAGTATAATAGGGTGAAATTCGAGTCAAGAAGGGCTATTCCGATCACTAAATTATTTAAAATAAAAAAGGGGAGTACAGGTGAATAAGGAGAAAATAAGGTCAGAGTGTTGTTACACAAGGAAAATATTCCAAAATGTTTATTATGAATTTTATTTTAAAAAAATTATTGATTGGAGAATAAATGGTCGTCTATACAACCCTTCACTAATTGACCTTTAGAGTACAAATAACACGATTAATCCACCTTGTATAAATAATGATAGTAATTTAACTTAGTCATTCGTAATTACATGGCTCATCAACTCTACATAAATAAAATAACAGAAATCGTCAATCACGTATAAACAAAGTTAATCATGATCAGATCAGTGCGGTCCGGTAACTCAGTATGAACAAGCCCTTCATCCTATTGCCTGAACTATTTAGCATAATCAAGTAAATGCGAAGGAAATTATAAAAATCATTCACCCACAGATCGTTCACAGTAAGCAAGGCAGAATAAATACTGAATAAAAAATGCATAATAATATAAAAGGGAATGCTTAAGCTAATTATTATGGGAACTAAAGCCAATACAAGCATTATTTTAAGGCCAAAGCCTATATTATAGAAGAAATTTCTAAGGAGAGGGTGGAGTTGAATATGGACGATGTGAAAGGATTCGTCTCATTTCTTCTAACATGGAGGTTTCGAGATCCACACCTTCAGGACCTGCCGGGGGTCAAGGAGCAATCAGAAACTCATGATATTGAGCCTAGACATCATCATTCGTGAAAGTAGGATAAGGTGTGGGTTTATCTTTGATCTCCATATCGTTAGTATTAAAGGTCAAAAAGTCCTATTGGGGATGAATTGCCTTCACCCGGTTAATCAGTTCATTGTACCTATTTAGGAAAGACTGGTATTTGATTACCCCATAGTATCCTAACATAATGAAGGACTTCAGGTATTTGAACCTGATCAACATGGCCAAGTCCCTTTTAGCCTTCACAGCCTCCTCATTATCCTTAGTACGAAGATCAAGGACCCTCCGTAGATCAAAAACCTCAGTTGTTAGCTGAATCGTGATCATAATAACCTCATGCTCAATAGTTTCCTTATCAGTCTTCTCAGCATCCCAATACTTATGAGTGATCTCTAAGGCACTATTTGCCTCATCCTTTACCTCTTTTAGGGCCTCTAGTTTAGCTTTCAGTCCAAGAACCGTTCGGCCCTTATCGGCCCTGCTCTGTAACTTCTGAGACATATAAACCCCCAGATAGCTCACCTGTGCGTAAGCAGTCAAGATTAAATTTAGTAACTAATACAACAGAACTATGATCGAAGAATAAAAAAGATAGTTAAAGTGTTCACCTTACTAGCCAGCTATATGAGCTCTTTAGCAACACCGATCATCCCCCCACTCAACCGATCA
Organism: Sambucus nigra; assembly: GCA_949130495.1. NCBI lineage: Eukaryota > Viridiplantae > Streptophyta > Magnoliopsida > Dipsacales > Adoxaceae > Sambucus > Sambucus nigra. The sequence continues at coordinate 663,501,254 of OX422211.1, read as the reverse complement.
AGGTCTTTCAGGAGGTAAGCGTTTTAGAAGGCCAAATAACTCTCATCGAAGCTATCATACCTCAAGCACAGATCCTTGGATACGTCCTCATTATTGGAAATCCTCTCCCCCTAGACGTTAAAGTCTTCATCATCAATAATTAGCCTTCAATGTGCAAAATTGGGAGTGATTCCTCCCTTCAAAGGCCTTTTTTCACATATCATTTGTAAGGAACCCTCCTTCATTAGCTTAACAGAGTAGGTCTCCTCCTCAACTATATTGAAGGGGATGATTAGTTTAGTCACTCGTCCACTACTAGTTGGAGTTACCTTGAAGATCTGAAGGGATAAAGGTAGGCAAGGGAGTTGGAGGATTCTGAGACAACCTCTGAAAAGTCGCTCGATATCCCCAATGTGTCATTGCCTCAAAAGATGTATATGTATAAAAAAAATATAGTAAGTGTAAATTAATGCAATCAAGCTAAAGAGAAAAGTCGATGGACATAATATATGAGTACCTAAAGAATAAGTAAAGTACGTATGTGGAAAATGAAAAAGGAGATGAGCCTTCTCAGTGTAGGCCCGAAGCTGAAGTGTGTCCCCATCATGAATCTATTTGCCTCTCACTATGAAGCCCAACTCCTTCAACCTCTTTAGATCGTAAAGTTATTTGAAGGGGCATGCTTTATTAAGGGCTTCTTCCACCCGTGACTTTCGATTAGTGGGGATATTCGACAGCTCATTAAAGATCCCTAAAATATAATATATGGCAATTATAATAATAATCAAAAAAAGAATATTAATTACATAACCAAGAAATCAAGAAAAATAAAGTGCTATCCAAGATCGGGTTTATTCTAGGTTAAGGGGATAGTAAACTGACGTTCTACTTGTCATGTTCTCACCCATCTCCCTTTATGTAAAGGAAATGATGTCTCCAGTCATGGTTAAATGAAGTAAGAGAGATGAAAAAACCTTCATCTTTACCCGACTAGCATGTGACACCCCTTCCATTTCAATAACGGGTGATCAGTCCTCTACTAAAATAAAACAGTAATCCCATTTGGTTCATTCTTAGCATCACTGTCGAGAACAATTAAATTACTAACCAGTTATTAATTAAATAAGCCGATGTCAAATTTTATCTTTCATTACATAAAAAAATATTAAGCCATCCTCAATAATCCCATACACGATAATCAAAGTAAATGAAATTATAATGTAAAGTCTAAAGTATAGATAAATAAATAAAGTCCCCGAGTAAACCATCAAGTAAAATTCAATACATCCAAACCAACTGACTAAAATAATTTGAAATAGATAAGTCTGAATAAAAAGGGGAAACACTCCCAACCAATACTATAATAGAGAACCTAATCTAGAAAGTCAATAATATAATCGGTTACTTGGAAATCCTGCAAGCCTCCATATTAGCTGCAGCTACATAACCCTTAGAAAATGAATCATCCTTAGCATCCCCGTGGCTGGATACCTAAAAGTTTTGAAAATAGATTTAATATGAGTCAGATCCCAAAACCTTTGAAAAACATTTAGAAAGTATTTAAAATGTAGTATGAACAGTTATTATATACACGTTAGCTTCATGTACACTCCCTTAAATTCCTCGCCTCTAAATTATAGTGCACACCTAATGTGTCCTACTAAACCCACATAGTTATGCTACCTAACCTAACTAGTTACAATAAGAATTTACCTAACCACTAATACTCGTAGCCCACCCGTATCGCGATATGATACGTAACTGAATAATTATTTAAGTTTCTCTTACTTAAGCTACTTTAGATATACATTATCTATAACTTCTACTACCACACAAGAGTAGAACAAATCACACACACACACACATAGATATATATATATATATATATGTCGCACCATCTATATATACGACTACAGTGTCCCTAGGATGAGAACTGCGATGCATGCATACTCTGCTATCAAGTCCATATACCTCACATACCAAATCAAGGACTATCGATTCAGAATCTCCATCGAACCATAAATAAATAAACACATAATGGAGGCGAACATAGTCATAAGCCTTTGGGCTACGCACCAAATACACCCAAATGACCGGTCACACTATCGTACACTCAAATTGTGATCAACCCTAAGTTCTATGTTTTGGGGCACACATCCAGACATTGCTGGGATCACCAAGGTGGGATCTCCCACTACGCGTGACCTCCCGTGATAGCTAGCAGTGTAGGTATGCATATACACATAAGAATCATACATAATATGCATTCACACAGCCTATGCATATTCATATAGTATATCCCATATATATCTCAATTATTCAACATACTATTATTTCAAACTTTATTTTAAAACCATTTATTACGAATATTACTCGCTATTCGAAGATTTCTAATCATCTCTTTTATAATTTTAATATTTAATATCACATTATTATTTAATTCAAATCTCGAGTTCATCTCAATTCTCAATTATTTTTTATAGGCTCAAGTCTATAATTTTGACTCCTCGACTACCCTATATCTAAATTATATACTACTGGTATTCCATTAATTTTTCCATAATACCAAACTACTCAAGTTATTATTCCAATAATTTATTTGAAGTTTTACACCTAAACTAACAAAATTTCCATTTTTGAGCAACTGAATCAGGTCGTAAATTTTCTGGCAGATTAAACACCCTGTAATAAAATTGTGATTTCTCCCTCTACAAATGTCCAAATGATCTCATTATAATATCATTGGAAATATAAGACCAAGAGATTTCTAATAATCTATGTCTTTTAATCTAATTATAAGCACAATTAAAATGGCAAATATTTAAATTAACGTAAAAAATTCTGACAGATTAATATGCTAATAGATTAGACACCCTATAGTAAAAAGTCGATTACTCCCTCTACAAAACTCCAAATGAACTCATTCAAAGATCATTGTAAATATAAGACCTATACTTTCCAGGCATACGTTTAAAGTACAATTAAAATGGCATACGTTTAAAGTAACATCAAAAATTCTGGCAAAATTGTCATCCTATATTCATCAATTAAACCCTAAGTTATTCAAGATTCATATTCTTTAATTAAGAACCCGACAAGATTCCATCTTTATGTGTCTTAAAAATCATATTTTAAAATATAATCCAAGGAGGTTAAATTCTAATATTATTTCCAATCAAAACTATAACTAAATGCCATGAAATCACCCAATATAACATTTTTTTCATTGTAGAGATAATTCTAGACTACATGGACATGATAACTAATAAATTTATGAAAGTTTAAACGCTTACCTTAGGGTTGAGTGGTCTGATATTCGTTACTAGATGATGGAGGCATCTTCTCCTTGCTTCGTTCTTAATTCCAGCGACGACAATGGTGAAAAATGGTGTAGGTTGGCTTCAGAACCCTTTCCATACACTCTCTTATGGCCTCTCTTCTCTCCCAAGTATTGTAACCCTAGCCTCTACACCAAAGTGGATGATATATACTTTGAAATTTTATAGTTTTTCCAACCCTAAACTCCCAAATGACCAAAACATCCTTACGTAGTGTCGGGTTGGTCTAAAAATGCCTCAGGACCCAAACACAACCCTCGAGTATACTTTTCTAACTATCTCAACCCATCCGGACACGTCGGCACACGCGAAATGGATATTTGGATGACCCGTATATCAATTAAAAATTATTACATATATTAAGTCCAGAGACGACTCACATGCGCGTCCCGACTAAATTATCATAAACTGTCATATTTCTCACTCATGATAAAACATAGTGCATTCTCAACAATTTTATTACTTGATCCCTAAGTAATATTCAATTTAATTCACATCCATAAATATTAACTCTTATCACGCTAATTAATTTTTATATTAATCCGAATTAGTTTCCCATTCTAATTTAGTTAATCACAATATAAAATCACTAAAAATATGGGGTGTTACATACTTCCCTCCTTGCAAAGGAATTTCGTCCTCGAAATTCAGATATACCGGCCTAACAACTTCAGATTTTTACACACAATCCATCCAAAAATAATCAAAGTTAACTTGTAATAATATTTCAGTGTTTCCACTATACACACGCCAGTGGTACCATTTTGACTACGGGTCTACTCACCATAACCCAATATTAGCGACAAGTCCATTTAAACTCTTACATACAGATATAGTCTCTCATTCTTAATGTCTCGCTTATATACTGACACACAATGCTATTTTGAATCCTTTAACAACACTCAAAAAGATGAGACTACACTCCACTAGATCTATTACTCAATGTTGGAAAAACCCCACTTCAATAGGTGCCAATTTCCCTTACTGCTAAAATACTTAACTCCCTTCATGGGAGACACCTGCAACAATCCTTGGCCATTCATGTTAGACTTTAAAAACTTTGGTTCACAACGCCATGGTATCACTACATTCCTCAACCATATGAAAATGATGTATATTAACTCAATTCTTACTGAAGGACCATAAATCACTTCGGGTATGAGAAGCTTGTTATTTCCCACCTCTAACCAACCAAAAGATGGATAACAAAATCTCTGTATGAAGCCTCAGAAGGCTTCATGCATATAATAAATTGCTACGAGGCACCACACGTAACTCTATTAGTGGTAATTAATACTCCCAATTACCCAAAAATCCAAAATATGCATTTCTCGTATTTTCCAACATCCTAGTCACCTCCCACCTACCCATCGGCCTACGGGTGACATGTCAAGGTCAAAACGCAACTTCATTCCCATCGACTCCTGACACTTCCTATCAGAGGTGGAACTCAAGGGTCTCATCCTGATTCATAATAATATTTGGTGGCACCTTGTGCCAGTTCATTTCTTCTCTCCGATGAAATGTTAAGCACACTGCCCGATAGTATAACTCAGCCTAAATGAATAACAATTCTTCTATTTTGGTTAATTCATTCAACAAACCCGAATAAAATCTTAACCTCTCTGTTTATAACCTAATAATGAACTTTATCAATCAGTGTATCCATTATGTCACTTGAATCATCAATCTATTACAAAATTCTAGTTGATAATCTTGAACCAACCTTCTCCATCTACGAGTGATGCACCTAGAGACATCTTCACTATCTCACTTAACACCGATCCACATGCTCAAGGGGTCTTCCCTTGTCAAGGGATATCTTTTACATGTGTCTCCGTCATCTTTCAATTTAACTCATGGTGATGGTTCTCCTTGATATCTACTTTTCTCAAGTGATGTTCAGTTCATCATACTGTTCAATTTATCTTTCGAACCTCCCCATAGATAGACATTCAACACATTTATTTCCACACCCCCTTATCCTGGACGATTCTGAAAATCAAACTAATCAGGCCTCTCGTACACCCTATATCCCGTGCATACCTGCACAATCATCACTAACATCTCATACGTAACATACATATCTCAATCTTTCCCCGCACTCTCGACTTGGCCATACAGTAAGGGTGTACTCAACTAGCCTACTAATCGCAACTTAATAATTCTTGATATTGCCCCCACTGATCCACTAGTGGTGCAAATGTTCCACAATGTTTCCTACAAAACACTATCCGACTCCACTAGCCATAAATCATAAAACAACTATGAACTCACACTTTTATCCACTTACACTTGCATAACTAAAGTATTAAGACCATGACCTATTCACCACACATTCCTAACTCCTGATGCTCACTAAGGTTCATGCGTAGGATGTCTCGCAAGTGAAATCCAAAAAAGGACCCCCCCCCCTGATACACTACTACTTAGTATGGTCGGCCATTGAGATTCGTAGGCCCCAAAGCACATAATCGAAAAACCAAAAACCCTGCCCCCAGATGTATAAGTCTAATTCCACAACTCCTACATTGTTAAAGGAGTCATACAACACAGTGCTCGTACTATCACTAAGTCCTAAGCACTAAATTCATAACGAGCTAAATCTCACCGCACAACGATAAACCCGATATACCCTGAATCACATCAGTAAAAGTCCTTACGCACCGGGATCGAATATAATGAGAAAATTATACTCTCTGAAGTCTCCTCTACAATATAATATATGCGGGCTCAACCCTCTTTTAGGCGAGACATATCAAAACAACACATCCTTACTTGGAAAAGCGAACACCATAGCCTTGTTGTATAGCCCACTATCGCTTAAACCATCGCTAACCAGTTTATACCCAGAATTACATCGTACTTGAATATCACTCTCTCAAATGAGCCAATATACTAAAACATATCATCTCAATATCCACCCCCGCTCCCCCCCCCCCCTCCCCAAAATGGGACTAAAGAGAGACCCGTTACCTAAAGGTAATTATATACACGTAATTGTAATACTTACTCACAATACATTTAGTAAACATGTCTTATGCACGAATTTAGTGCTAACAAAATACTGTAATGTACCTATATGATGCAACACTAACTCCATTTACCCAACGATAAAGCTCATACCTTCAATTGACAGTGGCGTTGGTTGTTCAACTGGTTCCTAGATGCAATACTCACGTTTGAACTGACCAAAAAATGTTACATTTGTTTCCCTAGCTGAGCATCCTGCTCTTGTCCCCTCGCTAACTGTGAACACTTTTGAAGCATGTGGCCCTACTCTCCACACATAAGACACCTCTATGTGACATCACCCTCTCTAGTCCCACTGTCCATGTTGGGGTTATCCTTCTCTCGGACCTGGTAGCCTTGTCACCGATTGTTATCCCCATTATTCCTTTGACTCTGCTGGCCCTGTGGAACACACTGCTGACCCAGACAGCCCTAACTGAATCCACCATCACTTGATAGTAATTACATTGATCTAAATAACTCAAATGGGTCCCCTTCTGGGTGTCCCCCCTGTGGGGCCTCACTAGAACTATTAAATCCAATTTTGCCCTTCTAGATAGATTCTCTAACTCTTTTGGCTTCCTTCACATGGAAACGTAAATTTTGGCATTGTAAAAGTACGACATTAACGCCATATACATAAGTCGTCCAAGATGAATTTCCCATAAGTGCTTGCAACTTCTTCTCATGAGTCTATCATCACACTTAATAACTCTTTTCTCCTCCCTACCTACCTCATTGGGTCCAAAGCTCGCTTAAACAAGTAAATTCTTCATCACAATCCACCTTTATTCGTCCCTCATGTGGTAAGTCAAGAGACTTCCTTCACATCTTTATTTGAACATCATACGGTCTAAACACACCTAAAATTTCTCGATTAATACCTTATCCATTTCCTTATATTTGGTGACTAACCCCCAGCACGACAATGCTGCTCATATGAGCAAAACAATTTGCTCGAAATTTAAATCATGAGTGTCACTGCACTCCAACAAACAAAATTACCTTTAGATGTTATCCTTTCATTGGTAAATCACACTTTCGCACTTTCCCCAAACTCTTGCGGATGGCCCTTCTGAAAAGTCCCTCCAACTCTCTCCCTTACCGACTGCACTGGGTGAGCCTTAATTTGTGCCTCTGTCGGCTATGGCTCTACTTAAGGACTACTGCGCCCCAATTTCTATCACCACATCAGCTACATGAACAATATTAGTGGTGAATCCTACCATGGTCACCAATCCCAGAATCCTCCGTAGATTTGGCTGAGTCGCTCCTTCTGTAGTCCTCCTAATGGCTCTTGTTGGTCATCCTATATGGTTCCGTATACGAAGCCCAACTAAACTCGTATATGATTCGTATAAACTATACTCAATAGCATAAGAACATAAGTCGCATTATTAGACCTGTCAACGGGTCAGTTTGGGTCGTGTACGGGTTACGGGTTACGGGTCAAAACACCCTAACCCATACACGACCCGTTAAGCCTAACGGGTATAATAACAATACCCAAACACAACCCGTTAATATTAACGGGTACACAACCCAAACCGTTAACACCCGTTAATATTAACGAATCATTTTGGGTCGAAATGGGTAACGGGTTGGGTGACCCTATAATACCCGTTAGTCTTCAATACTTTAAAAATAATGGGTTTTAATTGTAATTTTTATTGGGTATAGATTGGGTGACCCTATAGCACCCGTTAGTCTTTAAAGATTTAGAAATAATGGGTTTTAATGGCTATTGTTATTGGGTACGGGTTGGGTGACCCTATAGTACCCGTTAGTGTTAACGGGTGTTAACGAGTAGAAACGGGTTAAAACGGGTACAGGTAAATTTCCAAACCCAAACCGTTAGTGTTAACGGGTCTACCGTGTCAACCCATTAATGACCCAAACCCAATAAGGGTAAACCCATTAACTTATAATTTCGTGTCGGGTCGTGTCGTGTTAACGGATTATCGTGTATTTTGACAGGTCTATGCATTATGAATCAACAAACCTAAGCATATGGCTCTATATCAAAGAAAAACAACACTGAAAACATAGTAAGTCTGCACAGATCCTAAGGACATCATATAGTAAAAAGTCGATTACCCCTCTAAAGAACTCTAAATGACCTCATTCAAAGCTCATTGGAAATCTAAGACCTATAACTTTCTAGGCATCTACAACTTGTAATCTAATTCTAAACAAAATTAAAATGCGATACCTTTAAAGTAACGTCAAAAATTCTGACAAATTAATATGCTGACAGATTAGACACCCATAGTAAAAAGTTAATTACTCCCTATATAAAACTCAATATGACCTCATTAAAAACTCATTGGAAAGCTAAGACTAGACCTTTACGGGTATCTATGTCTCGTAATACAATTCTAAGTTTAATTAAAATGGCATATACTTAAAGTAATGTCAAAAATTCGGGCAGATTGTCATTTTATATTCATCAATTAAACTCTATTCAAGATTCATATTATTCAACCAAGAGCCCAACAAGATTCCATCTTTATGTGTCTTAATAATTAAATTTTGAAATGTAATCCTAGGAGGCTAAATTCTAATATGATTCCCAATCAAAACCACAATTAAATCCCATGAAATCAGCCAACATAACATGTTTTCATTATGGAGATAATTCTAGACTAGCATGGACATTATAATTGCTCAATTTATGAAAGTTTAAACACTTTACTTAGGATTGAGTGGTCTGATTTTTTTTTGCTAGATGATGGAGGCGTCTTCTCCTTCCTCCGTTCTTGATTCCGGTGACGACGATGGTGAAAATGGTGTAGGTTGGCTTAAGAACCCTTCTTCAACCCTCTCCTATGGCCTCTCTTCTCTCCCAAGTATTGTAACCCTAGACTCTACACCCAAGTGGATGACATATAACTTTAAAATTTTGATTTTTTCCAATCCTAAACTCCCAAATGACCAAAACACCTTTACTTAGTGTCGGGTTGGTCTAAAAATGCTCCAGGACCCAAACACAACCCTCGAGTATACTTTTCTGACTATCTCGACCCATCTGGGCATGTAGGCACACTCGAAATGGCTATTTGGATGACCCATATATCACTTACAAGTTATTACATATATTATGTCCCGACATGACTCACATACGCGTCTTGACTAAATTATAATAAACTATCGTATTTCTCACTCACGACTAAACATAGTGCATTCTCAATATTTTTATTACTTAATCACTAAGTAATATTCAATTTAATTCACATCCATAAATATTAACTCTTATCACACTAATTAATGATTATATTAATCCGAATTAGTTTCCCATTCTAATTTAATTAATCCCAATATAAAATCGCTAAAAATACGAGGTGTTACATGGTGAAGGTGTACCAACCTCCTTGGGAAGTCGCTTGTTTGTAAACATTCTGTATCTTGCCAACCGTTAGAGGATGATCAACCCCGAACAGATCAAAGAAATAATTTATAGAGCCCATCAAGATTCTATATGGGTTCAGTATCAATTGAGAAATGTTTAGATTGATGAAGATAAGACTTCTCAAACTGGTCTTGGGCATAGAATGCCAAGGCCATCTTAGAAGAAGTGCTCATAAAACGTACTTCTCCTTTGTAGGTAATGGGGGCATGCTCGATCTCGTTAATAATACGAATGGATAAGGCCCTGGGAAGAGCTAACCTCTCCACCCATTCAGTAGTTATCTTCACAGACAAATAGCTGACAACTTCGTGGGGCACCTAGGGATTTACTCTGATAAGAATTACGATCGAAGTCCTCGATAAACCAATAGTGGAAGATTATCGAGCTGGCAGATTACAAACCATGGGAGAATGATTAGGACCTCAAGAGTGGGATGAGGAGGCCTCTCGACTTGTGGCCCTCCTTTTATTATGTTGGATGCCAAAGGACTCCACTATCTCCACTATGTTTGATAGAGACCTTTGGCATGGAAGTTTGTCTTGATATGTTTGGTGTAAGGGATGACTGAATGGTTGAAGCTGCACTAAGAACAGTAGTGAGTGGAGGGGTACAAAGTTAGGAATATGGGGATTGCCTTTTAGTAATTGGGAGACAAAATTACTAGTTCTAGTAAAATGAAAAACAAAACCTAGACTAATTTTAGTCAGAGTGAGAGATAGAAATACGGGTATCGAAATAAAGAAAGAAAGGGAAGAAAAAGGATATAACAGATAAAGAACTACAGGAAAAGAAGCTTTCATAGGAGGAAAATGGCATTAAAGGTAGAAAATCTCAAAGCTCATAGAAAACTTTAGTTTATGAAAATGGAAGAAAATGAGAATGAAAGTGGAAGAGACCTCTTTATATCGAGGTGAGAAAGACCATCTGAATTTAATAGCCTAATTTTGATTGATCTAACGATCCAAATGCTGAGATCAGGTTGCACGCGTGGTAAAACACGTGAGATGGGAAGACATACAAGAGTATATCTGTGAACCACCTGAGAAATTAAAAAGTAATTATTAAAATTCTAATGAGTGATGTTTTACGTGGGTAAGAGACCACGATGGTTCAGCCATCGAAAAAAGCAATAATTGGGCTCCTTATTGTCACAATTGCATTGGGATCGCATTAATTGATAGCTATGTGGAGCAAAGGACATTCGATTATTATCAAAAACTCTTCGGTCCGGCTACAAAAAAATTGGTGGGTTACTAATGAGGAATATTTTTGAATGATGGTCGAACAAGTTAGATAATATTTTGATGACAATCGAAAGACGGTGCTTAGGCGGTAGTCGAATAAAATTTGATCATCAACCTGGAAGGTATTGAAGTATTCTTTACCTTGATAAGTTAAATGAATGGTAAGATTTAGCCAACCAGCAAAATTAAAAATCATGGAAGACTCAATGGGGTGACCTCAGCAAGTCGAAGGGGTCTTCAACCCTGACCAAAAGATATCCCATGGCCTTATGGTTGTTTAAACTTTTGAAGACTTAATCAAATATTGTGCACTCAACGGCTAGCATGAGCCTTATTATTACATACAGATGTCTAAACATGTGTACTGTCCAAATTCAAGTGTATTTAATGGGTATGCTAGAAAATAGTTCGAACATTATACCGAGGTTGTGTATATAAATCCAAATAGAGTAATAGAGAAGGTAGGCCATGAACTATACTCTAAACCTTTGTATAGAATCCATTAATAAATAAGTGTCACCTTTTCCCCATGAATATAGGACAAGCCCAATTGAACCACGTATATGTTTCGTTCCCTCTTATTCCTCACCCCCTTCTCTATTATTATCATATATAAATTCATTATGTTGTGTAAATTTTGCATTAACGGCATAAATGATCCCAAAAACCATAAGGGTTACTAATCAATTTTAAACATACATTTAATATTTATGTAAAATTAATAATTGTATATATAAAAGAAGAAGAGTAGATTAGTAATTTGCCTTCATAATGCATAAAAAGTTAATTTCTATAGTAGAGATAGAGCCTTTAAAATTATCCTTGATAGAGCCCGTAAAATTATCCTTGAAAATACCTCAAAAATAACTTTAAATCTTACTTGAAAAATAATTTGGATCCCTTATTGAATCCTTGTTTAAGTCCTGAAAAACACCTTGATTTGCTTTGAAAATGGGTTTCTTGTGGAAGGATCTAGAAGATGTTTAGGGTTTGTTTGTAGAGAAGATGGGTACAAATAAGAGTTGGTGGTTATAAAATGCGGCAATTCTTATAAGTTATAAAACAAACACAAGGCTTCCACCTTAGCCGCTGTCACGGCGGTGGTCAATCTTGCAGTCGCAGGCCTAGGCGCAGCCTAAGTGTTTGGTGGCTAATTTCCTTCTAGAAAATTCTCACATCTTGAAATTCCAACCCTAAACTTATTCTCCAAGAAATGCATAAAAGACTAACTAACCCTTTGGGTTTTCTTAAAATTCCCCATACGTCCAATTTAATTTACAATTTATTAAAATTATAGTTTGAACCCAAAATTTTATAATTATTAAACTAAATCCCACAAAACTTTAACAACTTATAATTTAATCCAAATTTATATTTATTAATCCCATTATATTTTATTTAATTAATTATTAATTTCCCTAAAATAATATAGGGTAATACATTAATGAAGTTCATTTATAGTAGAAAATGTGAGTATGTAAAAATATTGTTGAATAAGTAAATTTTATGAAGTGGGTTTACTTTGAAGCACCCTATATCTTTGATTCACTTGAGTCAATATTATTTAGGCACTTGTCTAGTTTAGAAATAGTGACAAAATATGAGTCATACCCTAGTCTACCAAAGAACCTCAGACTCTACATGATATTTCCTATATCAGTCTTAAGGGTATAATACAAACACTGTACCTAGGATTGCATTTTTTGTGTTGCATTCATATCATATTAGGTGTGTGACTATTAATTCCCATTATAATAATATTCAAATAATTTTGGGGATTTTAAATAATTTTTAGGAATTTATAAATATTTTTTTAACATTTAAAATTGGTTTAAAATGTTTTGGACTTATTTGTAAATTCTTTTATCTCCTAAAAACTTTTATTGGGTAGAAACCGAAACTAGGAGAAACATTTATGGTAACAAATAGTATTATAAAAAGTTTCAAAACACTCATTTTTGGTTTGATCCCTGCCCTACACGTGTTGGCTAGTTACCCATCAGATTTGTGTTTTTTCTCTCTCACAAACTTGAGACTCAGTCTGAAGCGTTGGATTTATGTTATCGTTGGTTTGCATGTCTTTTATCTCAATCCATGTCTTTATATATTGGACCAATCAGATGGACTTTAAAAGCGGTGGTTTTATAGCCTTAGGATTTGCTTTGATTTGATAAGATTTAATCCCAGCCGTTAATTTGGTTCGTCCTTCCAGATCCTTCTATTGGCTGTATAAATAAAGACCAAGTGTTATACGCTTACAATCTTGGGATCAGTTGAGTTTGGAGAGAGAAAATATGAAGCGAGAGAGAAAAGAAAAGGAGAGAATATCAAACCCTAAATCAAACTCTTGTGATTTTTCTTCAGAAAAAACCTTGTGAGTTTTGAGTGTGTTCAATCGTGTGTGAAGATCCATCCTCTCTCATCTTTAATCTCTTGTCCAACTAGTCACAGAGTTTGGATTTTATTTTTTTCATAGAAAGTGTAGATCTGAACTGGGTGTGATACAAAACACATATACATACTTAGATTGATTTCTTTCTTCAAGAAATCCATATTTGTTGGTTGTTTTACTTGTAAATATTTTTGTCAAAAATCTTACCAACAAATTCTTTTTTAGTTTCCAGATTTGAGAAAAACCAGATTTAGATCTAGTTAATATCTTGAATGGCATTTTACACTTTCATATATTTCACAATTTGTGAAATAATTGTGTAGATAAAATAAAGAGAAAGTGATTAGGACCTTGGCTCTTTCTGATATCAAGGTTGCCTTAATATCTGTGGATATAAATAAAGATCAGAAGTCTGAGATTTTCAAACAAATTGAGATTCAGAAATCATAACTTAGAACAAAATCTGTAATTTGATAGGTATATTGTCTGTATAAGTGTGTGTGTGTGTGTGTGTGTGTGTGTGTGTGTGTGTGTGTGTGTGTGTGTGTGTGTGTTGCGTGCATGTGTTTAGGCACTTCACCACTTACACCATTCACACTAAAACACTAAAAAAGTGTTAGTAGAGAGATCATTGACTTTAAAGTCGAGTGAAAGCTAAAAAGGAGAAGAGGAACAAAGCTAGGAGAATAACTTCAACATCAGAGCCTTCAGAGAAGTCAGAATAACCTAACGGGGTTGGTATATTTTCCGAACTTAGAATAGGTCTGATTGTGTGTTTAGTTTGTCATATAGCTTGTAACCTATATTCTTTTTTAATGGATTTTTGTTTTGAGGTGTAGAGACCTCCGTGGATGTTTCCCCAATTGGGTGGGGTTTTACCACATTAAAATCTTGTGTTCTTGCATGTTTCATCTTCCTCTCATAACCTTCTACTTGTGTGCTAATTTAGAATTTATTAAGTTTTGTTTTTCAAAACTTGGATACTTAATAACTGAAATATCTCGTTCATAATTTGTATACACATCTTGTGTTAGTAATTATTTTGTAAAAAATAGAGTTTCTCAAACAAACTGTTCGGAGCCATTTAAACTATCTTAAGCCTTATCTCTCTAGAAATATAAACTTTTAAGTAACCACAAGAATGATACTCAAATGGATTTTGGGTTGTGATTTTTAGATTAAGTGGGTATAGGTTTGTAACTTGGCTAATGAGGTCTTGGTGTTAAGGGTTTTTTATGGGTATCGATTGAATCTTTATCTTTAATGGATTTTTTGAGTTTAAAACTCTAAACTTTGGAAATGAATTTTTGGACTTGGTTTCTCTATCTAATGAGATCAGATAATAAGGACACAAGCCATGTAATATAACTTTGATCTTTTGATCTTGTTTCATATACTTGTGTTTTTTTAAAAGAAGGTCGAAGGGTATATGATTTTTCAAAAACTAACTATTGGAAGGTAGTTAGATAATTTGAGAAAACTTTAGTTTTTATAATTTGTAAATTACTTGTTATAAAAATAGCCATTTGGGAACTTTAAGTTAACTCGAAGTCCGAGAGTTGATATTTAGAAAATTTCTCAAAAGTTTATTTTTCCTCAAAATAAAGTCAGTCCCAAAATGCCTATTTAACTTTACTTAAAGTCAACTTTTAGTCAACCTATAGTCCATTTTAAGTCAACTTTGATTCAACCTAAAGTCCACTTTAATTTGACTCAAAGGGGGTTTGAAGTTGACTTTGGTAATCTGTCTTTGGCGATTGGTTAAGGCTAGGTTTGGATGGTGTATTTGAGAAAATAATTGATTATACAAGACTATTTACATTGTTACAATCATTCCCTAACAACTCACTACTTTTAGGTGAACTTTTATAACTTTTATTACTGGCTTCTTCTAGTTAAATCTAATAACCATGAGTCTTTATGGTATTTTTCATGCTTGGTTGAAGTTCACTGTCCCTTTAATGATGAGATGCATTGAGTGACTTAAATGATTGATTTTTGAGCTTCTAATTGAGTTGAGTATGTACTTAGTTAATTGTAACAACTCGCGTAATTTTTGAGGTATTTTTCAAAATAAAGAGGAAAAATAAATTTTGAGATAAAATTATTTTTATTGCTCAAATATGTTGGTTATTATTTTTAAAGACGAGAATTTCAAACGGTTTCGAAATCGTAGTTAACACGGATTTTATTTTGATTTTTAAATAATTATCCCTTATAAAATGTTCTAGGCGAACTGCTAGATTTCCTGGGCGATCGATCGATCGACGCCTGGGCATCGATCGATCGATGCCTTCAGAAATCGTGCGCAATAAGCAAATTTTGAGAAGTTGTTTTGGTTTCAAACTCTTATATTTTTTACCTTATAAAAAGGCATCGTTAGCTATTGTTTTGGAACAGCCTTGTGGCACAAAAATACACATAAATTTTTTTTTCTTTTCCTCTCTTTTATACACAAACAGTACTCTTTAATTTATGCTTTCAACCTTAGGTTTTGGGGTGTTCTTGGGGGCTGTTTTGAGGTTGATCTTGGAGAAAGTTTTGATGATGTTTGAGGACTAATTTTGATGGTATTAGCTGCGTTTCTGGGCAGATTTATGGTTGGTGTCTCATCGTCGTTTGAGGTATGGGGTTTTACACAATATGCTCCTTTAAATCTATCGAGAGTTTATCCCGTTGTTTTCTTGTTAATTGAACTCATATTTGAATTGTTAAATTCATTGAAATCTGGAAAAATAATTGTTGGAATTATTTTGACTCATGTGGTATTATTTCATGTTGTTGTTGAGCACGTTGTCATGAGATTTTAATATGGCACGGAGATTGGGCACCCTCCAAAATTCCAGCTTCCCTGGGCTATGTCTTGATAAAGCATATGCGGATGGGGTGAGGCCCGGTGACCCGGTTAATGTGTTATTGAGAAATTTATTGATAAAATGCTATTGAGATTTGCATTTGATTTGAATATTCATACTCGTGTTGTTGCGCTTTATTCATCACTAATATATATTTGTTGAGCATCTTTCATGTCGTATTGTGTACTTCCCCATATTTTTCTTTAGTTGGCAGGTTAGCGTGGATTTGGGATGCTATGGACCTATTGGGATGATTTTTAGCGTGGATGATTTGGGAAGGATTTTAATACAAGATGAGAAGACTTGTATTTATTTATTTTGATGTATAGAGCATTTGGGGATTTATTTATTTTCGACATGGATTGTTGTAATTAATTCGAGAGATTTGTTGTATTTATTTGAAGATTGAGATTAGTGGTTTCTCTTTTCGTTGTGGTATTTAGATGCTCTATACCTGGTTATTTGTGGATTAGTATGGTTTCATCGGAGTAGCGCTCCGCCCCACGCTCCCCGCGGGTGTTACATTAATATGTACTTTGATCTTCTTTATAGGGTTGTGAACTTCTCAATGGGGTGAACTCATGACTTGAATGGATATTGTGTTTACGATCAACTCCTAGAAATGACTTTTTTTGTTTTGGCATACAATTTCTTTTCTTGTGAACTTCTCATGACTTGCTTATTTTGGTATGAATGGATTTGCATGACCTTCATACTTGTGCATTTCTTTGCTTTATTGGTACAAGGTGACATGGATTGATTAATTAGGCATGAGTGTAAATGGATGATCACTTTCTTTGATAAAGAGAAAATACTTATATTATCTTGAATGTAATCATTCTTCTTGTAGCCTTGGTTTCAAGGTGATACTATTATGGTAAATAGTCCCATTATCTCTTAGGTGATTGTTTTAATCTCAAAGACATTATAAATAAGATAATAAAGCTTTTTGTATATCAATTGAATTGTTGTGATATAAAATTCTTATACTTAAAAATAATTTTATTTTCACAATATTAACTTACGAACACTTCCTCTACCTCCAACTAGGATGATTTGGTGAGGTTGACCATAATAATTGGAAAAAGTCTTTGTTGAACTGAGTTGATTTGAGTTAGGTATTAACCATTTTCAACCCCCAGAGCTTAGTCATTTGTGATAATGAGTGCTTTCTACAGTCATCTCAACTAAATAAAACTCTCTTTACTCTGCTTCAAGTATCATGAAAACTAATTCCCAGTTGGTCAAAAGTATGAAAGAAATGGAGGGTCAATATAAGGGACTCCAAGAAAAACTGATTGTTTTTGCTAAAAAGGCTACTATTGTTTCAGCTAATTCTTCATCTTAATCTAGAGGTGGAAATAACCAGGAGTAGGGTTTTAAGGAAAAATATTGGAAGAGTCATGTAGAGGAATGTCCCCATAAATTAAAAGTTCACTTTTTGTTATCGTAAAATCTATTCCTCCTTGATTGTTACTTCCATGGAGGTTTAAGGGTGGTAAAGCCTTGGGATGATGAGATAAAAAAAAAATACATGATTGGTTAGGTAACTTCCTTAATAAACATAAGCTTAACACACCTAAATCTATTCAACTATATTTGCAAAGGATTTTCTCTCATTTCTTTCATAAGGTGCAACATTATTCTCTTCATGCTAAGTGGAAGATTCCCATAATAGATCCTTTGATGGTACCAAAGATCCCATATACTACCTTGAAATCTACAGGTTTCTCATGATGCTTTAGGACATTGTAAACGAGGTGCTCTTAGAGATTTACTTATGAGTAACAGATAGGCATTGGTTTTCCAAACTCAATCCTAGGACCATCAAAATATTTATAAATCTCACTAGATCATTCATGGGTCACTTCATTGGAGTCAAAAAGATGAGAAAGTCAAGTACCCCCTCTTTACTTTAGAAAGAAGTCAGTGAAACCCTTAGGGGGTAAGAGAAGCAATTCAACCATAAATTCGTACATGTATATGACCTTAGTTATATAATATGTGTCGTAGATTTCGTTGTAGGACTCATTTCAGAGGCGTTGTTGAGGTCTTCCTACAAAAAATGACTGAGCTACTTGAGAGAGCTCAAATATAAATGATGTGGAAGATTCCATCTCATCAAAATCGTTTAGCATCCTTCCTACCTCTAAACCTCAACGGGGGGGGGAAAGGAAAGTCATGTTGTCTCGCATAAGGGAGACATCACTTGAAAAATTCGGTGCCAAAAAAGAAAAGGGGAAAAAATGTAGCTCCTGAAACTAAGCACTACCCACACACACCTGTAAAACCAATTGAAAAGGTGTTTTTAGTAGTGGAATTACAGAATATCCTACCATAACCCAAGCCCATGAGGTCACTAGAACAGGAGAGACAAATCTTATTATTTATATTTCCACAAGAACTATAACCACAACATCAATGATTGCTGATGCCTTAAATAATTCATTAAAGAGGTTATAAAACAAGGATACCTTAAATATTCTGTGGAAAACCTTGTGGAAATCAGGGCGAAGGTAATAAGAATCTACTTTAGTTGATGTAAATTCCCTTTTATGAGGTTTTCCAGGAGGAAGAACTTTTTCCTCAGCATAAAAGGCCCACCTAAAGAAGGTTTACCGGGTTTACCTTATGGGGAAACCCTAGATTTGAGGTTCCAATGATGATTTTCCCATAAATCGACCTCGCATGGGTCCCTCTATCGCATGATGACTCTTTAGTGGTCATAAAATTATCATTGATACGGAAAGCTCAATAGACATCATATTCATGGACGCATACAAAGACAAGGGCCTTAAACTGAAAGAGCTCCTCATCATGAACCCATTGGTGACATTCAACGGAGAATGAACCTACTCAATAAGGTACATCACCATCACCCTCATAGCTGGTATTGAGGATTATTACATAAACGTATGGAGCACGTTTCTGGTAGTAAACTTGCCCTCAACTTACAATGTCATATTGGGCAAGTCATCTCTTAATTAACTATGCACGATGATCTCCACGAGAAGGATGGTAATGTGATTCCCCACCCCTTTGGGGTAAGAGACGTACATAGAGATCAAACAATCCACAAAATGTTATAAACTCATGATGCGTGGTAGAAAAAGATTTATAGGCTACACATACCCTCATTCACATACCATCTCTTTAAAGTCCAAAAATTCTTGCCAAAGCCCACTTTAGTGCCTCACATACCTCAGCAAAGTTTCAAGGCATAAGCAGGAAAATCAAAGGCCCAAAATACCATAAATATAGAGCATTAATCAACCTGAGAGAAATTGTAGCATCTGTGTAATTGCCTTGTGTAATGAAATGAATAAAGGTATATTTTGTCAATATCACAAAGTTCAAATCTCTTATTCCCAAAAGAATTATAAGGCTTTTATCCTTTGTTCTAATAGTCATAAGGTCTAAGTACAGCTAACTTTGATGGTTTTTATAATCACAAGACTTTATCCTTGGTCTTAATAGTCTTGAGGTCCAAGTACCCTTAAATTTAAATTTTTTAAATAATTACAAGTTTTTTATCCTTGTAACTAATAGTTTTGAGGTCCAAGTAGCCCTAACTTCAAATTTTTACAAAGGTGTTAGGCGTTCATCCTTATCTCTACCACTCCGGAGGTACAAGTACCCTTGACTTCAAATTTTAAAGAGTTATAAGGATTTAATCCTTAACATTGTAGGTTTTGAGGTTTGATGAGTGTGGATTTAGAGTTTTAGTAATTTTAAGGATTTTAGCCTTAATTCAGCCAAATCATGAGTTTCAATGACCCTTGACTGAAGGATATGAGGTCCAATGACACTGTCTTATAAAAGTGCTATGAAATTTAAGAACTTAAGCCTTAGTTTTGAAAGTCCCCAAGGACTAATGACTCTATACCATCACATTTTTAAGTCTATCTGAGATCCAATGATTTTTAACTTAATTTTTTTTAACAGTTGCGAGGCTTTCATTCTTAGATCTAACATCATCGACGTCTAGTTGTTACCCTTGAGTTCAAATTTTTATACAGTTTTAAGGATATAACCTTAGCTCTAAAGTAACTAAGGTCCAATGACCTTATATTTATTTTTTCACTTGTAAGTCTTTAATAATCAGCTCTAAAGATTCTAAGGTCCAATGACTGCATTTATTTTTTCTTTAGAGGCTTAAGGTTTTAATTATTAGCATAAAAGGTTTTGAGTTTCGATGGCTCTAAACTTAGTGATATTATATATATATATATATATTGTAGACCCAAATCATGTGAGGCTGACACGTGACAGTAATAAAGGCTTACTAACATTTATCATCTTAATAGCCATATACCTGATGCACGGCATTTTAATTGTCCTTCATGTATTAAGCTTTCCAAGAAAATGTCATAGGAGCTTAAGAGACTACCATATTAAGCTTCCCAAGAAAATGCCATCTTCCCAATCCCATTATTCTCTCATTCTTTATGTCACTTTCATAAAATACCCAATTCATGAATTTCCACCTACCCACCTTATAGGCTAACTCCTCCTCTTCTCTAGATCGATCTCACAATTACTCTCTCACACAAACATAAATCTATTATACACACAGAAAACATAACCAAAGGACCCTAAAATTTTCTCAAATACTAACATTAAAATCTGCGTGAGGTTAATGGTGATTGACAAATTGTTTTTGATTTGGCCACCTGCGTATTGCTATTATGTCCTAAAAAGTATTAGAACTTTTCCATTGCTTAAATCAACCATAAAAAGATTGGGTCAGTAGATATTCGTAAAGGATACACTGTCTTACAAAAATTACTGACCTTATATGAGAATATATTCATATTCTTTTCTAATCTACGGTTTTTGATAGTTTTTATTTTTCTTTTTTCTTTTTTGTGGGTTTTGAATCTTTTGATGATGTAGGTATGTTTTATTTTGATTAAGGTTTGCATACTTTTGACTTAATGTATAATTGGATGACGGGTCTTGTAAAGGTTTTTTCCATACATAACATTCTTTGAAGCGTCAAAACCAAGGTAGGTTTACATCTGCTCAAATGACAGTGACATTAAAAAACAATCATCTTCCTTTTTATTTTTTGAAATTTCAATGAGTAACGTGTTTTAAATATTTTATGTTGTCCGATGCTAATTTCTTGAGGTTTCTACTGTGTTTTAATTTTTCTATTCAGCAAACCATGAATCATACTATTTGGTTGGTAAGTTTCATAAAAAAGATAAAAGTAAAAGGATCTGTACAATAGTTGTTAAATCCTTTTACTTGATGTTTTCTCATATAGGTAATTAGGTTTATTTCATTTATATGCAGAGCAATTTCTTTCATAATTTTCATCGAGCCAAGTTTTTATCAAAGGAATCATGTTCCCAATGGAGGTATCCTCAAGGAGGTCTCTATTGTAACCCGGAACGGAGTTGACTATATGTCAAAAGAACAGATGTGCACATTCCTTTAAAGCTCATTAATATACTGCTTTTCACAATCTCAAGTATATTTTGTTCAATCTACACTATCAATGTTTGGCTTCAAATTCTTTTTAATGTGCATATATGTAATATCTCGTAATTTTAATGATTTTTAAAATGAGTTAAATTAAAAGTTAATGGGATTAATTGGAATTAATTATAAATTAATTCATTGGGATTAATCAGGATTTTATATTACTTGTGGATATTGAAATATATGATTCTGAATATTACTTAGTGATATTTAAGTAATATATGAATATGATGTTATTTATATTGCCGTGAGTTACAAATATGGTAATTACGAAACTTTAGTCCCGACACGGTATGGGACGTGTCGAGACTAATTTAAATAAATAAAAAGGAAATAATATTTTATATCAACCTTATGGTCGTTTCGAGTGCGCCGTTGCATCCGGAAGGGTCTAAATAGTCATAAAAGTCTATTCGGGTATTGAATTTGGGTCTCGGGTCAATTAGGAGATGATAGGACACCCCGAAGGGGCATTTCAGTCATTTTATTTGGGAGATGAATAGTAATTTTAAGATTTGTCTTATTATAAAGGTGATGGATCACAGGAACGTAGGTTCATTTCATTTTATCACAAAACACTTGAGAGGTATTATCACTATACCAAAATGACAAAATTGTCACCTTTCAGCCGGCCACCCTTGTCAAGGTCATTGACCGTAATAAAAAACACGCGTTTTATGTCATGGTCATTGATCTTGACACGACCGTGACAAAGAATTGTCACAGTCATTGACCGTGACAAGGCCGTGACAAATTTACTTGTCACAGACTTGTCACGGTCATTGACCGTGACAATTCTTTAAATAATTGTCACGGTCAATGACCTTGACACGACCGTGACAATGTTTCCAGCAAAAACCCTTTCCCCCTTCTTTTTTCCCTCCCGCCGTTCCCTCCCTCTCTCTCTCTCTCGACGCTGCTCTCTCTCTCTCTCTCTACTTTCAGGTTTAATTTTCTCTCTCTCTCTCTCTCTCTCTCTCTCTCTCTCTCTCTCTCTTCCATTTATATATATGTTTGTGTGTATATATATGTGTGTATGTGTGTATATATGTGCGTGTGTGTATGCGTGTGGGGCAGGGTGGGGGGTAGGGGGTGGGGCAGGGTGGGGGTAGGGGGTTAAAAATGTAAATAAATAAGTAATTTTTTATAAATTTTCAAAAATAATATCCAAAAATGTAAATGTAAATAATATCCAAAAATATTGGATAACAATTTATTTTCATTCAAAATAAATAAGTAATTTTCTACAAATTTCATAAAAAAATGAAGGCCGGCTTAATATGTGATTTAAGTGTGAAATAATCGCTATATACTTATACTAATGGAGAAAAAAAACATATATGGCGTTTTTTGTTGACTTTATATGGTGAAATAATCACATGACTTTATATCCATCAAATAAAAGCATGAAAACTAAAAAACTACAATAAGGGTTAAAATGCCATCCGAAGTTGCTAAAAGCATGAAAAATAAAATATTTTTTAAGATTTGTGGTGAATAACTAAAGTTAAAAAAAAAAGTATTACTTTAGTCATTAAATTACTTTTTGAATTCGGCGATACGCATAAATTTGTAGTAATTGTCTTATAATAAAGATCAATTAGTCTATGTTGTTGAAAAATTTGATCAAATTGGTGAGCCCTTCATATTTTAAAAATGTTGTTTTTATTCCTATTTAACTATTCTTTCTATACACCCCTAATTATATTTAAAGTTTAATAAAATAGGAGTTATAGAAAGAAAAGTGGGGTTTCCATAATCTTACTTTGTCACAATTAATTTATATGCCTCAAAGTTATTTTATCACTCTTAGTTTATATTTGTGATAATACTTTATTAAAGATTTTTATGGGAACTTGTTATACTAGAACTTAGATGAACACTAAGTGATGAAAATAGTCCTTAAAATTGAAAATTAAATAAAGTTTATAAAAGTAAAGATGCTGGTAATACATCAAAGATAAATTAATAAGGACTAAATAACAAAACGTGTTCAAGCGTATAACAAGAAAGAAAATGTGGTATTTAGATTGGGTAAAATTCTTAAAGTAATGTTAAGGGACTAAAAGACCCAAGACAACTGGCCAGTAAGTCACGGACCGAAAAATTTATAATGGGTGATGAAAGCCCGTAAACATGTTGGGGTGGGGGTGGGGTATGATTTATAAAAAGCACAAAACAATAGTAAAAATTCAATACATGAAATTAACATTGAGATTATTTTAAATAGACAGTCACTACTGTGTGTGTGTTTAAATTGAAAGAAGATATGAGAATTTTATTAAAGATTTTTATGGGAACTTGTTGTACTAGAACTTAGATGAACACTAAGTGATGAAAATAGTCCTTAAAATTGAAAATTAAATAAAGTTTATAAAAGTAAAGATGCTGGTAATACATCAAAGATAAATTAATAAGGACTAAATAACAAAACGTGTTCAAGTGTATAACAAGAAAGAAAATGTGGTATTTAGATTGGGTAAAATTCTTAAAGTGATGTTAAGGGACTAAAAGACCCAAGACAACTGGCCAGTAAGTCACGGACCGAAAAATTTATGACGGGTGATGAAAGCCCGTAAACATGTTGGGGTGGGGGTGGGGGTGGGGTATGATTTATAAAAAGCACAAAACAATAGTAGAAATTCAATACCTAAAATTAACATTGAGATTATTTTAAATAGACAGTCACTACTGTGTGTGTGTTTAAATTGAAAGAAGATATGAGAATTTTATTAAAGATTTTTATGTGTGTGTGTGTAATTCTCACTTTATTAATGCCAAACCCGACTCTCTTATAAGATATGCATATTGTGATAATATTATATCTGTACTAATAACATTTTTTTACAGCAAATGTCTCCTTCAGATATTAAGGCGAAGATGATGATGCTGTTTATGATGATGTCGTCTGGGGTCGGTGGTAGTGGAGGCGACGATGGCTCTTCCGCCCCTAGGCTCCCCAATTATGGGAAATATGGGATTACCGTCGAGAAAAAATCGGAGATATTAGTGAGATCCCTCGTTCTGCTAAAGACGGTCATCGGCCCGGGGTTTATGAGTTGGAAGGAGGTGCCATATGAGCTCAAGTTAGCTGTTTGGGTGGCACTACAGGTAATATATTTATATTTATATTTATATTTATATTTATATTTATATGAATATTTCAATTTCAATTTCAATTTCAATTTCAATTTCAATTTCAATTTCAATTTCATATTTATATTTATATTTATATTTATATTTATTCGCAACTAACATTGTATTTGTTGGACAGGAACAATTCAACTTGGATCTAAAGCTACGTGATCCCGTGTTGGAGCAGATTAGGGAGCAACTCAAGTCGTGGAAAAAAAAATATGCGGGCACGGTACTTTGGGAAAACACAAGAGTCGATTATCCAATGGCATGAATCCGTCCCCCCCAAGGAGCCGATCTCATTGGCACAATGGCAGAAGTTCATTGACAATGAGATCGAGGATCGACAATTGGCATCTTGCCAATCGGGGAGGGAAAATCGGGCAAAAAAGACGGACGTGCACTACTCCGGCCGGACCTCTTACGCCGAGGTGGAGCATAGGATGCAGGTAAGATTTAATTTTTCTATAACTACATAAATATATTATTCTTCATTATTTTACTTTGCGGGGAAGATACTAATTTTACTTTACTTTATTTTATTTCAGGAGGTACGGAGTGGGCCAGGGGGTAAGCCACATAGGCTCGATACTTGTGTGGCTCTTCAGACGAAGAAGGGGAAGGACAAGGAGGTGTCCCCGAGCGTCGCGGCCACGATTGTAAGTAATCCGACAGTTTATTTTTTGTTAATTACATTATAATTTTTTAGTTTACTTATTTTACTAATCATGTGATTTTTGTCGTTTCAGGCAAAGCTTAAGGAAGTGCATGAGTCGCAGTCTGATGCCGACAAGGCATCTTTGTCCACAGATGCACTCAGCCAAGTGCTTGGCTCTGATCACAAGGGGAGGACAAGGGGGTGAGCTCGCGGGTGGCCAAATCTAAAATCATCGGATTGGAGACGAGCGACACCGGGTTGGCTCGAACGGTGGATTCACACGACGCGAAGCTGTCCCGTTTGGAGGCGACGGTCCAAGATATGTACGCATTCATGAAGTGTATGTTGGGCGGAGACCGTAAAGGGAAAGGGAAAGGGAAGGAGAAGGCGTTGGAGGAGGAGGTGCGGGGGGACGAGGCGCAGGATGACGAGGATGTGGACCTCGCTGCTTCATCACCGACACGTTCGTACTTCGATGATCCATTTCCCTATTTGGCGCCCTTCAACAGACCAATGTCGACACTTGGTTTGCCGAGCGTGTTCATATTGGACGTATTTGATGGCCAGCGGATAGGGCGGGGGTTGAGGGACCCGAATATCGTCCAGGGTGGAATAGTTCATAGACGTGCGCTTCAAGAGATGGAGTCCAGAGTGCTCATCACGCAGGTCATACCCGGGAAGGAGAACTCCCTATTGTGGTTGCGAGAACAATGCGGCACGACGTATATTAGTGGGTGCGTCAATTCGTATGTCGTGTGGCCTACTCACCTCCTCAGTTTTAACAATACACCAGACATGTAGTGACATTGTTTTAAGTTTGAATTGAATTGTTTTAAGTTGTTACATTTGAATTATATCGTGATGCATATTGTCTCTATTTGAATATATATTTGCATTATCTTTAGTTTGTTTGGATATATGATGTTTGGAACAGGTACAACGTTACTATAACAGGTACAAATATATTGTTGGGAAGTGGCAGTGGCCATACTGCCCAGCAGATTTTTTTAAATTCTGACCAGAATTGTCACGGTTATTGGCCGTGACAAAAGTTATCACGGACGTGTCACGGTCAATGACCGTGACAATTTTTTTTAAAAAGGGTCACGGCTTTGTCACGGTTTATAACCGTGACAAACGTGTCACGGTCATTGACCGCGACACGACCGTGACACAAAACGCGAGTTTTGTGTCAAGGTCAATGATCGTGACACAAAACGCGAGTTTTGTGTCAAGGTCAATGACCGTGACATGACCGTGATAAAAAAAGTTGTCTCGCCTCGAAATGTCACGGTCATTGACCTTGACAAGTTGGATTTGTCAAGGTCAATGAGCTTGACAATTCGACAGATTTGGTGTAGTGTATTGTAAGAGAAAGTGAAGAGTTTCTTGGAAGGAGAAGAGGTTGCTTAGGAAGGAGGAAAGACTTTTGGGGCAAGCCAAAGGGGATTAACCACCTTCTACCACCAACACCATTACCGGAAAGTCACCGAAAAATAAGGAAAGGATTATAAACCATCATCACCAAAGGTTCAGACCTACATAATTAAGGCAAGTGTAATTCTTGCTTTATTTTATTACTTACAATATCCATGCTAGATAGGTTAAGTAAGAAGTATGAACTTACATGATTTAAGGATGAACTATAAAGTTTTTGGAATTTGTTCTTGATATGAAAATTAGATAGAATAAATCTCTTTTTGTTTAAATGATTTAGTCCACTAATTTTGGGTTTAAAATGATAGAAGAAGTCTGAGTTATTATGATTTTTGGAGAAATAAGAGCCTATGAGAATTCTGGGAATAACAGGATTTATCCAAACTATTTGATGATTTTAGTTTGTTTGATTATTAGAAATTGATCATATATCTTGTTATATCAATTGAGATTAATTAGGAGAAGTTTTGGATTGATTTGTGTTGGTTTTAATGAGAAAGAAAATGGATAAAATGCATGAAAAAAATTGTTGAAAAGGACGAACATTATATGATAATTTTAGGTCTGTTTTAAGAGGAAATTGAGAGTGTGCTCGCGAGTTTTTGTATAAAATCACGTTTTGCACAACTTTGCAGTTTTAAGTTTTATCCATAATCGGAGCATACAAGCCTCAAAATTGTAATTTTATATTTCTGGCAAAATGTACCTTTATCGAGAAAAAAATTGGAAAATGGTAATTTGGCTTATGGTGAGATTTTATTAATTTTGGTACGTTAACAAGGAGCGAAGGACTTAGGTTAATGTTGAAAAATTATTTGGATTTGGGGATTAAATTTTTGTGAAAGATATCTACATAATTATATTACGATTTAGAGGAGAATAATCGTTATATCAAGTAAGGGTAATGTTGATGATATATTTACGGGTACGTGGGTCGGATAAAATATTATGTTAGTGATAACTACATAAAAAAATATGATGATAATCATGATTACAAGTGTGGATAGTATTCAATAAATACGACGGGTACTTGTGATAGGATGAATTCCTAATATGATATAGGTAGTGTAAGTACCTAATTTTATATAGGTAGATGATAATGCCCATTTGATTGATTGATAATTTGTGTGTATGACATACCTAGCTTATTTGCTATCGACGGGAGGTTTGCGCGTGAGGGCAGTCATATCCTGATGAATCCATGGGATTTTTGACTTGCCGCTTAAGAACATAGGACTTAGGTCGATTACCATTAGTGAGAACAATGGTATAGAACGGTCATTTGGGTGCGTAGGTATGTGTGTAGCCCAAAGGCTTAAGACTATGTTCGCCTCCATTATTTGTGATTTGATATTTGTGGTTCGAGAAATCTTTACCGAACCTATAGTCCCCTATACGGCGACAAGCTATACTGGGACATGATAGCAGAGTAATGCATGCACCGCAGTTGTGTCTCGGGGTGTCGTATTGTATTATATATACGTATATATGTATAATGAATTGAATGAATATGTATATACTGGTTAGGTCTATCTTCTGTGTGAATTAAGTAAAATTGAAAGATAATAGTATGTAATTAATTAAGTATGATAATGCTTAATTATGTTAAATAAATAAAAAGGATTATCCATGTTGAATCTTATTGGATATATGTAAATTATACGGCATAGATATGGGCTATGATTAGTTGATACAGTTATGAACTAGTTAGAATGAAGAATAGTAACTATTATGATTTAGAGGTATGTTAGGTGTTCACTCTGGATGAGAGGTGAGAATCTTAAGAGAGAGGCCGATAATCTAACATGTATATTATAAGTGATAAATATTACAATCATTCACTTGTTGTTTTCAAAACTATTTTTACCATCGGGCTCTGACCCGTTTTCTTGCATATTCTCTTTTCTCTCGTATATCTTCTATATCAAGTGTCCATCCGCAGGGACACCATCCATAGAGGATTATGATGGCTGACGAGCTATGGAGTACTGCTTAGACGCCTTCATTTATTTGATTCATACTCTGTAGTGATCTTTCATTTAGGGCATGTCGCCCCAGAGGATTTCAGCTGTTTCTTTTCTACTTGAGTCAGGATTTTATACTCGTGTCGTTGTGTTATATTTATTATTATTGGGATTTATGTATTTAGATATTTTCTGGAAGGTTTATTCCAATTGCATTTAAATTCTATTGTGATATCTATTCAGTTTATTGTTGTTGTGTAATGGAATGTGTAGAATTATTCGAAATGGTAAAATATTTTTTTATTGGAAAGTTTTTAACACCAGCTTAATTGAGTATTAGGTGATAGGAAAATATTTTCAACAGTGATACTAAGAATGAACCAACAGTATATTCTGATTTAATTGGGTATGGGACTGATCACCCGGTATTTAATTAGGCGGGGTGTTACAATATAGTGGATAATATGATACATACATATGCATATAGAAATGCATATATATCATGAATATATGCATATAACATATATCAATGATATATGCATATAGCATGCCATATACTTGTGATTTGGACGTAAGGAATATGAACTGATGGTTTGCAAAATAATAGTAATGGAAAAATAATGGCACAAAAGGATACAGATATAGGCATATAACAGTGTATGTGACATTGATATATGAATATGGCGTATCATATGATACATACATATGCATATCTGTGATTTGGAATGAAGGAATATAAACAGATGGTTTTTAAAATAATACTAATGGAAAAATTATGACTGAAAACGAACATATGAGGGTGGAAATTAAGTTATACATCTACTACGGTTACATTCGAACACCTAACTGATATATAAAATAGATGCAAGAACCTAAAAGGATGCTCACTGCATAGTATAGATATATATATATATATATATATATATATATATAGCAGTTTTTATAGCATCATACCCGAATATAATAAGAATTTAATTGTCTAACATGATTAAATCATATATCTCAAACTATCAAATTAGCATATCACTCATCATTTATTATTGGTTAGTTAAATTTATTCCAAAAATTCGATTATAAATGGGTTTCCTTTAAACAAATTCCTCAATTTTGTATAATATATGTATATATATATATATATATATATATATATATATATATATATATATATATATATATATATATACACATATGTAGTCGAGCCCTGAGAAGCCTCCTAAAGTTGAATCCTAATTTTTCAGAGTTTTGAATTTTTTTTATTTAAAAAATACATGTGGCTGCATCTATAACACAATAAAAAAATGTGGCAGTTACATTACATCAACCCACTTCTCCCACTCACCATGCACGTTTAGTTACTAAACCAGTTTTGATATTAACTCTCATCATTTTCATCTCTCAAACATCTACCAATTTCCAGCCCTCAAATCTCTCTCTCTCTCGCTTCGCCCGTTCTACACACACCTACCCATCACCTCCCGCCTAAGATAGCAGCTCCTCCCAACTACGAAAATAACAACTTTTTATCAACAGCCTGAGATACCAGGTATGCACACAGGTTTCATTAATAGTTTTTTTTTATAGTGTCAACCGGTTTAGTATGCGCATGACATTTTTTAGCCACTGATACAGATGCGTTTTAGCAATTGCGTCCGTTCTACACACACCTACCCATCACCTCCTGCCTAAGATAGCAGCGCCTCCCAACTACGAAAACAACAACTTTTTATCAACAGACTGAGATACCAGGTATGCACACAAGTTTCATTAACAGTTTTTTTTATAGTGTCAACCGGTTTAGTATGCGCATGACATTTTTTAGTCACTGATACAGATGCGTTTTAGCAATTGCGTTTCACACAAATACTCCGTTCATGCGTTTTATCAACAGTTTTTTTCTCAATTCAGTGTTTGCAATGAGAGGCCATTTTTTTAAATCTCAAGGATAGATACCATTCCTTGGTCTATCTCAAACTGAAGATATGAAAAAAACTGTTTACTTCCATAACAAACCTGTTCACTTCCATGACAAACCGTTTCATCAACAGCGGTTTTTAAGTCATCAACTGTTTATTTAGTATAGATATCTTATGTTTAACAGATTTGCATGTTATATCTGATGACCCATGAATAGGTGGCGACACAATATAAGCAGATATTGTGTATGTACTAATGTCTTTTCTATGGAAAAAAAAGGAAGATAGTTTATTTATTAACTCCTTATTCTATGTTTAACATGTGAGTTTCTATTTTTAGTGTGTTGTTTTAATAATTGTTAATTTTTTGATTGTTTACAGTTTGATATTAGTTTTTTTTATTATTTAAAAATAAATTGTTTATTAATATGTATATGTATTACTGTGTATATTATTGATAACATCTGAATGTGGGATGGGAGTGGGTTTGTGAGGATTGTGCGTGCTACTTTTTTTTTGTATTACTGTATTCTCTCTTTTTTTGTCATTTTCAACTATGAAGTAATGCATTGTATGCTTTAACACGGGCATGAGGAATGTTGACTGTAAGTTATGAGAGATTCGTTCTTTTTTTCCTTCTTTTATTTGCTTTTTTTTTGGTTTTTTTCCTTCCTTTTTTTTATGTGCAGTAGATTGACTTTTTTTTATGTGTAGTAACTTGACTTTGGTTAAAGAAAATGGGAACTTTATAAAAGATGAGAGATATTCATTTTTTTTGTATTATTGTGTTGTCTTTTTTTTTGCCATTTTCAACTATGAAATAATGCATTGTATGCTTTAACACGGGCATGAGGAATGTCGATTGTAAGTTATGAGAGATTCGTTCTTTTTTTCCTTCTTCTATTTGCATTATTTTTTTTGGTTTTTTTCCTTACTTTTTTTTATGCGCAATAGATTGACTTTTTTTATGTGTAGTAACTTGACTTTGATTAAAGCAAATGGGATCTTTATAAAAGATGAGAGAGATTCCTTTTTTTTCCCTTCTTTTGTTTGCATTTTTTTTTTGGTTTTTTCCTTCCTTTTTGGTTGTGTAGTAGATTGATTTTTGGTTATGTGTAGTACCTTTTGGTTCAAACAAATGGAAGCTTTATAACAGGTAAGAGAGATTCATTTTTGTACCTTCAATTTGTTCACTTTTTTTTTTGTTTGAAAAAGAATGAGGTTTTGATTCATTTTCGTTTGCTTCTATTCCAACTAATATACATACACGCATGTGTTTTGTATGTTTTATATGTATTTCTATCTATTTTTATAAACTGCGATTTTATACATCGAACTTTCTTTCTTTTTTTTCGGTTTTCTTCCATCATGTTATATATGTGGAGTATATAATAGTGTGTTACCTGTTGGCGTATGGAGTTCCATTGTTTTTACCTTTTTTTTTCTTCCTGTTTTAATATGTAGTATATTGACTTTGGTTAAAATATATAGAGAGTCATTTTTTTTCTTCTTTTGTTAGCACTTTTTTTTTGTTTGAAAGAATCTGATAAGTGTTCATGGGTTTACGTGAAAAGTGTGAACAAACAAACACAATTATAAATAAATAGCACGCAAAGCCTACATGATACTTCATTCTTCTTGCTTTGTACTTTTAAGTAAGGCTTGCAATTCGGGTCAACATGTCGTGTTTCGGGCCGAAAAGACACGACATGACAAGATTTTTTCGGACACGAACACGACACGACACGAATTCATTTTTTTAGTTGACACGAACACGACCCGAATAAAAAACAACATGACACGAATACCAAAATTTCTTAAATTTCACGCCTAAAAAATACGATAACACGAGACGACACGACTCATAATTCAGACACGAACAGGTGCGATAGATTCGTTCTTTTTTTACTTTTTCTATTTGCATTTTTATTTTATTTTTTTCCTTCTTTTTTGATGTGTACTACATAGACTTTTTGTTATGTGTAGTAGCTTGACTTTGGTTTAAACAAATGGGATCTTTACAAAGGATAAGAGAGATTCGTTTTTTTTTTTCCTTATTTTGTTTGCATTTTTTTTTTTTCCTTCCTTTTTGGTTGTGTAGTAGATTGAATTTTGGTTATGTGGTTAAAATAAATAGGAGCTTTATAACAGGTGATAGAGATTCTTTTTTTTTTCTTCTTTTGTTTGCACTTTTTTTTTTGTTTCTTTCCTTCCTGTTTTGGATGTGTAGTAGATTGACCTTTTCATTTTAAAACAAACTCGGTCTTTATAATAGGTAAGAGAGAGTCATTTTTTTTTCCTTCCTTTTGTTTGCACTTTTTTTTTTGTTTGAAAAAGAATGAGGTTTTGATTCGTTTTCGTTTGCTTCTATTCCAACTAATATACATACCCGCATGTGTTTTGTATGTGTTATATGTATTTATATCTATTTTTTTAAACTGCGCTTTTATACATCCAACTTTTTTTTTTTGGTTTTTTTCCAAACTTTTATATATGTGGAGTATATAATAGTGTGTTACCTGTTTGCGTATCGAGTTCCATTGTTGTTATCTTTTTTTTCCTTCCTGTTTTAATATGTAGTAGATTGACTTTGGTTAAAACATATTGGGTCTCCATAAGAGGTAAGAGAGAGTCGTTTTTTTTCTTCTTTTGTTAGCGCTTTTTTTTTGTTTGAAAGAATCTGATAAGTGTTCATGGGTTTCCGTGAAAAGTGTGACCAAACTAACACAATTATAAAGGAATAGCCCGCAAAGACTACCTGCTACTTCATTCTTCTTGCTTTGTACTTTTAAGTAAGGGTGACAATTCGGGTAAACGGGTCGTGTTTCGGATTAAAACGACACCACACGATAAAGTTTTTTTCGGACACGACACGAATTTATTTTTTTAATTTGACAAGAATACGACCCGAATAAAAACAACACGGCCAGACACGACACGAATACCAAAATTTCTTAAATTACACGCCTAAAAAACACGATAACACGACACGACACGACTCATAATTCAGACACGAACACGAAACGACACGATATCATGTAAAAAAAATACGATACGAACACGACATATCGTGTCAATTACGGGTGAATTTCGTATTCCCGCTACGTCTTCCTCTTTTATAGATATCTCTTAGACCCATTTCCTATGGTGTGGTAAGAGATGTTAATATATATATTGATGATGTATAACTAGGGGTGGCAATTCGGGTCAACGGGTCGTGTTTTGGACCGACATGACACGGCACGACAAGATTTTTTCGGACACGAACACGACACGACACGAATTCGTGTTTTTTTTAGGTTCACACGAACATGACCCGAATAAAAAAACAACACGACACGAATACCAGAATTTCTTAAATTTCATCCCTAAAAAACACGATAACACGACACGACCCGACTCATAATTCAGACACGAACACGACACGACATGACTTCGTGTCTTTCTGTGTCGTTTCTAAAATTGTCACCCCTATGTATAACTGAAGTTTATATTGCATAGGAAATTATATATATATATATATATATATTGATGCAAAACAACTCATTTCCCCGTGTGTGTAGCTTGTGTAATGGGCGTCCTTTCTATGCAAATTATTGCTCTCTCTTCATTGTTAATAGAAAATATGATTTACTATAAAAAAATAATAAATAGACAAAAAAAAATTATAAGATCATTTTTTTTTCCACTAACGGGTCTGTTAACCTCCGTCGTCACAGATACTATTGCTTTTTTAATCTCCATTTATTCCGGACATGACCGTGTAATATATCATCTCCCACGATGCTCCGAACTTGAAATCAAAATTTATTAGAATTTTGATTTTGAAAAATTAATTAATTATTCTTAAAAATAATTAATGTCTTACCAATGTTTTTACCTACGATTTTTTCATTTCTTCTTCTTTCTATACGCAGGGGTCATATTCTTTTCCATTTCATTCTACATCCCATATTTCGTATAGTCTCTCTTGACGCAGTATGTTACTTACCCCTCAAATATATATAGATAAAGAAAGTATAATTTATAATATTTTTCGACAAAGATAAACACGTTTTACACACACACACACACACACACACACACACACACACACATATATATATATTTATCATTTGCCTACATTGTAATGATTTATTTTGAAAAAAAAAATTGTTCATTTATTATGTTATTATTTCCAAACACGTGTTCCGTTTTCATTGCTTAAAAATATTTTCTTTACTCCTATAAATAATTCTTATTATTGCAAAAAAAATTATTACCGCTGGAAAACGTTTTTTACTTGCTGAAAGATATATTTACATTGTGAAAATCAAATTTTCGCGATGTAAATATATATTTGCCAGTAATTAAAATGGAACAGGTGTCTGGAAAAAAATATATTTGCCAGTAATTATTTGTTACTAATGAATCCATTTTTTATTTGATGCAAATCTTCGTGTTTTTTTTAAGTTGACACGAACATGACCCGAATAAAAAAACAACACGACACGACACGAATACCAGAATTTCTTAAATTTCATCCCTAAAAAACACGATAGCACGACACGACTCGACTCGTAATTCAGACACGAACACGGCATGACTTCGTGTCTTTCTGTGTCGTTTCTAAAATTGTCACCCCTATGTACAACTGAAGTTTATATTGCATAGGAAATTATATATATATATATATATTGATGCAAAACAACACATTTCCCCGTGTGTGTAGCATGTGTAATGGGCATCCTTTCTATGCAAATTATTGCTCTCTCTTCATTGTTAATAGAAAATATGATTTACTATAAAAAATAATAAATAGACAAAAAAAAATTATAAGATCATTTTTTTTCCCACTAACGGCTATGTTAACCTCCGCCATCACAGATACTATTGCTTTTTTAATCTCCATTTATTCCGGACATGACCGTGTAATATATCATCTCCCACGATGCTCCGAACTTGAAATCAAAATTTATTAGAATTTTGATTTTGAAAAATCAATTAATTATTCTTAAAAATAATTAATGTCTTACCAATGTTTTTACCTACGTTTTTTTCATATCATCTTCTTTCTATACGCAGGGGTCATATTCTTTTCCATTTCATTCTACATCCCATATTTCGTATAGTCTCTCTTGACGCGGTATGTTACTTACCCCTCGAATATATATAGATAAAGAAAGTATACTTTATAATATTTTTCGACAAAGATAAACACGTTTTATATATATATATATATATCATTTGCCTACATTGTAATGATTTATTTTGAAGAAAAAAATTGTTCATTTATTATGTTATTATTTCCAAACACCTGTTCCGTTTTCATTGCTTAAAAATATTTTCTTTACTCCTACAAATAATTCTTATTATAGCAAAAAAATTATTACCGCTGGAAAACGTTTTGTACTTGCTGAAAAATATATTTACATTGTGAAAATCAAATTTTCGCGATGTAAGTATATATTTGCCAGTAATTAAAATGGAACAGGTGTCTGGAAAAAAATATATTTGCCAGTAATTATTTGTTACTAATGAATCCATTTTTTATTTGACGCAAATCATTTTTATATGCTGGAAAGAATTTTATATAGCTGCAAATCTTTTTTAAACTCCTCGAAATAATTAGTATTTGCTGGAAAAAAAATACTATTCTTAAAAATCATTTTTTAATTGACAGAAATTATATGTATAATCTGAAACTAATTTACTGCTGCTAAAATTCATTTTTTATTTTCTAGAAATCATTTCTATAAGCTGGAAATATTTTTATATTGTTATTGAATCATTTCTTTGTTCCTAGAAATATTTCTATTTGCTACAAAAAATTTATTATTGTCGAAATGATTTTGTAATTGCTTAAAGCATATTTTGTTATATTACAATAAAAATAAAAATAATATATATAAAGTGCGTCACTCGCATAAATAAATTACCACATTCTATTTTTTCTTAACCTTTACTATTAACAAATTGAGAATTATACATGTTCTCAAAAATAAATTTCAATCAGGATGGAGAATTTTACAAGCATACGCTCAATCGAACAACGACATGCTCGCCTATCTACGCGGCGACGCCTTCTCATTTCACGCAATTCAAGCCGTACTGATCAAGTCTTCATAAGCCGTCTTCGATCCATTGAGAGAGATATACGATATGTTACATTGTCACTATTGCGCCTTAGACGACTACAAGGTGTTCAAGTATCACATGCACCCAACATCAATGATACTAATGTAAATTCGACTAGTGGTTTATATCCACCAAACGGTAGAGCTATACGCCCAACTTCGTTTCCTAAACGCTCAGGATTTTACAATTTAGCAACATGTCATTCCTATTTATTACTCTTTTGCGAAATTGCAGTTAATTGTGATAATCAATCAACTGTTCGCACATCCACAGATGTAAACGTCACAACAAATAGCATGCGTCGTACGGATAGGTCGACTTCCGTCGGTAATCGCATTACAATAGTTAACTAAATATAAGATAATATAAACATACAAAAGTTATACATAAAACTCGATACCTGAACTGATCTTATATCTTCTTTACATCAAACACATATCAATTACGTTCAAGGCGTCGTAATATTATTGCACGATCGACTCTTGGTCAACCCATATCAACATGCTCCCACTGTAATGCTGTTATGTGGATTGAAGAAAAAATACGAGACAGCCCCAAATCACGACCTAAATTTTCATTATGCTGTAAGGCCGGACAAGTGATGCTTCCTTCCCTTCCCAACACACCGGAGTATCTAGAGGCTCAATTCCGTAACGCTAGATTCAAAGAGCATGTACAAACGTATAACTCAATGTTGTCATTCACGTCAATGGGAGGAAAAGTAGATCACACCGTACTTGATGGAAGGG
This sequence comes from Sambucus nigra, assembly GCA_949130495.1. Taxonomy (NCBI): domain Eukaryota; kingdom Viridiplantae; phylum Streptophyta; class Magnoliopsida; order Dipsacales; family Adoxaceae; genus Sambucus; species Sambucus nigra. Next base: position 663,463,562 of record OX422211.1, on the reverse strand, counting down.
GTCCTTATGTTTTTCGAATTAGTGGAGCAAATTACCATCGAATTGGTTCATTGCTCCCTGATCCCGAAAATGCGCCGAAGTTTGCCCAACTATACATCTACGACACCGAGCATGAAATATCGAACAGATTGAGGTGTATCAATTCGAATGGGGTTAATCAAATTGACAATGATACATTAGCACGGTTGCAATTTATGTTAGATTCAACAAACCCTTACGTTGGAGTGTTTCGAAAAGCACGTGATACATTAACTGAGAACGATACGAATAACCTCCACGTTAGAATTTTACATTCAAGAGATGGATGACAATACAACAAACCTACAACAAATGAAGTGGCGGCACTTATCATTGGTGATGGATCCGAGGATACAAATAACCGTGACATTATTGTCAAGAAATTTGATGGAACACTTAAAAGAATAGATGAGACCCACCCATCCTACATGCCTCTCTAATATCCATTACTTTTTCCTTATGGGACAGATGGGTGACGCAGAAACATACAATTCACTATCGGTTCCACCAACAAGAATACTAGTGTGTCAATGAGAGAATTTTATGCATATAGATTACAATTCCGTGACGATGAAGGTAAGACGATACTACAAGGTGGTCGTCTGTTCCTACAGTATGTTGTCGATTGCTATGCAGCTATTGAACAACAAAGACTCTGTTATGTATGTGCCAAACAAAACAAGTTTCGTTCAGATCTGTTTAAAGGACTTATGGATGCAGTTAATTCCGGTGATACCAACACTGCATCGATTGGTAGAAGATATGTTTTTCCCTCATCTTTTACTGGTGGTCCACGTAACATGATCCAACACTATCAAGACGCAATGGCAATTTGTCGATCAATAGGATTTCCAGATTTCTTCATAACATTCACGTGCAATCCAAATTGGCCAGAGATCCAGCACAGGGTATCCATGTTGCCAGATCAACGCACTGAAGATAGGCCTGACATTGTTGCTAGATTATTTCAATTGAAGTTGAAGCAATTGATGGACGATTTTAAGAAACGCAATTTCTTTGGCAAAACGATTGCAGGTACGATCATCGAATGATATTAACAAATTTTATCTCACTACTATTCTGTATGCACTCTTTTTCATTACTCATAAACGTATTTCCATCATTGACGATTCAATAACTATTTACTGCGAACAGATATTCACGTTATCGAGTTCCAGAAACGCGGCCTACCACACTCCCACATTATTCTCACCTTAGCTGAGGATAATAAACCACGTTCTCCTGAGGAAATAGACACCATTATCTCTGTCAAACTTCCAGATGAGGCCACAGACCCTTTATCTTTTGAAACTGTTTTGTGGTGTATGATACATGGTCCATGTGGGGCTATGAACCCCATCGCTCCCTGTATGGTCAATGGAAAATGCTCAAAAGGCTACCCAAAGAAATTTGTTAACAAAACTGTTGTTGAAGAAACTGGATTCGTTCTTTATAGGCGTCGCAATACTAATAAGACGTACACGGTTAATGGCTACGATGTGGATAATCGTTGGGTTGTTCCGTATAACCGAGATCTAATCGTAAATTATAATGTCCATATAAATATCGAACGTTGTGCACAAGACAAACTTATTAAGTACCTATACAAGTACATTAATAAGGGACCCGATCGTGCAACGATCATTATTGAGGATAACGCTACTCACCATAACAACAGTGGAGAACGTCGCGTCCAAGATGTCGATGAAGTCAAATAATACCTCGACTATCGATATGTATCTTCTATTGAGGCATGTTGGCGAATCTTCAAATTTGATTTGCAATCCCAGTATTTAGCGGTTGAACGATTACAATATCACTTACCAGGTGAATAATTTATCGTCTTCGAAGAAACATCTGATGCCGGATCCTTGGTCAATCGAGATGGAATCCACGACATAATGTTAACCAAATGGTTTGAAGCTAATAGGAATAATCCAGATGCAAATAACTTAACGTACGTCGAGTTCCCTAAACAGTGGTTGTGGGAAAGTACTGGAAAAAAATGAAGGTGAAGACGACAACGTGGCAGTATAGGGAGACTACCATATGCGCCCCCGAGCTCTAATGAAAGGTATTGCATACGAATGATGCTTTATAAAGTTCGAGGAGCTAAGTCTTTCGATGATGTCAAAACATTCAATGGTATTGTGTATCCAACCTTTAAAGCGGCATGCATTGTACGAGGATTAGTTGACAATGACAACGAATGGGACGAAGCACTTAATGAAGCTTCAATATGGGCTACGGGTTCCCAACTTAGGAACATGTTTTGTTCCATCCTCATATTCTCGGAGATTTCAGATCCAACATTATTGTGGGAGAAACATTGGTGTAACCTCACCGATGACTTACAAAACCGGACAAGAAGGGAAGTTGCCGACCTTGATATGCATCTCAATAATGATGACTTGAAAAATTTAGGACTACTAGAGCTCGAACACATATTGAACAAAAATGGAAGATCCCTATCTGAATTCCCTCCCATGCCGCTACCATCTTCACGTGCAGCTGAGTTTGTTACCAACAGGGTTCTAAGAGAAGATCTTGATTACGATAGTGCTAATGAGTTACAACTATTCCAGTCGTTCCATGCCGGCTTAAACGATGATCAACTTGCAGTTTTTAACACAATTATGGAATCACCCTTACGTCAACATGGGGGACTTTACTTCATTTACGGCAGTGGAGGAACAGGGAAAACTTATTTGTGGAAAACGTTAATATCAAAATTCAGATCTGATAGGAAAATAGTTCTTACCGTTGCATCATCGGGCATAGCTTCTTTACTCATGCCAGACGGACGAACTGCCCATTCCCGTTTTAAAATACCTCTTAATCCAGATGAATCATCAAGTTGTTCCATTAGTATGAGGACGGATTTGGCATTATTGATATAAGAAATGTCATTAATCATTTAGGATGAGGCGCCAATGATAAGTCGTTATGCTATCGAGGCAGTCAACCATACATTTAAAGATATTTTAAAAAATACAATTAAGTTTTCTGCTGATCGACCGTTTGGGGATTATTTATATTAGGTGGTGATTTCAGGCAAATATTGCGTGTTCTACCCAGATCTTGACGTGAACAGATCGTTGGCTCTTCGTTGTCGAGGTCATCAATTTGGAATCATTGCAAAGTTTTGCACCTCAAGATAAATATGTGTGTCTCATCAGACTTCGTTGATGGCGTAACACAACAAAAGCTACTCGATTTCACAGAATGGATTAAACTGGTTGGCGAAGGAAAGGTACCTTCAAAATCATTCGGTACAGACATTGAACCAAATTGGATACAAATCCCCGAATAATTTCTCATCAAAAATAGTGAAACGGGACTAAGAGAATTAATTTCAAAAACATATCCTAATCTTCATACAAACTTTAACGATCTAACATACCTGAATGAGCGTGGAATTCTGGCCCCAAAAAATACCGATGTGGATGAGTTAAACTTCATTATGCTGTCGATGATTCCAGGACCACTTAAGGTATATAATAGCGCGGACAAATTATGTCCTTCGGAAGAGGATGGCACTGACCCCGCCATGTATCCTCCTGAGTTTCTTAATTCTTTACAATTCCCCGGGCTTTCAAATCATATATTACAACTGAAAGTTGGTGCTCCTATAATTCTCCTACGAAACCTTAACCAATCTTTAGGGTTGTGCAATGGAACTCGATTAGTGATCACCGAGATGGGGGAAAAGTCATAGAAGCTAAAGTAATTACGGGGTCCAGGATCGATGAAGTTGTGTTCATTAACCGTGTCGACTTATCGCCTTCAGTTGGTAGTTCGCCCTTCATGATGAAACGACGACAATTTCCAATCAAGTTGGCTTTTACTATGACTATCAACAAAATTCAAGGTCAAACTCTCCGTCATGTCGGTCTTTATTTACCAAACCCGGTGTTCTCTCATGGGCAGTTGTACGTAGCCTTATCCAGAGTTAGTTCTCCAACAGGATTGAAGATTTTTTTAAGAATCCACAAGGAGTTCCTGCAGATTTCACAAAAAACATTGTTTACAAAGAAATTTTCAATAGCATTGCTACATAAAAAAGTTTGTCCCTGAACGAATGCGAATGTATTGCTATGAAAAATCTATGGAAATTATTACTGCATTTCCTATACTTTTTTACTTACTAGATGTTTTTTCTTTTCAAAACGTATGTTGAGTCATTGTCAATTAATATTCTTTATCATTTAAATACTTTGAAGTGCAATGTTACATTGAATCATTAGTATATCGAGTTTTCCAAATTATAAAAACTTATCATATACTCTTCACAGGTTATTATGGAACGACCACCTATTAATCGGTACCCAATGCGATTTTACGATATTCTAATTGTTAAACACGAATTCTATAACTGTAACATATTAGTCGAGGGAACTTCTGTTCACAAGCACGCAATAAAAATTACTGAATTGGGTCACAAAATACAGGCTTTCGGACGATCCATGTCTGAACAACTAATTATGGATAAAATAATAGAGACACTACCACCACCGTGGAAGACAGCAACAGACATTATTCTTCAACAAAATAAGCCATTCAATTCAGGTGTACTGATTAAACTACTAGAGGAGGATGAGAGAGATATAAACCCATTATGGATACAGTTCGAACAAGAAGAAATGGATCCAAATATGTGCATTCGTCGCCATATTTCTAAAAAAAACAAATACAAGGCGAACTATACAAAAATGGTTTCTTCCCACGAACTGATATTCTAATATATGCTATAGTAAACACTCTTCCACCGACATGGCCACTACAAACTATCCAAGACAAGGTGACAAAAGAGACATTAACTATTGACGATTTAGTCGACTATTTAACGGACATAGAATATGACGTCATATGCATGGAAGCATTCAAGATTTGGGAGGATCAACAAATAAGACAACATTCAAATAACGTATCGTCCAGTGATTCTCAGGTACTAACACGATATGGTTATACGTAACAAGTACTGTTTTTTAGATTATATACAAATAAGCAATGATTATAAATGTTTATTATATAACCATAATCATTTCTGCTTATATCTGTATTTTTCTAATATTAACTTTGGTAGAGAAGTTTTCTTTCGTAGGAAATTAATCAACAATAATGTTCTTATAACTCATGAACATATTTTAACAATAATTACTGCAACTAATTTCATTATTTGCTTTTCCTTTTTACAAGGTTTCGTGATGAAGAACGTTAGGCAAAAATACATAACAGTTTATGGCCAGGTATTCAACCACTACATGTATTCACATACTGCTATTTATTACTAACATGCCTTTTGTCTAACAACTTTCATATATCATGCAGATCGACTTGGACCTTGCAAACACTGTAAGTCTTGAACAACATATTTATTACTACTGAACACAAATTATTTCACATTTATCATCTAAAAAAATGACTACAAATTTGATTGCAGATTCATTTCCTACAAAATCAAGGGGTGAAGGTTAATCTACGATCTGCTAAGGTGTGTGTTGAAATAATATTGAAGCAATATTTTATTTACCATTAGATTTCATTAATGTGAAAAATCTAACTTATTTTCTTCATTCCCAAATCTACAAAATAGACTAATAAACTCCCTGTCACGAAGAATGAGGTACGAATTGCACACACTTTACAACATCTGTAATGACATATGGTGCATTAATATTTACTTCTCATGAAAATATACTAATGTCTGCTCCACTAACGATGACATACCAGATTGCAGTTTTCATCCCGCAACTCAAGAGATGCATTTACATCAAGACATGGGAATTTCGGAAGGCTATGTTCAGGAAATATGGATTTACCCACTACGAGTATGCAGATAATCCATATTTGGAGTGGCTCAAGGAAAATGAATATCGCTTTTATTTCTGCAAAAAGTAGTTCCGAACAGTTTTAACTACTACTTCATTTTAAAATTCACTTTGTAATGTAGTTTCTTTTTTCTAATTTGGATTTTCTGACTATGATTCGTTCTACGATATTATGGTTCTTACCATTTATTTTCTCTTACTCATTTTAAGTCGTACTCTTTACTCACTACATTACTTATATTTACATGATCATGGCTATAGTTACGATCTTCTTTTGAAATAACGTTAATAATTACATTTTAATATATATATTTGAATAAAATATTTCAAAATGCATTACACCCGTGCATTGCACGGATCACCACTAGTATATATATATATATATATATATATAAACGGTGTCTATGATAATAATTTGTCCGTGTGGCTTCAAAATGTGTCCTCGATTGAGTATTACTACACCCATTTATTGTTGGTGCAATTTCCCTTTCTCTGTGAATATATTCTCTCCCTCAAAAGTCACTCATTTCAACTTTTCATTTCCTTATCTTTTCAGCTACTTTGACTCCTAATCAGTTCTCCCTCCCTCTCCCCCAGTACGGTCCTCTCCCTCTATATCTCCTTCTCCCCACGTCTTTCTCTGCCCATTAACTCTCTCATGCCCCTTTCTCAAAATGTATTCGTGCCAAAAAGTTATTTTCATCTTACTGTCAAAGTCTCTTCCACTGCCATCCCATACTTTTGGCTACTCCATGAAGAAATTCAATACATACCTTGATCTAAATTTTCATATATATCAAAAGAAATTCGGTATATAACTAGATTTACAATTTGGTATATACCTTGATCTACATAAATAAAAGAATTCTCTCAATTAAACTTCTTCAATTAGATATTAGAAGAAATTAGGGTCCGTTTGGTTGCAAGTGGGCAAAAGAGTGGGCATGGCAAAATTTGTCTAGGCAAATTTTGCCTAGGCAAATTCAGATGACGCTATCAAACAACATTAGGCGAAATTAAAGTCAATCCAATTAATTTATTTAAAAACATTTTTTATATTATATTCAAAAATATTAAAAATAGTTTTTGCAATATTTTTATATTACAGTTTTTAAAAAAATTGTAAAACGTTTTCTTAACAATTTTTTTTAATACAAAACAATTTTTAAATATTCACAACAGTTTTTTTTAACTATTTAAAATATTTTTTAATTTTGTTTTTAAACTTTAAAACTGTTTTTATATTATATTCAAAACAGTTTTTAAAATTGTTAAAAACTATTTTTACAATATTTTCATATTACGTTTTTTCAAAAAATTTGTAAAACATTCTCTTAACAATTTTTTATAATATCAAAAACAGTTTTTAAAATATTACAAAACAAATTTTAAACATTCACAACAGTTTTTACAATATTTTGTTAATACGGTTTTTTAAAAAAATTGTAAACATTTTCTTAACAATTTTTTATAATATTAAAAACAGTTTTTGAAACATTATAAAACAATTTTTAAATATTCATAACAGTTTTTTAATTATTTAAAATAGTTTTTAAATTATTTTTTAAAACATTAAAACCGTTTAAGAAGTTGGCAAATTTGTGCGCAAATATTTCCCACTCAAATAGGTAAGCAAAATTTGCCCACAGATTGTGCATAGGAGGTGTTGTACATTGGCAAATAATGCCTAGGCAAAATTATGCAACCAAACAGTCAAAATGTGGGCAAATTTTCATATTTGCCAACTTTTTGGCATTTGCCTTGGCAAATTATGCCAAACAAACGGACCCTTATTATATCGAACAAATAGCAGAGAGAGAGAGAAAGTTTAGTAAAATGGGATTTCCAAAAATAATTCATTGGGGAGAGAGTGGTCTTCGTGGGTACTCTATGAAAGTTGTGAACAAACTCCTAGGACTTGGAGAAGATTAGAGTTCATGGACCGAAATTTGGGTATTAGAAAACTGTTTGATCAAGATTGTCGATTACAATTTTTGTTAAAGATTGATCGAACAGTTTAGAAATGTAACTGCTTATCTTGATATATAATAACCGGAGGCCCCTATTTGGATCCAAAAAATTGATCCAATTAATTAAATTTTCTATACTTGGTTTCATTATTAATTAAATTGTGAATATATAACTAAATTATTGGCTTTGTTCAATCTCTTGAGTCTACACCATTAAAATTTTGGTGTTAGTTAAATTTTAAGTAAAATGTATTTTACACAAAAAATATATTCAAAACCATTTTGTCTTTAATGATTTATTTCGATTTTCTTGATGTAAAATACTTAATATCAATGGTGAATTAATCAATTATAAACGCATGTTTATTAAGATAAGATAATTCTCTTTTATGTCTCTATAACAATTTATTCCTTATTTTTTGTGATTTTGTGTGCATCTTATTTTAATCTAAAGTAGATATTTATTTTACTGTATTTTTAGGCATATATTTAGTGGTGGTAAACGAACGGATACGGATCGGATACCATGTTTTCCATATCCGTATCCGCTATCTGAATGTACTATCTGTATTCGTATCCGCCTGGATAGTTAAAACAACTATCCATATCCGTATCCGCTCGAATACCTCGAATTCGGATAATATTCGTATCCGTTTACATTATTTAGCCATCACAAAAAATAACAATTAAAATATCCAATCCAATGAAATCCAATCCAATCCAAACAAATATGTAACAAAATTACTGTCTCCTAACATCAACAATTATGGATTCCATAATAATAGTATCATTACATAATGATAATATGATTTAAAGTCATCCATACTTTACAACCATATAAGCTTAAAGCCATCCAAAAAAAATAGCAGTCGCATTCCATGACAGTAGAAATAAATATGCACCTTTTAGATTAATCAAATTTATTGAGGATGATAACCTCATGGACCTTTTGTCTTCAAAACATACTGATATGTTTATTTTAATAAGTATACATTTTTATTTTGTATATAATATACATGTTGTTAACTTCAGTTCTCATTATAATCAAAACCATCTCTTTACTTTTATGTTTCTCTCTTACATTCTATTATGTTTCTCTCTTACATTCTTTTCTGTTTCTCTCTTACATTTATTTATAATTAAGGAAACTAACGAACAAACACATGAGAGTTTCTTTTCTCTTGTTTTATACGAAGGAGAAATGAAACGAAGTTTTTTTTTTTTAGTAGAGTAAATGTTCTTTAGTCAGTGTACTTTGTGTGTGATAAGGTGTATTGTAACTTTAGTGTAACTCCATGATAATATACCCAATAAAATAATAATACATGATATTTATAATACACCCAATAAAACAATAACTTTAGGGTGTTTTTGTTTTGAGTGGAGTATGTGTTTATTTTGTTTTAGGAATAAACGATTAAGATTTTTTTATTATTATTTTATTAGTAATACTAATGTTAATATTATTAGTAATATTTTAAACATATGTTTGACGGATACGGATATCCGGTAAAACGGATATCCGATAAAATGGATACTCCACATCGGATACGGATTATCCGTGTCGGATACTAGTACTATCCGTATCCGTATCCGTTTTCTCAGATATTTTTAAAGAGTATCCATATTCGTATCCGTTTCCATATTTTTGGATAACTATCCACAAATTTGGATTCGGATATCGGACGGATGCGAATTTTCGAATATCCGTTTACAGCCCTACGTATATTATTTTTCAGTTTCTTTTAGATTTGTTTGTGGGTTTCTACATTCCTAACGTGATTGTATTTATAGATTTTTTTATGCATTTTCTATTTCTTATTTCTCTTTTATATATATATATATATATATATATATATATATATATATATATATATATATATATATATATATATAGAGAGAGAGAGAGAGAGAGAGACTCATACGTACCGAGTATACTTACCGTTGGCGCAAACCATTATTTTTTAAATATTAAAAAAATTGAGTTGAGTTTTTTTGTGTGGTCTTTAAATATTTAGGGGACCAATATAAAAAATCAACTCAAAAAATATTATGTGCTATTTTAGAAAAATCGGCCAAACTTTTGCTGCATTTAAAGCACTTTAAAAGCTATGTAAGTCTGACCGATTTTTTTAAAATAACAAAAAAAGTTATTTTAAGCTGATTTTTTCATATGGATCCCTTGAAATGTTTAAATATCATATAAAAATATTAAGCAAAAACATAATTTCTTTACTATTTTAAAAAATAAGTATGTATACTTAATATGTGCTGGAGTCTGTTTTTATATATATAGGAAAAGGTTCAAAAGTGAACCTAAGAGTCTGTTTATACCTTAACAACAAATTAATTTTAATTTCTATGTTGTAATTGGTCCACGCCAGCGGCAACGGACACACCGATGAGGGAGGATAAGGTATGTGTATTAAAAAACACGCGCATCATACCCGTTTTCGTTACCGTTGGCACGAACTAATTACAATATAGGAATTAAAATTAATGAGTTGTTAAGGTGTTTTTTTGTTAAGGTTCATTAAAATTTTCATCTTTTAGGTTCACTTTTGAACCTCTCCCTATATATATATAGGGAGAGGATCTAAAGTGAACCTAAAAATCGAACTTCATAATGAACCTAATAAAACATTAAAAAATAATCCAATTAATTTTAATTTCTTGTTGTAATTGATTCGCGCCAGCGGCAACGGATACCCGGGTGACACGAGCTTTTTTTAATATACACAACATTACCCCCTACTCCCCCATCTGCCAAATCCGGCAGCCCCTTATGCCACCGGAAAACCCAACTCCAGCTAACCCAACACCTCTCACCTTCTAACCCGGATACCTAAAAGCAACAGCCCATGAACCATTGTTGGAAAACCAGCCAGCGACCCGAACCTCTATTGGAAAATTGGACTTAAGTTGGAATTAAAAAGCTATCTAGAATTTTCTGGACAGAATTTTGAGCAACTTTGAGCTCAAATTTAGGTGGGACCCACACTACGATAATTGTGGGACCATATACGAACGCGTTCTCCTCCGCAAGGAGATTAACGTAGTATATTCATATGTCTAATTTCAATAAGTTATGAATGATAAATATGTCCTCAAAGTGACTCACAAAGCAATGAAAGTTAATGAATTGGGTATGTTTTAACTCGTGTCTCACATTGGAAGAGTAGTGGAAAGTTGATGAGTTAATAACACCCCAAGTATGGACTAAGTTTTGGATGCCTTGGGGTATCCCAACTCTTTGAATGGGAGATGACCTACACTATGCATGTGTGTGGCTTGGGCCAAAAGCCTACGCGTGCGCCGTTCGACGCGGCTCGGTTCGGCTTAGGCTTGGGCTTATAAAAATCTTTCTACATTTTTGGGCCGAATTAATTAAACTTTATGGGCTTTTATTAATTCATTATTAATTAATTATTTGACAGTTAATTGCCAAAGATCAACAGTTAACAAATTAACTATTTTTTACAGTTAATTTCAGTTTTAACTATTCCAACAGTCAACACAAAAGCTATAAATACAAACATTTCCCTCCAGTTTTTATTTGCTGTCAACATAACCCCTCCAGAAAAAAATTGCTCTGGTTGAGTATTAACACATATTTGTGTTCGTTGGGATTAATTATTGTTGTGCTACATAATTAATTCGGGAAATTCGTTCTATCTTGGGAGGCAATTATTCAATAACCTTTGAGCACATTGGAGGGAATAAATTTGTCTAAAGGAGACTGTTCTACAGGGCCCAGATTTATATTTAAATTCTGTTATTATTTCTGCAAATTCAAGTAAGTGTTAATTTCTGTAATTTCATTTTATTTATGTAATTATTTTATTAATTCATAATTCTGTACAATTGCTTTTAATAAATAGTAGACATAACAACCTCTTACTCTGGCCATGAGATTTGAACCCGACAGTCCCTCCTCACCTTGTCGGCGCCACCCCACTACTCCGGCGAACCCATCCTTGTACTCCATCAAATCCGACCATACCCGAAACCCAAAGCCACCTGCTCCAACTTAACTCGAAAACCCAGCTCTAATACCCATAAATTGGCAGCCGCAACCCACCTGAAATCAACCCTCTGCTTCCCCTTAATCGATTCCCGACCCAAGCCTACTTCATAGACCCACTTGCTCCACCTTATTCTACCATAGCCATCTAACACGGATACCCATCACCTGACCTCTCATACCGGAACCCAACTCCATAACTTAACTCCAAGGTGGGGTGTGTGTAAATTAAAAAAACGCGTGTATGCGTCACACTACACCAAAATGGTCAAATTTTCACCTTTCAACCGGCCACCCTTATCACGGTCATTGACCGTGACAACAAACAAGCGTTTTGTGTCACGGTCATTGACCGTGACACGCCCGTGACAAAGTATTGTCACGGTTATTGACCGTGACAAGTCCGTGACAAATGTTCTTGTCACGGTCAATGACCGTGACAATACTTAAAATAATTATCACGGTCAAGGACCGTGACACGTCCGTGACAATTTACACAGCAAAAAATCCCTACCTTTTCTTTTTTTCCCATCGATTTTGGTTTTTCCCTCTCTTTCTCTCTCTAAGCGATTTCGAGGTCTCTCTCTCTCTCTAAGGTATGTTTTTTCCTCTCTTTCTCTTTCATTTCTATAAGTGTGTGTATATATGTGTGTATATTTATGTGTGTGTATGTGTGTGTATATATGTGTGTGGTGGTGTGTAGTGGGGCAGGGGGTGGTGGGGGTGGGGTGGGGTGGGGTGGGATGTGTGTGTACGTGTGTGTGTGTGTGTGTGTGCAGGTGTGGTGGGGAGGGGTGAGGAGGGCAGGGGGTGTGGTGGGGGGAGGGGGCGGGGGATGTGGTGGTGGGGGTGAGGTGGTGTGTGTGTGTGTGTGTGTGTGTGCAGGTGTGTGTGTGTGTGTGTGCAGGTGTGTGCGTGTGTGTGTGGCGGGGGGAGGGGGGGGGCAATCTTAACAATTGTATAGATTTAATTAAAAAATTGTATAGCTTTAATTGTAATTTTAATTTTATAGTTTTAGATGAAAGTAAATTAATAATTAGTGCCCATTTCATATGAAAGTAGGATTGCCCCTCATTAAATTAGTAAATTAATAATTGCATACTTTAATTGTTAGTTTAATTGATGAAATGAATTAATTGAGTAGATGAATTAGAAGGAGTACGGGATACACATTTGTTGTTGACATTGCTATTGGATTATAGTGGATCGATGTTGGGTTGGTTAACAGTAAAAGTGGCATTACCACTGGATTATTGTCCATGTTGATACCAAATTTAGTCTGCCTACATGGCCCAATTGAATGAAGACACGTGGCAATCCACGTGACAACAACAAATATTTCCGAGGAACTCACACGCTCGGAGGAACCATACTACAACGAGGAACACTGCTTGCCCGAGGAACAAGAACTCTCCGAGGAACTCAGACGCTCCGAGGAACAAGAACTCTCCGAGGAACTCTTAGACACCGAGAAGCTTAGACGGTCCGAGCAACTCAAACGGTCCGAGCTGCACCTCGAACAAAGCATTAATAGCAGGATAACCAACAGTTTGACTATTCATTAAATGCTTATCATTCAGACGCACACGCTTAAGGAGCATTGAATGTATCACCATTTCATATGTACATCATTTAATGTATTACCCTTTCATATTACAACCTCAGGGCTATAAATACATTATACAATCCTCATTGTAAGGGGACCAAAATTTCTTGAGATAACTTGTAGTCGAGAATTCCCATACAATCAGTAATAACATAACAGTGGACGTAGGCCATTCTTATAAGGCTGAACCACTTTAAAAATTCTTTGTCTCATTTATTTATCTGTGATTGAATAATTAGATATGATCTAATTTTTTACATCAACAGATTAGCGCCGTCTGTGGGAAACGACTGGTAATATCGTTTTCCATCAAAAATAATTCATTAGAAATGGCTGACATTCCAGAATCACGCAATCGAAATGCTAGAAGCCCTTCAAATCCATCTGCTCCGCCAAATATTCCAGATCTGGCTGGAATAATGACAAATCTGGCTCAAGGCCAGACCATCATGCAAGAAACTATGCGTCAACTCATACAAACCCTCTATGGCGGTGCACCAACCCATTCAAGACCACGAAGTATTCAAAGAAATACATGTGCATCTTCTTCACACACTAGGCGTGCCAATTCATATCGTAATGAGGAGTCTGAAGATTTTTCTTATCAACCTGGATGAACTTCGTCAGTGCGGGCCACAGATACTGAACAACGTGTCACTCTCTCTCCAGAAAGGACTAGTGTGCTAGAGAGGTTAAGCAGGGCATCATCTTTCGATCGATTAGGTCCTAGGAGGAGCAAAAGTCCTCCTAGAGCCCCATCGAGGAATTTTCGACGACCATCAGACTTAAGGGAAGGATCTGCCCAGTCGCGACCGGTTGCTCGTCAAGATAGATCCCAGGAAGCCACCTCAACGCGATCAGCTGCTCGAACCAACAAGCCCGAGGAAGGAAATGATGCATGGAAAGGCTCTATTCAAAGGCTGGAGGATAGATTGGGGGAAATGGTTAAAGCTAAGAACCCTCTACAACGAACCTTTGTTCGAGGAACACCTTTTGTCCAGGCTATTGTAGATTTTCCAACACCATCAAAGTTCAAAGCACCTGTTGTGACACCTAAATATGATGGAAAGACAGACCATGTCCTTCATATAGAACAATACCAAGCTGCAGCCGACATCTATGTTGTTCCAGATGAGATGAGATGCAGATCATTCTAGGGAACTCTTATCGGATCTGCTCAAATATGGTATAATAATATTCCTCGGGGTAAGATCTCAACTTTTCTTCAACTGGCCGAGTTATTCATTGGAAATTTCTGTTTTGGGGTAAAGCCAGTTAAACGAGTAACATATTTGTTAAGTGTTAGACAAAAGCCTGGTGAAAGTACCAGAGATTATATAACTCGTTTTAATAACGAGAAAATTGAAGTTATTGATTACGAGGAGAAGACGGCGATTACCGCCTCGATGAGTGGACTACTGCCTAACAAGTTGTACTATACTTTGGCCAAAGATCCACCTAGAACCATGTCGGATCTGATGGGAAAAGCGTCCAAGATTATGAATGACGAAGAGGCTATGGCTGCGAAGAAGAACATGGATGCCAAAGAAACCAAGGTGGAAGGTGAAAAAGCTAAGAAGAAAGAGCATAAGAATAATGGTAATGGCAAACATTCAAAAAATAGGTCGGTATGGAACATGATGAAGAAATATGATAATTATACTCCTTTGAAGAAGGATATCAACCATGTTCTAGAGGAAATCAAGAACAATGAGGAACCAAACTGGCCAGAGAAAATGAAGGCAGACCCTGACAAGAGGAATAAGGCGAAGTATTGTGAGTTTCATAAAGATCATGGCCATATGACCAAAAATTGCATAGCTCTTGAGATTGAGATTGAAACACTCATCAGACGAGGAAAACTGTCAAAGTATGTTGATCGTGAAAGCGAAAGAAAAAACAACGACCGAACGAGATAGAGGTCTAGATCTCCTCGTCGAACAGAGGAGAACAAGAAAAGAAACCATGAAGTTGATCCCGAAGACGACCCCGATCTTCCCAAGAGACCAAGGCAGCCAGAACGTGAGGTATTTTCAATACGCTTTGGATCATTTGACTGTAATGTTATAACAGGTGGAGATGCAGGAGGAGGAGACCTTACTGCCGAGAGAAAAGATTACCTCTGTGAGTCTCAATCTTGCTCATACATTCAACGAATAAATCTAGCTGAGGAGGATCGCCCGAGAAAGGTGAATAATGAGAAATTGGTCATTGGTTTCTCAAAGAATGACCTTGCAGGTGTTCTATATCCTCACGATGACCCACTGGTGATCAAGATGAGAATGAAGGAGGTTATAATTTCAAGAGTACCGGTCGACAATGGTAGCTCGACAGACATCATGTTCTACTCGTGATTCGATAGTTTAAATCTAAAACTATCTCAACTGGAGCCTTATCATAGACCCCTCCTCGGTACGATCAAGTTAGATATATTCATTGGTACGTGGCCTGCTTGTCGAACAAAAATAATACGCTTCTTCGTGATGGATAAAAATGTCCAGTCATCATATAATATCATCATGGGAAGAGTAGGATTGAAGAAGTTTGAGGCTGTACCATCTACGGTGCATCAATGCCTAAAATTTCTAATAAATTTTGGAGTAGGAGTTGTTAAAGGTGATCAGAAAGTAGCTCGGGAATGCTATTATTCATCCGTCGAGCAAGAGGAACTGGAAGAATCAAGGAGAAATACTACTACCTATCAAGTGGATGAAGATGCAGAAATTGAAACATTGGATTCTAGAGATGAGTCGCAACTCGTGAAGGGTCAAGTGGTGGAAGCTACTGAAAACATCATTCTGGGCGACGAGCACCCTGAACGTACTACTCAAGTAGGTTCGTCGTTGGAAGCCTCATTAAAACAGGAATTGATAACTTTCCTTAGAAGCAGAAAATAAACTTTTGCGTGGAGTCATGAAGATATGCCTGGGATAGACCCAAATTTCTTATGTCACGAGCTCAATGTGAATAAGGAGATCAAGCCTGTGAAGCAGAGAAGAAGAGTATTCAGTCCCGAGAAGAATCAAGCTATACAGGAGGAAGTCGAGAAGCTTCAGAAAGCTTGCTTCATTGAAAATGTTAAATATCCAGACTGGTTAGCCAATGTAGTGATGGTAAAAAAGAAGAACAACAAGTGGAGGATGTGTGTAGACTTCACCGACCTCAACAAAGCATGCCCAAAGGATCACTTTCCATTGCCCCGAATTGATCAGCTGATGGATGCCACCTCGGGACACGAGTTGCTGAGCTTCATGGATGCTTATTCTGGTGACAATCAGATCAAAATGAAACCTGAAGACATGGAAAGTACTTCTTTCATTACCCCTAGGGAACTTATTGTTATAATGTTATGCCTTTTGGTTTTAAAAATGGAGGTGCGACATATCAGCGGCTGATGAACAAGGTCTTTGCTGAACAAATCAATTGCAATATGGAAGTATATGTTGACGATATGCTGACGAAAAGCAAGAAAGTTGTCGATCATCTAGTTGACTTAAGCCAAACTTTTGATCAATTGGATAAATATCAAATGAAGCTGAACCCGACGAAGTGCATATTTGGAGTATGAGAAGGCATGTTCCTCGGGTACATTGCCAATCAACGAGGCATTGAAGAAAATCCTGAAAAGATCAAAGCTCTATTAGGGCTGCGATCTCCAACGACGAAGAAAGAGGTGCAAAGTCTTACAGGACGAGTAGCAATACTCAACAGATTTGTATCGTGAGCAACTGATCGATGTCTCCTATTCTTCAAGACATTCCGAAAGACTTTTGAGTGGAATGATGAATGTGAGAAGGCTTTTCAAGACTTGAAGAAATACTTGGGAGCACCTCCACTGTTATCCAGGCCAGTGATGGGAGAAAAATTATACTTATATCTAGTAGTGTCCGAGAATGCAGTTAGTTCGGCGTTGATCAGAGTGGAGAATGGAGTGCAAAAACCAATTTATTATACGAGTAAGGCCTTCTGAGGAGCAGAGATCAGATATCCAAGGCTGGAAAAGTTAGCACTGGCGCTGATTGAGGCGAGTAGAAGAATGAGGCCATACTTCCAGGCTCATACTATAGTCGTATGTACTGATATGCCATTGTGGCAAGCCCTTCATAAACTAGAAAAATCAGGGAGATTGATATACTGGGCAATAGAGCTCGGTGAATATGATATAGTCTATGAACCCAGATCATCGCTAAAAGGGAAGGCTGTAGCAGATTTTATAGCAGAGTTCACCTATCCTGATACCCTCGAGGAGCAAAAGTTGCTCGCTGATCAACCTGTGGATATTACAGGACCAACAAATACTAGCTCGAACCAACTCCGGTTGGTAAAAGAGCAAGTAGATGTTACAGGATCATCAAATTCGAGCTCAGACCAACTCCGGTTGGTAAAAGGGCAAGAAAAGATGATCGACGAGGAGCAAGAACTATCAGGGGAGGATGAAAGGAAGCAACAAATATTTCACCGAGGAACTCTGTCAGATCATAAATTTGAAGACGAGTTACTTATATGGAGGCTATATGTAGATGGATCATCTTACACAATAGGTAGTGGGGCAGGGATAGTTTTGAGCACTCCGGACGAGGTCGACATGGAGTACGCCCTACGATTCCAATTCAAAGCTTCCAATATGAAGCTGAGTATGAGGCCATGATTGCAGGTCTTAATTTGGCAAAAATTATGGAGGCGCGGCAAATTATTGTCTTCAGTGATTCTCAATTAATTGTAAATCAAATGTTGGGAATATATGCAGCCAAAGGAGAATTAATGATCAAATACCATGCAAAGGTGATGGAGTTGGTATCAGAATTTGCTGCAATTCAGCTGGTCAGAATACCAAGAATGGAGAATGCAAGAGCAGATGCCTTAGCTTGATTAGCATCAGCTACTCGTACCGAGCTACGAAGAACAATCCCAATTGAAGTTTTGGCTGGTCGGAGTATAGATGAAGATGTGGCGATGAACTTTATCACCCTTGATTTAGGACCATCTTGGATGGATCCCATCAGGGCATATATTGAGGAGGGAGAATTACCAATTGACAAGCTCGCAGTCAAGAACCTGAAGTTAAAGTTGCTCAGTATGTATTAACTAACGGTATTTTATATAGACGAGGAATTATGGCAGGTTTGCAGAGATGTGTACATCCCTCCGAGGTGAAAGAATTGATTGAAGAGATCCATGAAGGGTCCTGTGGAGCCTATGTAGCAGGTCGGATGCTTTTGCAAAGGATGATGACGCAGGGATATTACTGGCCGACGATGAGGGATGATTGTGTAGCCTATGCCAAGAAATGTGACAAGTGCCAGCGCTTTTCCTCCATCCGAAGAACTCCACAATCATTGTTGACACCCATCACTTCCCCTTGGCCATTTGCCATGTGGGGAATAGATTTGGTTGGACCACTGCCGACGACTAGAGGAAGGTTCATATACCTCATCGTCGCAGTGGATTATTTTACTAAGTGGGTGGAAGCTGAGCCTCTCATTGATATGACGTACGAGAAGGTGTACCAATTTATTTGGAAGAACATCATTGTTGATGTAAAAAATTAGATTACTCTAATTATTCAATCACAGATAAATAAATGAGACAAAGAATTTTAAAGTGGTTCAGCCTTATAAGAATGGCCTACGTCCACTCTTGCTTTATTGCTGAGTGTTTGGGAATTCTCGATTTGTGGTTCTATCAAGAAATTCCACTATGGATTCAGGGTCCCTTTACAATGAGGATTATACAATGTATTTATATCCCTGAGGTTGTAATGTGAAAGGGTAATACATTAAATGATATACATATGAAAGGGTAATACATTTAATGCCCTTTTTGCGTGTGCGTCTGAATGATAAGCATTTAATGAGCAGTTAAACTGTTGGTATCCTGCTTCGAGGTGCAGCTCGGACCGCTTGAGCTTCTCGGTGCTAAAGAGTTCCTCGGAGAGGTCTGTTCCTCGGAGCGTATGAGTTCCTCGGAGTAACATGGTTCCTCAGAGCGTGTGATCATCTCAGAAGTGCTTATTGTTATCATATAGATAGCCACGTGTCTTCATATGATTAGTCTATGTCAGCAGATTAAATTTGGTATCAACAATCATTTGTCGATATGGTCTTCCTCATGCTTTCATCACAGACAATGGAACACAATCCGATAACGAGGAGTTCGTTGCCTATTATCATCAATCAAACGTGTTGAAGATCCATTCAGTACCAGGCCATCCTCAAAGCAATGGACAAACTGAAGTGACAAATAGAACACTGCTGAATGGTTTGAAGAAAAGACTGGACGATGCAAAAGCAAATTGGATCCACGAGTTACAGTCAGTACTGTGGGCTTACCGAACTACTCCCCGAGTAGCAACTGGAGAATCTCCATATATGCTAGCGTTTGGAAGTGAAGCTGTTAAACCTGCCGACTTGGGCCTCCCAGCACACAGGGTACTGAATTTTAATTCCCCTGTCAGCGTCTTAATGAGAAGATTAGATTTAGACATGCTCGAGAAAGTTAGAGAAGAAGCAGCCATCAGAAATACTGCATACCAACAACGAACAACTCTATTCTACAATAAGAGGGTGAAGAAGTGCGACCTGAAAGAAGGAGACTATGTGCTGAAGAAAGTAATTCAAAAGCACAATAAGCTGGAGGCAAACTGGCATGGACCATACCGAGTTACAGAAGTTGTTCGACCAGGAACTTACCGAATAGCAACTTTAGATTGGGAGGAGTTTAAGAACGCATGGAACACAGAGCACCTACGCAAGTGTTGATACCAAAATTAGTATGCTGATGTGGACAAATAAAAAAGAAGACACGTGTCAATCTACGTAGCACAATAGCAACGAGGAAGATTATTCCCCCGACCAACATACTCACTCCGAGGAACACCAGTCTTCCGAGGAACACCAACCCACCGAGGAACTCTTGTCCTCCGAGGAACTCCAATGCTCCGAGGAAATCTTGGACGACGAGCAACTAAGGCGGCTCGAGCTGCATCTCGACCGCAGCATTAATTGCCAGATAATCAACAGTTCAACTATTCACTGAATGCTTATTATCTTGACGCACACGTTTGAAGAGCATTAAATGAATTACCCTTTCATATGTGTATCATTTAATGTAACACCCTTTCATGTACATCCTAAGGGCTATAAATACCTTGTATCACCCTCATTCAAGGGGATCGGAATTTCTTGATAGCACTTGTAATCGAGAATTCCCAAACACTCAGCAATAACATAACAGTGGACGTAGGCCATTCATATAAGGCTGAACCACTTTAAAATATTTTATCTCATTCATTTACCTGTGATTGAATAATTAGAGTAATCTAGTTTTTTACATCAACAGATTGGCGCCGTCTGTGGGAAAGATTGTTATTATCATTTTTCACCAAAAATCATTCATCATAAATGGGAGATAATCCGGAATCCAGCAATCGAAACGCTGGAAATGCTGGAAATCCTTCAAATCCCTCTGCACCTCCAGATCTGGCTGGGATTATGACGAATCTGGCTCAAGGACAAACCGCCATGCAAGAAACAATGAGGCAACTCATACAAACCCTTCATGGCGGTGCACCTGCACATTCAGGACAACGAAGTGGTCAGAGGCAAACTTATTTACTTTCTTCACGATTCAGGCGTATTGAGTCATATCGTAATGAGGAGTCTGATGATTTCTCTTATCAACCTGGGCGAACTTCGTTAATAAGGGCTACAGATACTGATCAACGTATCACTCTCTCTCCAGAAAGACCCAGTGCCTTCAAAAGACTGAGTAGGGTGTCTCCTTTCAGTCGATTAGGCCCTAGGAGAAATAGGAGTCCACCTAAGACCATGTCGAGGAGTTTTCGACAACCATCAGACGTAAGAGAAGGATCAGCACAATCACGACCAGTTGCTCGTTAAGATAGATCTCAGGAGGCCACATCAGAACAATCAATTGCTCGAACTAATAAGCCCGAAGAAGGAAACGATGCGTGGAAAGGTTCCATTCAGCGCTTGGAGGATAGATTAGGAGAAATGGCCAAGGCGAAGAATGTAACACCCCGTGTTCTTATTTATTATTTTAATTAATTAATTAGAATTTTCGAGAAAAATAAAATTTTGAATTTAATAATTTTTATTGGCTAAATATGATGGTTATGATTTTAGAAGAATAGAATTTTCAAACGGAATTGGAATCGAAATTAAAATGGAGTTTTAACTGAATTTTTATTATATATAAGAGTCCTCAAAATATAAAACTCTCTAAGAGTCCTCAAAACATAAAACTCTCTAGTAAAAATAATATTTTTAAAAATTCGACCGTCCGATCAAGCTGAATTTTTGTCAGAAGTTCTGTCTCGCCGCCCGCTACAACATACTAAAATTTCAAGCGATTCTAACGGTCCGATCGTCCGGAATGATTTTTTCAAGTATTTGTATTTGAATAGGACTCTAATTCTTTTGGTATATAAACATAAAGTGACGAGTTTAGATCTTTTAAAACACATTTTAGCCTTCTCAAAAATCAGAATCCTCTCATCTTCTTCATCCTCTTCAACCTCAAAACCCTAGCCCCATTCTACATAACTTTCAACTCAAGTTTTGTCAAGATTAACCGGATTTTCTCAAGACGCGTCAAGAACGAATCTTTGTCAAATTTTTTAGAGGAATACAAATTCAAGATCAGATTTCTAAACTAACTTTTATTCAGGCATGAATACTCTATTCTTTTCCTTTAGTATTATGCGTTTTAAGTGTCGCCTAAACACTTAATTACATGTTTTCTTAAAAATAATTAGTAACTTAATTAGAAAAAGTGGACACTAATTATGGGGCTGTTTTTGTTAAATCTTTTAAATCTGAATAATATTCATAACCCTTGGGTACGTAGGATTGATGAGTGATTTTGGGTTTTATTGGTGTAGGTTACATGTAGAAAAACCCTAGCTTTCAAATAATTGATTTTTGGGTGCGTACAACTCATGTGATACATGTAGAGATAATAAAATTTGGTTTTGATGAATATATGATGAAAACTTGGTATATTTAATTTAAGAATAATTAAATGAGATTAGTTGGGTATTTATGACGTTGTGATAATTTAATTAAAGGTTTAATTGAATTGGGCTATCATGCGTAGTTTTATACGTTGATTAATTATGTTTATTTGTGTGACATTTTGGTATTATTATATTGCCTTTGTGACGACGGGTTGTTGGGTATTATTGCTCTCCATATATTTTATAATGCCTTCTATGTATGGGACTAGTGGGTATGTCTTTTGATGATTTACGCCTTCTAGGTATGGGACTAGTGAGGGTAGATTATCACGTTTTTATCATCTTTGGGGTGGGCTGATTTTTGATACTTTATCGTCGTTACGGTAGTCTAAGTATGAGACTAAGTTAAGTTTTATGTTTGAAAATCCTCCTATACATAGGATAGGACGTATTGATAACTTGGGGACCCTTAGGTATGGGACTAAGGGGTATTTTGAGGATCTCACATCGATTAAAAGGGTGGGGTGATTATAAATTGTGAATTGAGAAATTGAGAACTAATACCTAAGATAATAAGACGGGTATTAAAATATATTGGCGACATAATCAGCGAGGGCCGACAGTTTAAACGGGCCAGCCGGCGTTTTATGTCGTGTCGTGTGTGGAACCTTGTCAATCAGCGAGGGCCGACAGTTTAAACGGGCCAGCCGGCGTTTTGACAAGGGGATGTGTATTTTGGTGGAAAAATCACCCGAGGCGGGAGGACCGCCATAATGAATTTTGGTGAATTATCACCCGAGGCGGGAGGACCGCCATACCTAATAATTATGGAAGTAAGAACATAAATAATTGAGAAATTTGATAATTTGGGTTAATTAATAAAAGATTAACGTCGCGGGACTTGGGAATTTAAAATCATATTGGTGTGCCTTTTTAAATGGGGAGTTTTGCGGGTAGTTAGTAGATTATAATTATCGCGTTTAATTTAAAATATTCTATTGTGATATTTATTGCGTATAATGCTACTGTCTGGATTCAAGGATCCTATTTGAGGGGAGTAGTGTGTATTCTTGCTCGGGGCTTTGGCTCTGACCCATGCGTTGACTAATCTTTTTCAGGATTTAATTTGGAGAAGTTGCATAAGTTTATCGGAGTTATCATTGGAGGTGCAGCTGGAGTTATTTACTTTATGGTATAGTTTAGTTAGACTTTCTTTTCCAGTCGTATTATGAGACTTCATTGGAGTTTTATTGGGCCATTCGGTTCCAAAGTTGTTTAGAGAATTTCTGTTGGGATTATTCAGATTTTATTTAATCATTATTGGAGATTGGATTTTTGGAGTTAGCATTTGATGGATATTTTATCGCTTAGTTATTTGTGATCATTTGAGATCGACTCAATTGTTTATATTATGGATTGATTTATTTATGTCTCATATCTGTCTCATGCTAAGAATGGTATTTTATTTACTCACGCCTGGCTTAGTTTTGGTGGCGACCGACGCCAGAATTAGGCGGGGTGTGACAAAGAATCCCTTACAACGAACTTTTATTCAAGGGACACCTTTTGTCCAGGCCATTGTGGGTTTTCCTACCCCGTCGAAATTTAAAGCCCTTGTGGTGACCCCCAAATACGATGGAAAGACAGATCCTGTTCTTCATATAGAGCAATATCAAGCTGCCGCCGATATCTATGCTGTCCCCGACGAGATGAGATGTAGAGCATTCTCAGGAACTCTTACTGGACCTGCCCAGATATGGTACAACAACCTTCCTCGGGGTAAGATTTCTACTTTCTTTCTGTTGGCCGAGTTGTTCATCGACAATTTCTGTTTTGGAGCAAAGCCAGTAAAATGGGTAGCACACTTGTTAAGTGTTAGACAAAAATCTGGTGAGAGTACAAGAGATTACATAACTCGTTTCAATAACGAGAAGCTGGAAGTCATAGATTATGAGGAGAAGACAGCAATCACCGCCTTGATGAGTGGGTTGTTGCCTAATAAGTTGTATTACACTTTGGCGAAAGATCCACCTAAAACTATGTCAGAGTTCATGGCAAAAGCGGCCAAAATCATGAATGCCGAGGAAGCTATGACTGCAAAGAAGATTATGGATAAAGACACCAAGGTGGAAGTCGACAAGTCTAAAAATAAAGAGCATAAGGGCAATGGCGGTGACAAACGTTCCAGAAATAATAAGTCATCATGGGAAGTCCTGAAGGAATTCGATAATTACACTCCCTTGAAAATGGGTATTAATCATGTCTTGGAAGAAATCAAGAATAGCGAGGAAGTAAAGTGGCCGAAGAAACTGAGGTCAGACCCTGATGCGAGGAATAGGGATAAATATTGCGAGTTCCACAAAGATCATGGCCATATGACTAAAAATTGCATAGCTCTTCAGAATGAGATTGAAACACTCATCCGAAGAGGAAAGCTAGCAAAGTATGTTGATCGGGGAGGTGAAAGAAGAAATAATGATCGAACTAGAGAGAGATCTAGATCTCCTCATCGAGCAGAGGAGAAAAAGAAGAAAGGCCATGAAGATGATGCCGAGGATGACCCGATCTTCCCAAGAAACCAAGGCAGCCAGAACGACAGGTATTTTCCATACGTTTTGGGTCATTTGATTGTAATGTTATTACAGGAGGAGATGCAGGAGGAGGAGATCTTACTGCAGAAATAAAAGCTTACCTCGGAGAGGCACAAGCTTGCTCGTACATTCAGCGAATAAATTTGGCCGAGGAGGATCGTCCGAGGAAGGTAAACAAAGAGAAGCTGGTTATTGGCTTTTCAAAAAATGACCTGGCAGGTGTTCTTTATCCTCACGACGACCCTTTGGTGATCAAAATGAGAATGAAAGAAGTAGTGATTTCAAGGGTGCTGGTAGACAATGGCAGTTCGGCAGACATCATGTACTATTCATGCTTTGACAGTTCAAATTTGAAATTATCTTAATTGGAACCTTATCACAGACCTCTCTTGGGTTTTGCTGGCGAGAAAATTTTTCCACTTGGGATGATCAAGTTGGATATATTTATTGTAACTTGGCCTGCTTGTCGAACAGAAAGAATACGCTTCTTTGTGATGGATAAGAATGTGCAGTCAACTTACAACATCATCATGGGGAGAGTTGCTTTGAAGAAGTTCGAAGCAGTTTCATCTACAGTACATCAGTGTTTAAAATTCCCAACAAATTTTGGAGTAGGAGTTGTGAAAGGTGATCAAAAAGTAGCTCGAGAATGCTATTATTCATCTGCCGAGCAAGAGTAGCTTGAAGAGTCAAGGAAAAAGACTACTACTTACCAGGTGGATGAAAGTACATAAATTGAAACACTTGATCCAAGAGATGAATCCCAACTTGTAAAAGGACAGGTGGTGGAATCTACAGAAAATGTTATTCTGGACGACGAATACCCTGAACGAACAACTCAGATAGGTTCGTCGTTGGATACTTCAATAAAACAGGAGTTGATAACTTTTTTGAGAAACAGAAAGAAAACTTTTGCATGGATTCATGAAGACATGCCAGGAATAGATCCAAACTTCTTATGTCATGAGCTCAATGTGAATAAGGAGATCAAGCCTGTAAAGCAGAGAAGAAGGGTATTTAGCCCCGAGAAGAATCAAGATATTCAAGAGGAGGTCGACAAACTCCAGAAAGCCCAATTCATTGAAGATGTGAAGTATCCAGACTGGTTGGCAAATGTGGTGATGGTAAAGAAGAAAAACAATAAATGGAGAATGTGTGTTGATTTCACTGATCTCAACAAGGCCTGCCCAAAGGATCACTTCCCATTGCCCAGAATTGACCAAGTAGTGGATGCTACCTCGGGGCACGAGCTGCTCAGCTTCATGGATGCTTACTCTGGTTACAACTAGATCAAAATGAAACCTGAAGACAGGGAAAGCACTTCTTTTATTACCCCTAGGGGAACTTATTGTTATAATGTTATGCTTTTTGGTTTGAAAAATGCAGGAGCGACATATCAGCGGCTGATGAACAAGGTTTTTACCGAACAAATCAGTTGCAACATGGAAGTCTATGTCGACGATATGCTGACAAAGAGCAAGAAAGCTGTTGAGCATCTAGTTGACTTAGGTCAGACCTTTGATCAACTGGATAAATACCAGATGAAGCTCAACCCAACGAAGTGCACCTTTGGAGTACGAGAAGGAATGTTCCTCGGGTAAATCGTCAATCAGCGAGTCATTGAGGCAAATCCAACAAAGATCAAAGCTCTTTTAGGGTTGCGATCTCGAACGACGAAGAAAGAAGTGCAGAGTCTTACAGGACGAGTTGCAGCGCTCAATAGATTTGTATCTCGAGCAACTGATAGGTGCCTTCCATTCTTCAAAACACTCCGAAAAACTTTCGAGTGGAATGATGAATGTGAAAAAGCCTTTCAAGACTTGAAGAAATATCTGGGAACAGCTCCCCTGCTGTCCAGGCAAGTGATGGGAGAAAAGTTGTACTTATACCTGGCAGTATCAGAGAATGCAGTCAGCTCGTCATTGATCAGATTGGAGAACGGAGTCCAGAAGCCAATTTATTACACAAGTAAGGCTTTCCGAGGTGCAGAGATCAGGTACCCAAAATTGGAAAAATTGGCATTAGCATTAATTGAAGCAAGTAGAAGAATGAGGCCTTATTTCCAGGCCTATACCATCGTCGTATACACCGACATGCCATTGAGACAAGCCCTTCATAAGCTAGAAAAATCAGGAAGACTGATGTATTGGGCAATAGAGCTTGGTGAATATGATATTGTATATGAACCCAGATCGTCATTAAAAGGACAGGCTGTAGCAGACTTTATAGAAGAATTTACATATCCTGATACCCCCGAGGAGCAAAAGTTGCTCGCTAACCAACCTGTGGATGTTACAGGATCAACAGACATGAGTCCAGATCAACTCTGGTTGTTAAAAGGACTTGTGGATGTAGAAAGATCATCAAATTCAAACCCAGACCAACTTCGGTTGGTAAAAGGGCGAGAAGAGATGGTCGACGAAGAACAAAAAATGCCAGGGGAGGATGAAAGGAAACAACAGATATTTCACCGAGGAACTCTATCAGAAAAGAAATTTGAAAACGAGTTACCTATATGGAAATTATATGTAGATGGGTTATCTTGCACAATAGGTTGTGGGGCAGGGATTGTTTTGAACACCCCGAACGAGATTGACGTGGAATAC
Source organism: Sambucus nigra (assembly GCA_949130495.1). Taxonomy (NCBI): domain Eukaryota; kingdom Viridiplantae; phylum Streptophyta; class Magnoliopsida; order Dipsacales; family Adoxaceae; genus Sambucus; species Sambucus nigra. Next base: position 663,435,939 of record OX422211.1, on the reverse strand, counting down.
GCTTTGCGATTCCAATTCAAAACTTCCAATAATGAGGCGGAGTATGAGGCCATGATAGCAAGTCTTAATTTAGCAAAGATTATGGAAGCACAACAAGTCATGGTATTCAGTGATTCTCAATTAATTGTGAATCAGGTAATGGGGACATATGCAGTTAAAGGAGAATTTATGGTCAAATATCATGCAAAGGTGATGGAGTTGTTAACAGAGTTTGATGTCATTCAATTGATCAGAATACCGAGAATTGAAAATGCACGAGCAGACGCACTGGCCCGATTAGCATCAGTTACTCGTACCGACTTGCGGAGAACGATACCAATCGAAGTACTAGAAAGTCGGAGTATAGATGAAGACCTGACGATGAATATTATTACCCTTGATTTAGGACCATCTTGGATGGATCCCATCAGGGCATATGTAGAGGAAGGAGAATTACCGGAGGATAAGATCGCTGCCAAGAAATTGAAGTTTAAAGCTGCTCGGTATGTACTAACTAATGGTGTTTTTTATAGACGAGGAATCATGGCAGGTTTGTAAAGATGTGTACATCCCTCCGAGGTGAAAGAATTGATTGAAGAGATCCATGAAGGGTCTTGTGGAGCCCATGTATCAGGTCGGACACTGTTGCAAAGGGTGATGACGCAAGGATACTACTGGCCAACGATGAGGGCTGATTGTATAGCCTATGCTAAGAGATGTGATAAATGCCAACGTTTTTCCTCCGTTCGACGAACTCCACAAGCATTGTTGACACCCATAACTTCCCCTTGGCCTTTTGTCATGTGGGGAATTGATTTGGTTGGACCACTGCCAACGACCCGAGGAAGATTCAAGTACCTCGTCGTCGCAGTGGATTATTTTACTAAGTGGGTAGAAGCTGAGCCTCTGATTGATATGACATACGAAAAGGTGTACCAATTCGTTTGGAAGAATATCATCTGCCGATATGGTCTCCCTCGTGCCTTCATCACAGACCATGGAACACAATTTGATAACGAGGAGTTCGCCGCCTATTGTCATCAGTCAAAAATTTGAAGTTCATTCAGCACCAGGCCATCCTCAAAGCAATGGGCAGACTGAAGTGACGAACAGAACATTATTAAATGGTTTGAAGAAGAGGCTAAGTGAGGCTAAAGCTAATTGGATTAATGAGCTATAGTCAGTATTATGGGCTTACCGAACAACTCCCCGAGCAGCGACTGGAGAATCACCATATATGCTGGCATTTGGAAGTGAGGCTGTAATACCTGCCGAGTTGGGTCTTCCAACACACAGAGTGCTGAATTTTAATTCCCCAGTCAGCGACCTGATGAGGAGATTAGATTTGGACATGCTCGAGGAAGTTAGAGAAGAGGCAGCCATTAGGAATGCTGCTTACCAACAACGAACAGCCCTGTTCTACAACAAGAGGGTGAAAAAATGCGATTTAAAAGAAGGAGATTACGTGCTAAAGAAGGTCATTCAGAAGCATAATAAGTTGGAAGCAAACTGGCATGGACCTTACCGAGTTACCGCAGTTGTCCGACCAGGAACTTACCGAATAGCGACTCTAGAAGGAGAGGAATTTAAGAATGCATGGAATGCTGAACACCTATGCAAGTATTATCAGTGATGTAAAATGTAAAGCAGTTCCATCAATATGAATAAAACAATGATACTTCACAATCTTCTCTCCTTTTATTGAAAGTTTTTCGGGTAATACTAGTGTACAACACTACGCTGCTCGACAGCAAAAAGAAGACGATAGTTCAGACCCACGACCAACTCCGGTTGGTAAAAGGGCGAGAACAAACTATACTCCTTTGGTTAGGAGGCATACACTAGCGTGACCAACTCCGGTTGGTAAAATAACTAGTGGACACTAATAGTTCAGACCCACGACCAACTCCGATTGGTAAAAGGGCGAGAACAAACTATACTCCTTTGGTTAGGAGGCATACACTAGCGTGACCAACTCCGGTTGGTAAAATAACTAGTGGACACTGATAGTTCGAACTCAGACCAACTCCGGTGGGTAAAAGAGCGAGAACATGCGATTCCTAAAAATGCCAATCTCGGTTGGTTAAGAAACAAAATATGCCAATTTATGTTGATCAGAAGGTAAAACTATTCCAGAAAATACAAAATATTCCAAACTGAACCAAGTATGGTTGGTCGGGATCAAAAGCCACTAACTGTAGTTGGTCGACGAGGATAAAATTATCGACCTTGGTTGGTCGGACACATTTTATGAAAAAATTTAAAATTTACCAAGTATGGTTAGTCGGGGATAAAAACTCTCACTAACTATAATTGGTCGACGAGCACAATTTAACAACTTTGGTTGGTTGGAAAAATTTTAAACATTTTTATACTCATTACTTCATTATTAAGTGATCGAGCAACATTACTGATACTTCTAACTTTTTATTACTAGATTGGTCGATGAACCACAAAGTATTGTTATGCAATCACAAATATAAAAGTGTTAGACAAGTACAAAACAATAGCAATACAGATTTGCAAACAGAAAATGAAAGTCTTTCATTAAAATTCAAAATGAATTACAAATTACATGTATACTAACTATTACATTGAGATCCCTACTCTATTGGTTTCTTTCCCTAAGCTTTTGAAATAGGTTCCTCGCCAGCAGGTGGATCATTTAAAGTCTGAGGAGAATTAATAAAATTCAAGTCCTTCAGCATTCTGACATTCATTACTGAAGGTGTGTCCAATAGATGCTCGGGACGAGATACCTCGATCTGAGAATGAAGATTGTAGTCACCGAGGTATTGTGCAATTAAGCTCCGAGGAATAGCACGAGCTGGGATCCATTCCTTGTCCAAATTGAACGGTGTCACAGGCAAGTCAAGTACCCCAGGGTCATAATAGTCCCACAAGTAATGTCCCTGTTCAAGTTTCAACACGCATAAGGCATTCAACTAGCCTTGTTTATATCCCTCATTAGTGGCATTCTGGATACGAGCATCTAAATGGAATAGTGCCTCGTTGTACCCAGCCATCCAAAATTCCCTGGGCTGTTTATGGAATTGGAAAGTTAGTCTCTCCAACTGCTCGTGAAGTTTTTTTGCAAAAATGTCCTTATTCTCTAAAGCAGACTTCGTCGCAGTAAGTTGATCCTCCAAAGTTAGGATTTTCTTGGACATTTCAGACAAAGCCCAATCTTTTGCATTCAATTGGTACGCTTGAGTTTCCAATGTTGATCGAGTACGAGCTTCTTCAACATTACGACTAAGAGCTCTTGATCCTCCCCAAGCAGGACGAGAACTTGGTTCCTCGATGACATTCTGAGCAACATTTCCTCGCCCACGAGAACCTCTTCCTCGTCCCCGAGTAGAAGTAGAAGTACCAGATCTTCGCAGGATATCCAACTCTTGCCTTAATTTGGCATTCTCAACTTCTAAGAAGGAAAATCCCTCATCGGTCACTGGGATTACCGCTATTGAAGAAGAGGCTGCAGACTTATATTGTGCTAGCTCTTTCTGCAAATTATTATTCTCTTGCTCCAGCAGTTCAGCAATTTGTCTACAAGCTTCAACTTCTCCCTTTAGGGTCCTCTCCCTGACATCATACCCAGTAAGGAGTTTGTTGTAGCCCTTCTCGGCAGAAAGCTGTTGATATTTCTTTTCATACCCCTCATGTAACAAGGCATTTGACTCCTTGTACTGAGTCTGAAGATCTTCTAGAGTATATTGAAGCTCCTCGATCATATCATAGTAAGCCACGTTATTGGCCACAGCTCGATCAAGTAAGCCCTTCAGGTATTGATAAGCTTCTACTGCCTGCTCTGAAGCACCATGGCCAAGGATGTCGGCAACTTCTGATGCACTTAGGTCTGTGTGACCAGCTTTATAATATTCATGGCATTGTTGCATCAACTTTGTGTCATTAGCAGACAGAAGATCCATCCTGGCCAGAAACTAACAAAGAACGAAAAAGAAGATCAAGACAGAGTACAGATAGAGAAAGAGGCAATCATATGGAGGAAAAGAACTCAAATTTTATTAGATCATATGGCAAAGTTACAAAGATCTGGGATACAAAGTACAAGTAAAAAGAAAAACAGAAAGAAAATACCGAACAACTTCACACCTTTTCCTTGTCTCCCAAGACTTTCTCGGGAGGCTGGGACGAGGAGCTTGGTTGCTCGGTGGAAATAATGAGTTGGTTGGCGGGAGCTGGAACTTGTTCTGGAGGAGCTGGCATAGATGAAAGCTCCTCGTCAGCAGGCTGGGTAAGGATGAGATCACCCACTACCATTGAAGATTCTTCTGAGGCAGCTTCGTCCTCTTCTTCATCCTCGATGGCTGGGGGAGGACCAGGGAGATGCTGTTGAAATAACTCGAAGTCCTCGCTCACCTTTAATTCTTGCAAAGCAGCAACCCAGCCATCTCGGAAGTATTTCAAACTTCCATATTGCACCTGAGTCATCATGGCAGCTGCTCCCTTGTTCCATCCTTTGTCCCAACCTGTGTTGAAAGACTTCTTTATTTCCATCTTTCTTTTCATTTTCTCCAAGGAGAGCTTCTCGGATAGAAGGTCCTCGGAGGCTTTCAGCTTGGCCTCCAACTCCTCCTTCTGACGATTTGCTTCGCGCAGAAGGATCAGCTCTTCCTCAGCTGATTTCAGCTTATTTTTAAGATCCCCGAAAGTAGTGAGCTTCTCGGCGTATTTCTTATTCTCTCTTTCCAAGTCCTTCACTTTATTTCCCAACTGCACCTTCTCTGCTTCAGATGCAGCCAATTTCTTCTCCCATTCACCTTTATCCTTGTCGTACTTCTGAGGGGATTCCTTCAGATATTGGGTCAAACCCTGGAATGCATCCTCTACTCCAGACGAGGAGCTTGAAGCCTTGAGCGCTTCATCTTTCTTCACAATGGTGTTAAAGCAACTCACCAGCTGAAAAAAGAAGGTAGTGATGAGTTAGTGCCGAGATACATATATTGATAAAAAGGAAAGAAGAATTCAAGATAAGAAGAAACTTACTGAAGCAATGTGACGAGTAGCTAGGGATGTCAGCATATCCCTAGACATGTTTTCCTCGATGCCTTGGACTTCAGGAATAGTCCAAGTCTTTACCGAGCTCATTGCAGAGCTCGGGGGAATAATGGTTGGAACACCAGCTCCACTAGTTTGGAGCTGGGGAATGACTTCAGAAAAACTAATCGAGGAGGACTTCTTCAATCTCCTCGGTGTCTTCTCAACAACCTCAACCAAAGAAGAATTTTTGGTTGGAGAGATAGTGATTACTTCCACAGGCGCATCCTTCTGTACATGAGCCACTGGGGGCTTCTCGGCGGCCTTCTGGAGAGCAACAGAAGGGGCAGCATCCATTTTCTTTGTCCCCTTTGGGACATCAGCTTTATTTATCTTTCCATCTCCAGCAGAGGAGGTCTCTTCAAAGAGAGCAGGAACTCTTCTCTTGCCCATCCTCTGACTCAAAGGAATGTGAGAGTCTGGTGAAGAGTCTTCAGAAGCTGGCAATGGTTCGCTAATGCTAGCCACAGGACGAGCAGTAAAAGAGGATGTATAGCTCCTATACTGCAGCAAGTATGAAGCAGACCTAATGTGCTCGTCTACAACCTTCTGATGCAAACTCCAGATATGTTTTAAATGCTTGATATTAACTTCTGTTTCTTTTGGAGTTTTTCTCTTACTGTCAACTGCAAATAAAAACATAGTGAAATATCAGTCATACATTTTGTCAAACACAATGAAATCATAATTTCGAAAAACAAAATAAGATGAAAATAACCTATCCCATTGCCATATGGAGGGCATCTGGGACCCTCATATACTGCATCTCCAACCAAAGGGGCATGTTGCCAATTTTTTATAACTACTTTATGTTCAAAATAATCCATGTTAGCATCAGGGAGGTTGACTACTAGAGCCCTATTCAAAAATCTAGTTTTTAAATAATAAACATTGTCTAAAACAGCCCATCTATAACAGTACATAATCTCAGGAATTCCTATACGAGTTCCATTAGTTTGATTTAACCTATACACCCCATTAACTATTCTCCATGTGTTGGGAGCTATTTTTGCAGGGACAACATCGAAATATTGACAGAACTCTAAACACAAAGGGTTTGGTGGAAAAGAAAATCCACATTCAGCAATAAAGAGGCTAGGGAACCAATGTCCCTCAGCCAAATTAAAATAAGTTGAAGGCTCAGAAAGACTTTCCAAAGTTACCCAAGAAGGAATAGAAAAGTCAGAACGGAATTTCTCAAGAGATTCGATAATATAAACCATGGTGAATAAAAAGAAATGAAGGAGAAGGAAGAAAATCTTACAGGAAAAAGGAGATCTGTTGATAAACAAACGAAGAAAGGGATGAACGCACAGAAGAGAGAAAAGCTATAGAAAACTCGAAAGCAGAAATTGAAAAGGTAGAAGACGATGGGATTGCCTCTGAGGCTTAAATACTTTGCCTTGGGAAACGGAGAAAGAAATGATTACAAAAAAGAAACTATTACGCTACCGGCGGCTAAAAGGACAAAAAGGGCACGAAGATCGAAGCGCTTATAAAAATGCAAAAAGGCGGATTCTGCGAATTTGGACGGAAATTCAAATACGAAGAAAAGGCTCCTAAAGCCCAGGAAGGACATTTAATATTTCCATATACCGAGAAAGAATGTTCCATACTCCTCAAAGTTCGAAATATGAAACATTGGGGGCTTCTGTTGATACCAAAATTAGTATGTTGATGTGGACAAATAATAAAGAAGACACGTGTCAATAGACGTGGCACAATAGCAACGAGGAAGATTATTCCCCCGACCAACATACTCACTCCGAGGAACACCAGTCTTCCGAGGAACACCAACCCACCGAGGAACTCTTGTCCTCCGAGGAACTCCAATGCTCCGAGGAACTCTTGGACGACGAGCAACTAAGGCGGCTCGAGCTGCATCTCGATCGCAGCATTAATTGCCAGATAATCAACAGTTCAACTATTCATTGAATGCTTATCATCTTGACGCACACGTTTGAAGAGCATTAAATGAATTACCCTTTCATATGTGTATCATTTAATGTAACACTCTTTCATGTACAGCCTAAGGGCTATAAATACCTTGTATCACCCTCATTCAAGGGGACCAAAATTTCTTGATAGCACTTGTAATCGAGAATTCCCAAACACTCAGCAATAACATAACAGTGGACGTAGGCCATTCATATAAGGCTGAACCACTTTAAAATCTTTTGTCTCATTCATTTATCTGTGATCGAATAATTAGAGTAATCTAGTTTTTTACATCAACAGCAAGTATTATCAGTGATGAATAAAATGAAGATATTCTGCCGAATTCTTTCTTTTTATTGAAAGTTTTTCGGGGAATACTAGTGCTACACACTACTCGGGACAAAACTCGGCAAAGCTCAGGCTACTCAAAAATTTTCTCGAAAACGCCAACTAAGGTTGGTCGAGAAACCAATATTCCTCCGGGAAGTAAAGCTACCAATATTCCTCCGGGAAGTAAAGCTACCAATATTCCTCCGGGAAGTAAAGCTACCAATATTCCTCTAGGAAGTAAAGCTACTTGTATTCCTCCGGGAAGTAAAATTTGTATTCCTAAGGGAAGTAAAACTATATGTTTCTCGAGAAATAAAAGTTTTTTTAAAAATACCAACTTATGTCGGTTAGGAAGTAAATATATTCTCGAAAATGCCAACTTCAGTTAGTCGGGAGGTAAAATTATTTTAAAAAGACTAACTATGGCTGGTCGGGGATAAAAATCCACCAACTGTAGTTGGTCGATAAGGAAAATTTACCGACCTTGGTTGGTCAGAAACATTTAAGAGAAAAATCTACTAACTATGGCTGGTCGGGGATAAAAACCCACTAACTGTAATTGGTCGACAAGTAAAATTTAACGACCTTGGTTGGTCGGAAACACTTTAAACATTTTTTATACTTGTAACTTTATTGCTAAGTTGGTCGAGAAAAAAAAACTTTATTATTAAGTGATCGAGCAACATTTTCGATACTCGTAACTTTTTAATTATTACTAAGTTGGTCGAGAAACAAAACATTATGTTTGCCAAATGACTACCACAACATCTTTTATACTCGTAACTTTTTAATTATTACTGAGTCGGTCGACAAACAACACATAGATGTAAAGTATTACAAGACAATAGCAATTAAGATTGCAAACAAAAATGAAAGTCTTTCATTGAATTCGAAATAAATTACATTGATAAGGAAATGTATACAAATTTATTACATTAATATTCCTATTCTACTGGTCTTTTCCCCTTTGTTTTTGACACAAGTTCCTCGCCAGCAGGCGGGTCATTTAAAGCCAGAGGAGAATTTATGAAGTTGAGATCCTTTAGCATCCTGATATTCATCACGGATGGTCGATCTAAGAGGTGCTCAGGACGAGATATCTCGGCATTTGAATGGAGATTGTAATCACCGAGATATTTGGAAATCAAGCTCCGAGGAATGGCCCGAGCAGGGATCCAACTCATATCCAGTTTGTATGGTGGCACAAGTAAGTCAAGCAGCCCGGGATCATGGTAGTCCCACAAGTAATGACCCTGTTCGAGTTGCAGCACACCTAAGGCATTCAACTAGCCCTGCTTGTAGCCCTCATTATTGGCATTCTGGATATGATCGACCAAGTGGTATAGCGCTTCGTTGTATCCAGCCATCCGGAACTCCCTGGCTGTTTGTGGAATTGATATGTTAGTCTTTCTAGCTGCTCGTGGAGATTTTTGATGAAGATCTCTTTGTTCTCCAAGGTAGACTTCTGCATGGAAAGCTGCTCTTCCAAGTCCCTGGTCTTCTTTGACATTTCAGCCAATTCCTAATTCTTCGCCATCAGCTGGAAGGCCTGGTTTTCTAATGCAGACTGAGTCCTCTGTTCCTCGACAGGGATCCGAGCTGCTCTTGCTCGTCCCCGAGGAGCTCTTGCTCGTCCCCGAGAAGAAGAAGAAGGGCCATCCCTTTTCAAGGTTTCCAACTCGTCCCTCAAGTTGGCGTTCTCGACCTCCAAGAACGAAAATCCCTCATCAGTCACTGGGATCAAGGTTTTTGAAGTGGAAGCTGCAGACTTCAACTGAGACAACTCTTTCTGCAGGTTGTTATTTTCTTGCTCTAATAGTTCAGCTATCTGTCTGCACTCCTCGACTTCGCCCCTCAGAGTTCTCTCCCTCACCTCGTAGCCAGCAAAACGCTTCTCGTACCCCTTGTCAGCATTGAGTTGCTGATACTTCTTCTCATACCCCTCATGCAAAAGGGTAGTGGACTCTTTGTATTGTTACTGAAGATCTTCGGTGCCTTGGAGATCCTCGATCATGTCGTAATAAGCTACATTTTTCCACTGTTCGATCAAGTAGACACTTCAGATATTGGTATGCTTCAACTGCTTGTTCAGAAGCATCTTGGCCGAGGATGTCGATGACTTGTGCTGCACTCAGATCTGTGTGACCAGCCTTAAAATAATCATTGCATTGCCTCAGCAGCATAGTATCATGAGCAGATAATAATTCCATCCTGGCCAAAAACTAGCAGAGGAAGAAAAGCAATAATCAATAAGAATCAAGACAGAGTATGAAGAAGAGACAACAGTATGAATAAATACAAGTTCAAGTTTTATTATATCATGAAGATCAGAAGTACAAGATTTAGAGTTACATATTCATGGTTACAATTGGCAAAAGAAAAATATAAATAGAAACCCGAACAACTCTACACCTTTTCCTTTTCTCCCAAAACCTTCTCGGGAGGCTGGGACGAGGAAGTAGGTTGCTCGGAGGGAATAGGAAGCTGCTTGGGGAGCGCTAGCAGTTGCTCGGAAGAAGTAATGATTTGCTGAGGTTCCTCGAGAGCAGGATGGATGGCTAGGGGATGATCTCCCATCACCATAGAATATTTTTTGAAGGCAGCTTCGTCCTCTTCAAAGTCTTCAGGAGTTGGAGGGGGACCAGGGATGTATCGCTGAAAGAGTTCGGAATTTTCATCCACTTTCATCTCCTGTAGAGCAGCGACCCATCCATCCCTAAAGTACTTAAGGCTGCCATATTCTACTTGCGACACCATGGCAGCCAATCCCTTGTTCCACCCCTTATCCCAGCCAGCACTGAAGGACTTCTTCACAGCCATTTTCCTCTTCAACTTCTCCGAGGAAAGCTTCTCGGAAAGCAAGTTATCAGCAGCTTTCAATTTATTCTCGACCTCCTCCTTTTGACGACTTACTTCCTGAAGTTGACTTAACTCCTCTTCGGCAACCTTGAGTTTATTTTCAAACTCCTCAGCATTCTTGAGATTCCCTTCGAGCTCTTTATTTTTCCCCTCCAAGTCCTTTATTCTCTTCTCCAACTCCTTGGAGACCTCAACAACCTGACCTTTTTCCTGCTCGTTGGAGGCAAGCTTGTTCTCCCAGATCGCCTTGTCAGTAGCATATTTCTGGCGAGAATCTTCCAAGGACTTCGTCAGGCCCGCCAGAGCTTCCTATACCCCAGATGAGGAGCTTGAATCTTTAATTGCTTCATCCTTCTTCAAAATTATATTAAAGTAGCTCACCAACTGTAAAAAGAAAATGAAAGCAAGTCAGAAACAGAAATGACAAGGGAAATATGAAAAGTTCAAAGTAATGAGACTTACAGAAGTAATATGGCGAGCAGCTAACGAAGTGACCATGTCCCGAGTAAGGTTTTCTTCAGAACCTTGGACCTTGGGAATAATCCAAGACTTTACCGAGCTCATGACAGAGTTCGGAGGAACAAAAGTAGGAACCCCAGTTCCATTAGCTGGGGGCTGAGAGATGGTGTCAGCCAAATTGACCGAGGAGCTTTTCTTCCTCGGGGGAGCAGGAATAGATTCAACCAAGGAACAACTCTTGGTCGGTGATATTACAATCACTTCTCCTGGAGCAGCAGCCTTGCTCGGGGCTACTGGAGGCTTCTCGACGACCTTAGCAGGAGCAGCTAGAGGAGCTGAATCAACTTTCTTTGTCCCTTCTGGGACATCAGTCTTACTTCTTTTGGTCTCTCCAGCACCAGAGGCAGGCTTCTCGAATAGGGTGGGAGGTCTTCTCTTCTTCATCCTTTCGCTTAAAGGAATGTATGATTCAGGCGAAGAACTTGCAGAGGCTGGTACTGGTTCTGCTTCACTTATCACCGGACGAGCAGTGAAAGAAGTGGTGTAGCTCTTATCCTGCAGAAAGTACGAGGCTGACCTAATGTGCTAGTCAGCAACACTCTGATGCAAACTCCAGATAAGTTTTAAATGTCTTATATTAACAACTGCTTCCTTTGGACACTTTCTTTTGCTATCAACTGCAAATAAATAAGCATCACAATATCAGTGGTACATTTTATCAAACATAGAAGAAGCATAATTTCAAAATAAATAAAATGAAATAAAAATAACCTATCCCATTGCCATGAGGAGGGCATCTGGGACCCTGATACACTTCATCTCCAGATAAAGGAGCATGTTGCCAATTTTTTATTACAACTCCGTGCTCAAAATAATCCCTATTAGCATCCGGGAGATTGAATACTAAGGCCCTATTCAAAAATCTAGTTTTTAAATAAAAGGTGTTATCACCAACTGCCCATCTATAACAAAACATGATTTCTAGAATTCCTATGCGAGTTCCATGGATTTGATTTAACCTATGAACCCCATTAACTATTCTCCATGTATTTGGGGCTATTCTAGCAGGAACAACGTCAAAGTATTGACAGAATTCCAGACATAAGGGATTGGGTGGAAAAGAAAATCCACACTCAGCAATAAAGAAACTGGGGAACCAATGTCCCTCAGCTAAACGGAAATAATCAGAAGGCTCAGAAAGCTCTTCCAGAACAACCCAGGAAGGAATAAAAAAATCAGAGCGAAACTTATAAAGAGATTCAACAGGGTAACCCATGATGAATAAAAGAAATGAAGAAGAAGGAAGAAAATCTTACAGAAAAAGAGTGGATCTGATGACAACGAACGATGGAAGAAATGAATACACAGGAGAGAAAGAGACGATGGAAAACTCAAAAATACAAATTTGAAAAGGTAGAAGACGATGGGAGTGTCTGTGAAGTTTAAATACCTTGACTTGGTAAATGGTAAATAAATGATTACAAAAAGAAACAATTACGTTACCGGCGGCTAGAGGAACAAAAAGGGCTCGGCAATCGAAGCGAGAAGAAACGATTACGCTACCGGCGGCTAAAAGGACAAAAAGTACGCGGAGATCAAGGCGGTTATGAAAATTCAAAAAAGCCTGATTCTACGAATTTGGAAGGAGAAATAAATACGAAGGAAACACTCCTAAAAATCAGGAAGACCATTTAAAGCTACCATATTCCGAGAAAGAATGTTCCATACTCCTCAAATTTCGAACTATGAAACATTGGGGGCTTCTGTTGATACCAAATTTAGTCTGTCTACATGGCCCAATTGAATGAAGACACGTGGCAATCTACGTGACAACAACAAACATTTTCGAGGAATTCACACGCTTCGAGGAACCATACTACAACGAGGAACACTGCTTCCCCGAGGAACAAGAACTCTCCGAGGAACTCAGACGCTCCGAGGAACAAGAACTCTCCGAGGAACTCTTAGACACCGAGATGTTTAGGCGGTCCGAGTTTCACCTCAAACAAAGCATTAATAGCAGGATAACTAACAGTTTGACTATTCATTAAATTCTTATCATTCAGACGCACACGCTTAAGGAGCATTGAATGTATCACCCTTTCATATGTACATCATTTAATGTATTACCCTTTCACATTACAGCCTTGGGGCTATAAATACATTGTGCAATCCTCATTATAAGGGGACCGGAATTTCTTGAGATAACTTGTAATCGAGAATTCCCATACAATCATCAATAACATAACAGTGGACGTAGGCCATTCTTATAAGGCTGAACCACTTTAAAAATTCTTTGTCTCATTTATTTATCTGTGATTGAATAATTAGATATGATCTAATTTTTTACATCAACAGTCCATATAGGGGGGGATTTTTTAACTTTTTTTAAAATTACTTTGTATATCGAACAATATATAATTATTAATAATTATTAGATTATTGTCCATATGGGGGTTGGCCAATGTGGGTTTTTAGGTGTATCTGGTGGGTATTCTTTAGTGGTTAATTCTAGATATTATTAATAAAGATAAGTAGGGATCTTTTGGTATGGCTGAAAATGGCTATATTATTAATAATTATTGTGTGTGTGGTGGGAGGCAGGGGTGGTGTGTGTGCGTGTACGTGTGCGTGTGTGTGGTGGGGGTGGGGGTTGGGGCAGGGTGGGGGAAGGGGGTGGGGCAAGGGGTGGGGGAGGGGGCAGGGATGGGGGGTGGGGGTGAGGTAGGGGTGGGGGGCTGCGTGTGTGTGTATGTGCATAGTGTCCCTTGTAAAAGAATTGATTGATTATTAATTTTTTTAGTAAATTAATATATGATTGCCCCTTATTGTAAATTAATAAATTAATATATGATTAATTATGAAAGTAGGATTGCTCCTCATTGTAAATTAGTAAATTAATAATTGTATACTTTAATTGTTAGTTTAATTGATGAAAATAATTATTTTGTGTGTGGTGAGGGGCAGGGGGTGATGTGTGGGCGTGTACGTGTGCGTGTGTGTGGTGGGGGAGGGGGTGTATGAAAGTAAATTAATAAATAGTGCTCATTTTTATTTGTAGTAATTGTACATATTTGCATGTGTTCTTCTAATTTTTTTTTATCTGTACTAATAACATTTTTTTACAGCAAATGTCTCCTTCAGGTATTAAGGCGAGGATGATGATGCTGGTTATGATGATGTCATCTGGCTCGGTGGTAGCGGAGGCGACGAGGGCTCCTCGGCCCCTAGGCTCCCCAAATATGGCAAATTTGGGATTACCATCGAGAACAAGTCGGAGCTATTAGCGAGATCCCTCGAGCTGGTAAAGACGGTCATCGACCCGGGGTATATGAGTTGGAAGGAGGTGCCATATGAGCTCAAGTTAGCTGTTTGGGCGGCACTACAGGTAATATATTTATATTTATATGAATATGAATATTTCAATTTCGATTTCAATTTCATTTTATTATTTATATTTATATTTATTCGCAACTAACATTGTATTTGTTGGACAGGAACAATTCAACTTGGATCCAAAGCTACGCGATTCCGTCTTGGAGCAGTTGAGGGAGCTACACAAGACGTGGAAGAAAAATATGCGGACAGGGTACTTTGGGAAAACACGAGAGTCCATTATCTAAAGGCATGAATTCGTCCCGCCGAAGGAGCCGATCTCATTGGCACAATGGCAAAAGTTCATTGACAATGAGATCGGGGAGCGACAATTGGCAGCTCGCCAATCGGGGAGGGAAAATTGGGCAAAAAAGACGGGCGTGCACTACTCTGGACAGATGTCTTACACCAAGGTGGAGCATATTATTCTGCATTATTTTACTTTGCGGGGCCGATATAAATTTTACTTTATTTTATTTCAGGGGATAGGGAGTGGCCCTAGGGGTAAGCCACATAGACTCGATACTTATGTGGCTCTTCGGACGAAGAAGGGGAAGGACAAGGAGGTGTCCCCGAGCATCGCGGCCACGATTGTAGTAATCCGACAGTTTACTTTTTGTTAATTACGTTATAATTTTTTAGTTTACTTATTTTACTAATCATGTGCTTTTTGTCGTTTCAGGAAAAGCTTAAGGAAGTGCATGAGTCGCAGTCTGATGCCGACAAGGCATCTTTGTCCACAGACACACTCAGCTAAGTGCTTGGCTCTGATTGCAAGGGGAGAACAAGGGGGTGAGCTCGCGGGTGGCCAAATCTAGGATCATCGGATTGAAGACGAGCGACACCGGGTTGGCTCGAATGATGGATTCACATGACGCGAAACTGTCCCGTTTGGAGGCGACGGTCCAAGATATGTACTCATTCATGAAGCGTACTTTGGGCAGAGACCGTAAGGGGAAAGGGAAGGAGAAGGCGGTGGAGGAGGAGGTGCGGGAGGACGAGGTGCGGGATGACGAGGATGTGAACCTCGCTGCTTCATCATCGACACGTGAGTACTTTGATGATCCACTTCCCTATTTGGCTCCCTTCAACAGACCGATGTCAACACTTGGTTGGCCGAGCGTGTTCATATTGGACGTATTTGATGGCCAGCGGATAGGGAGGGGGTTGAGGGACCTGAATATCGTCCAGGGTGGAATAGTTCATGGACGTGAGCTTCAAGAGATCGAGTCCAAGGTGCTCGTCACGCATGTGATACCCGGGAAGGAGAACTCCCTATTGTGGTTGCGCGAACAATGAGGCACGATGTATATTAGTGGGTGTGTCAATTCGTATATCGTGTGGCTTACTCACCTCCTCACATTTACCCCAGACATGTAGTGACATTATTTTTAAGTTGGTACATTTGAATTATATTTGGATTATATCGTCATGCATATTGTTTCTATTTTGAATGTATATTTGCATTATCTTTAGTTTATTTGGATATATGATGTTTGAACAGGTACAATGTTGTTATAACGGGTACAAATATACTGCTGGGTAGTGGCAGTGGCCATACTGCCCAGCAGATTTTTTTTTAAATTCTGCCCAGAATTGTCACGGTTATTAACGGTGACAAGTCATTGACAAATAAGGTTGTCACGGACTTGTCACGGTCATTGTACGTGATAATATTTTTAAAAATGGTCAAGGCTTTGTCACAGTTATTAACCGTGACTAAACTTGTCATGATCAGGGACCGTGATACGACCGTGATAAGTCTAACGAACTTGTCACGGTCAATGACCGTGACAAGTCCGTGACAAAAAAAGTTGTCTCGCCCCGAATTGTCATGGCCATTGACCTTTACAAGTTGAACTTGTCAAGGTCAATGACCGTGACAATTCGGTAGATTCACAAGCGTGCCCGTCACCGCTGGCGCGGACCCATTACAACAAGGAATTAAAATTAATTAAGTTATTTTTAATGTTTTATTAAGTTCATTAAAAAAGCTCAGTTTTTAGGTTCACTTTAGATCCTCTCCCTACATATATATATATATATATATATATATATATATATATATATATATATAAAGAGAAACATGTTGAGTTTTCTAAAATTAGAAAGACGTATGTGGTATCTTTGCTCTCTCATAATAAAAACCTTATATTATTGTTTTTATGTGATATATTTTCACTTTTCATGTGGACGTTATGCCACAAGGAAAAAAATGGATGTTGATGAAGAGTGAGACATTATAAATTTAGCCAAATATATGATAACAAACATAAAAAAGTGATAATTATTTTATTATTGCATATTTTAATCACTCACTTACATTTGATTATGATTGATTATAGGGAATATGAAGGAGTTGAAAGGCCAACAAAATCCAAAGCACATTCAGCCTATAAATCTCCCCCTTTCTCTAATTTTTTTTATATTAATATGGTTTGACTCGATATTGAGGTCCCATTTCTTTTTATTGGCACTATTTTTTCTTAATCAAGGGGGACAGAGATAGAAATGCCCCTCTCATCATTTCAATTTTACAAGCAAATACAAGTTTGATATGAATTAATATTAATAATGTAATGCATATGTTTTTTTATTTGATTAATGTGTTTGCATGTTGTTGATACCAAATTTAGTCTGCTGACATGGCCCAATTGAATGAAGACGTCTGGTAATTTACGTGGCAACAACAAATACTTTCGAGGAACTCTCACGCTCTGAGGAACCATACTACAACGAGGAACACTGCTTCCCCGAGGAACTCACACGCTCCGAGGAACAAGAACTCTCCGAGGAACTCAGACGCTTCGAGGAACAAGAACTCTCCGAGGAACTCTTAGACACCGAGAAGCTTAGGCGGTCTGAGCAACTCAGATGGTCCGAGCTGCACCTCGAACAAAGCATTAATAGCAGGATAACCAATAGTTTGACTATTCATTAAATGCTTATCATTCAGATGCACACGCTTAAGGAGCATTGAATGTATCACCCTTTCATATGTACATCATTTAATGTATTACCCTTTCACATTACAGCCTCAGGGCTATAAATACATTGTATAATCCTCATTGTAAGAGGACCGGAATTTCTTGAGATAACTTATAATCGAGAATTCCCATACAATCAGCAATAACATAACAGTGGACGTAGGCCATTCTTATAAGGCTGAACCACTTTAAAAATTCTTTGTCTCATTTATTTATCTGTGATTGAATAATTAGATATGATCTAATTTTTTACATCAACAGATTGGCATCGTCTGTGGGAAACGACTGGTAATATCGTTTTCCATAAAAAATAATTCATCAGAAATGGCTGACATTCCAGAATCAAGCAATCGAAACACTGGAAGCCCTCCAAATCCATCTGCTCCGCCAAATATTCCAGATCTGGCTGGAATAATGACAAATCTGGCTCAGGGCCAGACCGTCATGCAAGAAACTATGCGTCAACTCATACAAACCCTCTATGGCGGTGCACCAACCCATTCAAGACCACGAAGTTTTCAAAGAAATACCTGTGCATCTTCTTCACGTACTAGGCGTACCAATTCATATCGTAATGAGGAGTCTGAAGATTTTTCTTATCAACCTGGACGAACTTCGTCAGTGCGGGCCACAGATACTGAACAACGTGTCACTCTCTCTCCAGAAAGGACTAGTGCACTAGAGAGGTTAAGCAGGGCATCACCTTTCGATCGATTAGATCCTAGGAGAAGCAAAAGTCCTCCTAGAGCCCCATCGAGGAGTTTTCGACGACCATCAGACTTAAAGGAAGGATCTGCCCAGTCGCGACCAGTTTCTCGTCAAGATAGATCCCAGGAAGCCACCTCAACGCGATCAGTTGCTCGAACCAACAGGCCCGAGGAAGGAAATGATACATGGAAAGGCTCTATTCAAAGGCTGGAGGATAGATTGGGGGAAATGGTTAAAGCTAAGAACCCTCTACAACGAACCTTTGTTAGAGGAACACCTTTTGTCCAGGCTATTATAGATTTTCCAACACCATCAAAGTTCAAAGCACCTGTTGTGACACCTAAATATGATGGAAAGACAGACCCTGTCCTTCATATAGAACAATACCAAGTTGCAGCCGACATCTATGCTGTTCCAGATGAGATGAGATGCAGAGCATTCTCGGGAACTCTTACCGGATCTTCTCAAATATGGTATAATAATCTTCCTCGGGGTAAGATCTCAACCTTTCTTCAACTGGCCGAGTTATTCATTGGGAATTTCTATTTTGGGGTAAAGCCAGTTAAACGAGTAGCACATTTGTTAAGTGTTAGACAAAAGCCTGGTGAAAGTACCAGAGATTATATAACTCATTTTAATAACGAGAAACTTGAAGTTATTGATTATGAGGAGAAGGCAGCGATTACCGCCTTGATGAGTGGACTACTGCCTAACAAGTTGTACTATACTTTGGCCAAAGATCCACCTAGAACCATGTCGGATGTGATGGGAAAACCGTCCAAGATTATGAATGCTGAGGAGGCTATGGCTGCGAAGAAGAACATGGATGCCAAAGAAACCAAGGTGGAAGGTGAAAAAGCTAAGAAGAAAGAGCATAAGAACAATGGAAATGACAAACATTCAAAAAACAGGTCGGTCTGGGACATGATGAAGAAATATGATAATTATACTCCTTTTAAAAAGGATATCAACCATGTTTTAGAGGAAATCAAGAACAACGAGGAACTAAACTGGCCAGAGAAAATGAAGGCAGACCCTGATAAGAGGAATAAGGCGAAGTATTGCGAGTTTCATAAAGATCATGGCCATATGACCAAAAATTGCATAGCTCTTTAGAATGAGATTGAAACACTCATCAGACGAGGAAAGCTAGCAAAGTATGTTGATCGTGGAAGCGAAAGAAGAAACAATGACCGAACGAGAGAGAGGTCTAGATCTCCTCGTCGAGCAGAGGAGAACAAGAAAAAAAACCATGAAGTTGATCCCGAAGACGACCCCGATCTTCCCAAGAGACCAAGGCAGCCAGAACGTGAGGTATTTTCCATACGCTTTGGATCATTTGACTGTAATGTTATAACAAGTGGAGATGCAGGAGGAGGAGACCTTACTGCCGAGAGAAAAGCTTACCTCTGTGAGGCTCAAGCTTGCTCATACATTCAACGAATAAATCTAGCTGAGGAGGATCGCCCGAGAAAGGTGAATAAAGAGAAATTGGTCATTGGTTTCTCAAAGAATGACCTTGCAGGTGTTCTATATCCTCATGATGACCCACTGGTGATCGAGATGATAATGAAGGAGGTTATAATTTCAAGAGTACTGGTCGACAATGGTAGCTCGGAAGACATCATGTTCTACTCGTGCTTCGATAGTTTAAATTTAAAACTATCTCAACTGGAGCCTTATCATAGACCCCTCCTCGGTTTTGCTGGCGAGAAAGTTTTTCCATTTGGAACGATCAAGTTGGATATATTTATTGGTACGTGGCCTGCTTGTCGAACAGAAAGAATACGCTTCTTCAGGATGGATAAAAATGTTCAGTCATCATACAATATCATCATGGGAAGAGTAGGATTGAAGAAGTTTGAGGTTGTACCATCTACGGTGCATCAATGCCTGAAATTTCCAATAAATTTTGGAGTAGGAGTTGTTAAAGGTGATCTGAAAGTAGCTCGGGAATGCTATTATTCATCTGTCGAGCAAGAGGAACTGGAAGAATCAAGGAGAAAGACTACTACCTATCACGTGGATGAAAGTGCAGAAATTAAAACATTAGATCCTAGATATGAGTCGCAACTCGTGAAGGGCCAAGTGGTGGAAGCTACTGAAAATATCATTCTGGACGACGAGCACCCTGAACATACTACTCAAGTAGGTTCGTCGTTGGAAGCCTCACTAAAACAGGAATTGATAACTTTCCTTAAAAGCAGAAAATAAACTTTTGCATGGAGTCATGAAGATATGCCTGGGATAGACCCAAATTTCTTATATCACGAGCTCAATGTGAATAAGGAGATCAAGCCAGTAAAGCAGAGAAGAAGAGTGTTCAGCCCCGAGAAGAATCAAGCTATACAGGAGGAAGTCGAGAAGCTCCAGAAAGCTTACTTCATTGAAGATGTTAAATATCCAAACTGGTTTGCCAATGTGGGGATGGTAAATAAGAAGAACAACAAATGGAGGATGTGTGTAGACTTCACCGACCTCAACAAAGCATGCCCAAAGGATCACTTTCCATTGCCCCTAATTGATCAACTGGTGGATGCTACCTCGGGACATGAGCTGTTGAGCTTCATAGATGCTTATTCTGGCTACAATCAGATTAAAATGAAACCTGAAGACAGGGAGAGTACTTCTTTCATTACCCATGGAGGAAGTTATTGTTATAATGTTATGCCTTTTGGTTTGAAAAATGCAGGTGCGACATATCAGAGGCTGGTGAACAAAATCTTTGCTGAACAAATCAGTTGCAATATGGAAGTCTATGTTGACGATATGCTGACGAAGAGAAAAAAAGCTGTTGATCATCTAGTTGACTTAAGTCAGACTTTTGATCAACTAGATAAATACCAAATGAAGTTGAACCCGACGAAGTGCATATTTAGAGTACAAGAAGGCATGTTTCTCGGATCCATTGTCAACCAATGAGGCATTGAGGCGAATCCTGAAAAGATCAAAGCTCTATTAGGGCTGCGATCTCCAACGACGAAGAAAGAGGTGCAAAGTCTTATAGGACGAGTAGCAGCATTCAATAGATTTGTATCATGAGCAACTGATCGATGTCTCCCATTCTTCAAGACACTCCGAAAGACTTTTGAGTGAAATAATGAATGTGAGAATGCTTTTCAAGACTTGAAGAAATACTTGGGAGCACCTCCACTGTTGTCCAGGCCGGTAATGGGAGAAAAATCGTACTTAAACCTAGCAGTATCAGAGAATACAGTTAGCTCGGCGTTGATAAGAGTGGAGAATGGAGTTCAAAAACTAATCAATTACACAAGTAAGGCCTTTCGAGGAGCAGAGATCAGATATCTAAGGCTGGAAAAGTTAGCACTGGCGTTGATTGAGGCGAGTAGAAGAATGAGGCCATACTTCCAGGCTCATACTATAGTCGTATATACTGATATGCCATTGAGACAAGCCCTTCATAAACCAGAAAAATCAGGGAGATTGATGTACTGGGCAATAGAGCTCGGTGAATACGATATAGTCTATGAACCCAGATCATCGCTAAAAGGGCAGGCTGTAGAAGATTTTATAGCAGAGTTCACCTATCCTGATACCCCCGAGGAGCAAAAGTTGCTCGCTGATTAACCTGTGGATGTTACAGGACCAACAAATACTAGCTCGGACCAACTCCGATTGGTAAAAGAGCAAGTAAATGTTACAGGATCATCAAATTCGAGCTCAGACCAACTCCGGTTGGTAAAAGGGCAAGAAAAGATGATCGACGAGGAGCAAGAAATATCAGGGGAGGATGAAAGGAAGCAACAAATATTTCACCGAGGAACTCTGTCAGATCATAAGTTTGAAGACGAGATACTTATATGGAGGCTATATGTAGATGGCTCATCTTGCACAACAGGTAGTGGGGCAGGGATAGTTTTGAGCACTCCGGATGAGGTCGACATGGAGTACGCCCTACGTTTCCAATTCAAAGCTTCCAATAATGAAGTTGAGTATGAGGCCATGATTGCAGGTCTTGATTTGGCAAAAATTATGGAGGCGCAGGAAATTATTGTCTTCAGTGATTCTCAATTAATTGTAAATCAAATGTTGGGAATATATGCAGCCAAAGGAGAATTAATGATCAAATACCATGCATAGGTGATGGAGTTAGTATCAGAATTTGGTGCAATTCAGCTGGTTAGAATACCAAGAATAGAGAATGCAAGAGCAGATGCCTTAGCTCGATTAGCATCAGCTACTCGTACCGAGCTACGAAGAACAATCCCAATTGAAGTTTTGGCTGGTTGGAGTATAGATGAAGATGTGGCGATGAACTTTATCACCCTTGATTTAGGACCATCTTGGATGGATCCCATCAGGGCATATATTGAGGAGGGAGAATTACCAATTGACAAGCTCGTAGCCAAGAAACTGAAGTTTAAAGCTGCTCGGTATGTATTAACTAACGGTATTTTATATAGACGAGGAATTATGGAAGGTTTGCAGAGATGTGTACATCCCTCTGAGGTGAAATAATTGATTGAAGAGATCCATGAAGGGTTCTATGGAGCCCATGTAGCAGGTCGATTGCTTTTACAAAGGATGATGACGCAGGGATATTACTGGCCGACGATGAGGGATGATTGTGTAGCCTATGCCAAGAAATGTGACAAGTGCCAGCGCTTTTCCTCCATCCGAAGAACTCCACAAGAATTGTTGACACCCATCACTTCCCCTTGGCCATTTGCCATGTGGGGAATAGATTTGGTTGGACCACTACCGACGACTAGAGGAAGGTTCATATACCTCGTCGTCGCAGTGAATTATTTTACTAAGTGGGTGGAAGCTGAGCCTCTCATTGATATGACGTACGAGTAGGTGTACCAATTTATTTGGAAGAACATCATTTGTCGATATGGTCTTCCTCATGCTTTCATCACAGACCATGGAACACAATCCGATAACGAGGAGTTCGTTGCCTATTGTCATCAATCAAACATGTTGAAGATCCATTCAGTACCAGGCCATCCTCAAAGCAATGGACAAACTGAAGTGACAAATAGAACACTGCTGAATGGTTTGAAGAAAAGACTGGACGATGCAAAAGCAAATTGGATCCACGAGTTACAGTCAGTACTGTGGGCTTACCGAACTACTCCCCGAGTAGCAACTGGAGAATCTCCATATATGCTAGCGTTTGGAAGTGAAGCTGTTATACCTGCCGACTTGGGCCTCCCAACACACAGGGTACTGAATTTTAATTCCCTTATTAGCGACTTAATGAGAAGATTGGATTTAGACATGCTCGAGGAAGTTAGAGAAGAAGCAGCCATCAGAAATGCTGCATACCAACAACAAACAACTCTATTCTACAATAAGAGGGTGAAGAAGTGCGACCTGAAAGAAGGAGACTATGTGCTGAAGAAAGTAATTCAAAAGCACAATAAACTGGAGGCAAACTGGCATGGGCCATATCGAGTTACAGAAGTTGTTCGACAAGGAACTTACCGAATAGCAACTTTAGAAGGGGAGGAGTTTAAGAATGCATGGAATGCAGAGCACCTACGCAAGTATTATCAGTGATGAATAAAATAAAGATATTCTGCCAAATTCTTTCTTTTTATTGAAAGTTTTTTGGGGAATACTAATGCTACACACTACTCGGCAAAACTCGACAAAACTCGGCAAAGCTCTGGCGACTCAAATTTTTTCTCGAAAACGCCAACTAAGGTTGGTCGAGAAACTAATATTCCTCCAGGAAGTAAAGCTACCAATATTCCTCCGGGAAGTAAAGCTACCAATATTCCTCCGGGAAGTAAAGCTACCTATATTCCTCCGGGAAGTAAAGCTACCAATATTCCTCCGGGAAGTAAAGCTACTTGTATTCCTCCGGGAAGTAAAATTTGTATTCCTAAGGGAAGTAAAACTATATGTTTCTCGAGAAATAAAAGTATTCCTAAAAATACCAACTTATGTCGGTTAGGAAGTAAATATATTCTCGAAAATGCCAACTTGAGTTGGTCGGGAGGTAAAATTATTTCAAAAAGACTAACTATGGCTGGTCGGGGATAAAAATCCACCAACTGTAGTTGGTCGATAAGGAAAATTTACCGACCTTGGTTGGTCAGAAACATTTAAGAGAAAAATCTACTAACTATGGCTGGTCGGGGATAAAAACCCACTAACTGTAATTGGTCAACAAGTAAAATTTAACGACCTTGGTTGGTCGGAAACATTTTAAACATTTTTTATACTTGTAACTTTATTGCTAAGTTGGTCGAGAAACAAAACTTTATTATTAAGTGATCGAGCAATATTTTTTATACTCGTAACTTTTTAATTATTACTAAGTTGGTCGAGAAACAAAACATTATGTTTGCCAAATGACTACTACAACATTTTTTGTACTCGTAACTTTTTAATTATTACTGAGTTGGTCGACAAACAACACATAGATGTAAAGTATTACAAGACAATAGCAATTAAGATTGCAAACAAAAATGAAAGTCTTTCATTGAATTCGAAATAAATTACATTGATAAGGAAATGTATACAAATTTATTACATTAATATTCCTATTCTACTGGTCTTTTCCCCTCTGCTTTTGACACAGGTTCCTCGCCAGCAGGCGGATCATTTAAAGCCAGAGGAGAATTTATGAAGCTGAGATCCTTTAACATTCTGATATTCATCACGGATGGTTGATCTAAGAGGTGCTTAGGATGAGATATCTAAGCATTTGAATGGAGATTGTAATCACCGAGATATTTGGAAATCAAGCTCCGAGGAATGGCCCGAGCAGGGATCCAACTCATATCCAGTTTGTATGGTGGCACGGGTAAGTCGAGCAACCCGGGATCATGGTAGTCCCATAGGTAATGACCCTGTTCGAGTTGCAGCACATCTAAGGCATTCAACCAGCCCTGCTTGTAGCCCTCATTATTGGCATTTTGGATACGATCGTCAAAGTGGTATAGCGCTTCGTTGTATCCAGCCATCTAGAACTCCCTGGGCTGTTTGTGGAATTGATATGTTAGTCTTTCTAGCTGCTCGTGGAGATTTTTGATGAAGATCTCTTTATTCTCCAAGGTAGACTTCTGCATGGAAAGCTTCTCTTCCAAGTCCTTGATCTTCTTTGACATTTTAGCCAATTCCTGGTTCTTCGCCATCAGCTGGAAGGTCTGGTTTTCTAATGCAGACTGAGTCCTCTGTTCCTCGACAGGGATCTGAGCTGCTCTTGCTCGTCCCCGAGGAGCTCTTGCTCATCCCCGAGAAGAAGTAGAAGGTACAGACCTCTTCAAGGTTTCCAACTCATCCCTTAAGTTGGTGTTCTCGACCTCCAAGAACGAGAATCCCTCATCAGTCACTAGGATCAAGGCATTTGAAGTGGAAGCTGCAGACTTCAACTGAGACAACTCTTTCTGCAGGTTGTTATTTTCTTGCTCTAATAGTTCAGCTATCTGTCTGCACTCCTCGACTTTGCCCCTCATAGTTCTCTCCCTCACCTTGTAGCCAGCAAAATGCTTCTCGTACCCCTTGTCATCATTGAGTTGCTGATACTTCTTCTCATACCCCTCATGCAAAAGGGCAGTGGACTCTTTGTATTGTTGCTGAAGATCTTCGAGGGTGCCTTGGAGATCCTCGATCATGTCGTAATAAGACACATTATTGGTCACTGCTCGATCAAGTAGACACTTCAGATATTGGTATGCTTCAATTGCCTGTTCAGAAGCATCTTGGCCGAGGATGTCGACGACTTGTGTTGCACTCAGATCTGTGTGACCAGATTTAAAATAATCATTGCATTGCTTCAGCAGCATAGTATCATGAGCAGATAATAATTCCATCCTAGCCAGAAACTAGTCGAGGAAGAAAATCAGGAATCAATAATCAAAACAGAACATGAAGAAGATATAACGGTATGCAAAGACAAAAGTTCAAGTTTTATTATATCATAAAGGTCAGAAGTACAAGGTTCAGAGGTACATATTCATGGTTATAATTGATAAAAGAAAAATACAAAGAGAAACCCGAACAACTCTACACCTTTTCCTTGTCTCCCAAAACCTTCTCAGGAGGCTGGGACGAGGAAGTAGGTTGCTCGGAGGGAGTAGAAAGTTGCTCGGGGAGCGCCAGCAGTTGCTCAAAAGAAATAATGATTTGTTGAGGTTCCTCGTTAGCAGGCTGGATGGCTGGGCTATGATCTCCCATCACCATAGAAGACTCTTCGGAGGAAGATTCGTCCTCCTCTAAGTCTTCAGGAGTTGGAGGAGGACCAGGGATGTGTCGCTGAAAGAGTTCAGAATTTTCATCCACTTTCATCTCCTGTAGAGCAGCGACCCATCCATCCTTAAAGTACTTGAGGCTGCCATAGTCCACTTACGACACCATGGCAGCCAATCCCTTGTTCCACCCCTTATCCCAGCCAGCGCTGAAGGACTTATTCACAGCCATTTTCCTCTTCAACTTCTCCGAGGAAAGCTTCTCGGACAGCAGGTTATCAGCAGCTTTCAATTTTATCTCAGCCTCCTCCTTCTGCCGATTTACCTCCCGAAGTTGAGCCAATTCCTCTTCAGCAACCTTGAGCTTATTCTCAAGCTCTCCAGCATTTTGGAGCTTCTCGTCGATCTCTTTATTTTTCCCTTCCAAATCCTTTATTCTCTTCTCCAACTCCTTGGAGACCTCAACAACCTGAGCTTTCTCCTGCTCGATGGAGGCAAGCTTGTTCTCCCAGATTGCTTTGTTAGTAGCATATTTCTGGCGAGAATCTTCTAAAGACTTCGTCAGGCCCGCCAGAGCTTCCTCCACACTAGATGAGGAGCTTGAAGTTTTAATTGCTTCATCCTTCTTCAGAATTATATTGAAGCAGCTCGTCAACTGTGAAAAGAAAATGAAAGCAAGTCAGAAACATAAATGACAAAGGAAATATGAAAAGTTTAAAATAATAAGACTTACAGAAGCAAGGTGGCGAGCAGCAAATGAGGTAACCATGTCCCGAGAAAGGTTTTCCTCAGTACCTTGGACCTCGGGAATGATCCAAGACTTTACCGAGCTCATTGCAGAGCTCGGGGGAACAAAAGTTAGAACACCAGTTCCACTAGCTGGGGGCTGAGTGATGGTGTCAGCCAAATTGACCGAGGAGCTCTTCTTCAGCTTCCTCGGGGGAACAGGGATTGATTCAACCAAGGAGGAGCCCTTGGTCGGTGATATGACAATCACCTCGCCTGGAGCAGCAGCCTTGCTCGGGGCCACTGAAGGCTTATCGGTAACCTTCACAACAGCAACCGAGGAAGGTGCATCAACTTTCTTTGTCCCTTCTGGGACATCAATCTTACTTCTCTTAGCCTCTCCGGCACCAGAGGCAGGCTTCTCGAAGAGGGTGGGAAGTCTTATCTTCTTCATCCTTTCACTTAAAGGAACGTGTGACTCAGGCGAAGAGCTGGTACTGGCTCTGCGTCGCTTATTACTGGACGAGCAGTAAAAGAGGTGGTATAGCTCTTGTACTGCAGCAGATATGAGGTTGACCTAATGTGCTCGTCAGCAACACTCTGATGCAGACTCCAGATAAGTTTCAAATGTCTTATATTAACATCTGCTTCCTTTGGACACCTTCTTTTGCTATCAACTGCAAATAAATCAAAATTAAAATATCAGTGGCACATTTTGTCAAACACAGAGGAAGCATAATTCCAAAATAAATAAAATAAAATAAAAATAACCTATCCCATTGCCATAGGGAGGGCATCTGAGACCCTGATAAACTTCATCTCCATATAAAGGAGCATGTTGCCAATTTTTTATGACAACCCCGTGCTCAAAATAGTCCCTATTGGCATCCGGGAGATTGACTACTAAGGCCCTATTTAAAAATCTAGTTTTTAAATAAAAGGTGTTATCACCAACTGCCCATCTATAACAAAACATTATTTCTGTAATTCCTATGCGAGTTCCATGGATTTGATTTAATCTATGAACCCCATTAACTATTCTCCATGTATTTGGGGCTATTCTCGCAGGAACAACGTCAAAGAATTGACAGAATTCCAGACACAAGGGATTAGGTGGAAAAGAAAATCCACACTCAACAATAAAGAGACTGGGGAACCAATGTCCCTCAGCCAAACGGAAATAATCAGAAGGCTCAGAAAGCTCTTCCAGAACAACCCAGGACGGAATAGAAAAATCAGAGTGAAACTTATCAAGAGATTCAACAGGGTAAACTATGATGAATAAAAGAAATGAAGAAGAAGGAAGAAAATCTTACAGAAAAAGAGTGGATCTGATGACAACGAACGATGGAAGAGATGAATACACAGGAGAGAAAGAGACGACGGAAAACACGAAGATACAAATTTGAAAAAGTAGAAGATGATGGGATTTTCTGCAGCGTTTAAATACTCTACCTTGGGAAAAGGAAAAGTAATGATTACAAAAAGAGACGGTTACATTACCGGCGGCTAAAAAGACGAAAAGGGGTGCGAGAATCGAAGCAGACATAAAAATTCAAAAAGCCTCATTCTACGAATTTGGAAGGAGAAATAAATACGAAGGAAACACTCCTAAAAATCAGGAGGATCATTTAAAACTACCATATTCCGAGAAAGAATGTTTCACACTCGTCAAATTTCGAACTATGAAACATTGGGGGCTTCTGTTGATACCAAATTTAGTCTGCTGACATGTCCCAATTAAATGAAGACGCATGGCAATCTACATGGCAACAACAAATACTTCCGAGGAACTCACACGCTCCGAGGAACCATACTACAACGAGGAACACTGCTTCCCCGAGGAACTCACACGCTCCGAGGAACAAGAACTCTCCGAGGAACTCAGACACTCCGAGGAACAAGAACTCTCTGAGGAACTCTTAGACACCGAGAAGCTTAGGCAGTCCGAGCAACTCAGACGGTCCGAGCTGCACCTCGAACAAAGCATTAATAGCAGGATAACCAACAGTTTGACTATTCATTAAATGCATATCATTAAGACGCACACGCTTAAGGAGCATTGAATGTATCACCCTTTTATATGTACATCATTTAATGTATTACCCTTTCACATTACAGCCTCAGGGCTATAAATACACTGTACAATCCTCATTGTAAGAGGACCGGAATTTCTTGAGATAACTTGTAATCTAGAATTCCCATACAATCAACAATAACATAACAGTGGACGTAGGCCATTCTTATAAGGCTGAACCACTTTAAAAATTCTTTGTCTCATTTATTTATCTGTGATTGAATAATTAGATATGATCTAATTTTTTACATCAACACATGTAGTACATATGGTTGGTATATATTTGTAAATTCCAAAACAAAATATTTTTAAATAAGAACTGCAAATCGCTTGCGGATCACATGGGTCTAAAATCTAGTTTTATTGAAAAGTTAAGGCTTCCATCTTTAATTATACTTGTGCAAAACGTTTGATGTCAGTTTGGAAAGATAAAGAAGGAATGCTTTGACTAAAAGAATTAGGGAATATGGGTTATACTCATACTGACTTCGAAACTTCGAATAATTATAAATTTCTAATTTTTCTCTTGACAAAGCACAAGTATAAGCAATAAACACGCACTCATACAAAATGCAAGGCAAAGATAAAGGAAAAGATATAATTTCTTCCATACTAACTAAAGACAAGATTACAAACGAAGAAGAAGGGAAATCTATAGGAGTCTCAAATATCATTGTCACAACCAACTTCGATATTCTTAGGCCACCAATTATATATTTAAATTTGTAAGAACACCCGTTATGAATAAAGATATTTTTAAATTAGAAAAAAAACTATCACTCTCCGCTAAAGAAATCCATATTAATAAAATCACTTTATCCTTACATCATTAATTGTAAAAAAATATATTATTTACAATTTTAAATTCTTGTTGTTAATATTTAGGGATAATTATATTTAGGTCCCATTTGTCGGGTCAATATTCTTATAAGTCCTATTGACTTTTCAACAATCCTATAGGTCCTATTCCAACTTTTTAGGGAATTTTTTTCACAATTTTACCCTTTTATAACTAATCATCCGTAAGTTACATAAGTGGTTGGACTTTTTTATAATCTTTAAATCATCACAACTTTTGATTCACAAATTCGTTTTTCATAAAATTACTATTTTTGAAATCCACGACGAGTTCTATCAAACAAGATCCATGAAGGCTATAAAATTCCAAAGAAAAAAATTTACACAAACAGTAAACTTTACTGTATGCACTAGAATATGAAATAGTTTTATATATGTGACATTTTCACAAACAGACACTACATAGTGTATATATATATATATATATATATATATATATATATATCGGGTGGATCCAAACCCTTTTTTTTTCAAAATTACCTTATATCTAAATGTTCGCGCTAGTGGTATCCAATCCTTACCACCATTGTTGGAGCTTCAACGACCTTCGTCAGAGCTCCGATTTGGGGTGGGTAAAGGTGGCATGTGGTGCCGCTGGCATCTATAACATTTTCACAAACATTAACATTTACTGTGTTCATATAACACAGTGTATATATATATATATATATATATATATATATATATATATATATATATATATATATATATATATATATATATATCATAAGGGGCACCACATGCCACCCTTACCCACCCCAAATTGAAGCTCTGATGAAGGTCGTTGAAGCTCCAACAATGGTGGTAAGGATTGGATACCGCTAGCGCGAACCTTTAGATATAAGGTAATTTTGAAAAAAAGGGTTTGGATCCAAAGGATATATATATATATATATATATATATATATATATATATATATATATATATATATATATATATATATATATATACTGTGTAGTATTACCACAGTAAATGTTACTGTCTGTTTGTGAAAATGTCACATATATAAAACTATTTCATATTCTAGTTCATACAGTAAAGTTTACTGTTTGTGTAAATTTTTTTCTTTGGAATTTTATAGCCTTCATGGATCTTGTTGGATAGATCTCGTCGGGCAGATTTCAAAAATAGTAATTTTGCGAAAAACGGATTTGTGAATCAAAAGTTATAATCATTTAAAGATTAAAAAAAAGTTCAACCACTTATGTAACTTCCTCAAGCAATTTACGGATAGTTGGTTTTAAAAGGGTAAAATTGTGGAAAAATTCCTTAAAAAGTTGGAATAGGACCTATAGGATTGTTGAAAAGTCAATAGGACTTATAAGAATGTTGACCCGACAAATGGGATCTATGTGTAAAGACCCATAATATTTATTACATGCTAAAAATATTTTAATCTTGTAATAGTGACATATACATATTTTTATTTACAAATATATATGTACCGACCCTACTAAAAATGTTAAAAATAGAATTCACAAATATATTATACTCGTATTTATAGTGATGCTAAAATAAACCATCGTGTTTTTACTAGTTTGGTCATAATGGTAATGTGTAATATTTTATTTGCGTCATTAATAAAAATGCATTGAAGTTACAAACTGAAACCTATAATTTTGTCATGTGAACTCATAAGACAATCTCACCTAAAAATAAAATTTTGTAAAAAATGAAAAATTAATAAAAATAAGAGGAAAAAAGTGAAATGTGAAATCATAATTCCATGTCTCTTAAGTTATCTGATCTTCTCATATTTTCTCTTATTATAATTACTTATTAAATTTTTCTTGAAAAAATTTGGACTTGTATGATCATTTTGAACTTATATTTTTATTTTGTAAAATTTAAGTTTTCAACTTATAGTTATAGTGCATTTTTATTAGTGGCCCAAATATATGATCAAAATATTTTTTTCAATGAATAAATATTAACAATCAGTATTTGAAAAACAAAAATTATATATTTTTATAACTAAGGAGATAGGCATAAATTGCTTTTAGTAATATGATTTTTTTATGTATGTGCGTGTGTATATATATATATATATATATATATATATATATGTGTGTGTGTGTGTGTGTGTGTGTGTGTGTGTGTGTGTGAGAGAGAGAGAGAGAGAGAGAGATTTTTATAAGTTAGGGTGTCTTTTATCATAATCGGTATACTTATAAATTTTAAAATATATAAGAGGTTCCCTAATAAAATGGTGTACTTACTAGTTTTAAAAGGTGCCTTTATCGACAACCATAATCATAGCTCGTTCTTAAGATCATCAAGGACCTCAATCAAGTTAGATACTTTTAGGTTCTTTGTCAATCTTATTTTTTCCTTTTAGGACCTCAATATAAACCATTTTATATCCAATCAAGTGATTGACAAATTTTTAAGTTATTTCATTTATTGCATGCTTCGAAGTACGGAAAACAAGGTAAGTGAAACTGACAAAAAAAATTCCAAAAGAATTAGAAAGAAAATAAGAGACTTTCCAAGGTTGGGTTCAGCGGGTTCTGTACCATTATTATCTCTACCAAGCAACTCATTACCATGTCAAAGTCAGGGCGGTTAGGGTCATCCTCAACTACCCTTTCTATGAAACCTAAAGTGTTTAAAAAATGATTTTGCATGATAACAACACAATTGATGTATTATCATACTTCATTAACTTCTCTCTAATGTACTTGAAATAAAAACACTCACTCGATACATGACGAGCTACATTATAAGGATCATATCATCCATGCAACCAAGATCTCAAGATCACGAGCATTGCAATGAAGGTCCAAGTCGTGAATCCAAGACAAGGAAGAACTATAATCCAACTTCAAGAAATGAAAGGCAATCCAAGCCAAAACATATTCCCAATCGATGAAGAAATGATGTCCAACCTTGATGCCAAGCCATGTTCATACAAGTCACTAAAAAATAGAGGCATACAAGCAAGCTCATCTCATCTCAAGCCATACAAGTTTAAGTAAGACAACATACATCAAATAAATCATGAGATCCAAATTCATAAAATCATATATACCATGAGCTCATGTATAAAGAAAAGAAAATATATGAAGATCAAGAACAAGCATATGCAACCTTCGCAATCCATGCAAGAACAAAAAAGAGTTTCAAGATTGAAAGAATTAAGTCAACCAAGCAACAAGAAGATGATCAAACCAAAGCAAAAACAAGCATCATTTCAAGAGCAAAATACCAAGCTAAGTGATCAAAAGAATATAAAAAAATTGTTCCCAAGTTCCAAAGGTTTAGGTGATTTTGAAAAGACATAAATAATCTCAGAAAAGCAAGTACAACCTCAAACCTTTGTCCTAAAATAACCCTAAACCACCCTCTAAAGTTTGATAACATTTGGAAAAAAAAAATTCTAATATGGAGTCAATTCCATGTCATTATACAATTATAATGTCAACTCTAGAGTTAACTCTATATCCTATTATTTTAGGCCTAATGGGGATACTTTTTATTGGACCAAAATTTAAAAGGAGTTTTCAAAATGGATTCTCTACACATAGAGTTGACTACATACAAATAGAGTCAAATCCAAGGGCATTTTTATCAAAAATTTTAAAAACTATTTTTTTTAAATTTACATTCCTAAAGCCACTGAATTTACCAATATATCATTCAAGGGCTAGTTTTTTTTTCTTGAAAACCCTATAAAAAGACCTCTTTGGCTTATATTCTAAACACACAAGCTTTTACAACATCATCCCAAGATTGTGTCATCCCAACATCATTACATTATCAAGCCTGTGTCATCCATCTTTGAGTTTCTCAAGAAAGAAACCAAGTTTTAATCCATTTAGTAGTTTTTTACTTAAAACTCCATTAAATCCAAAGCTTTAAAAAAAACATTTGAGATAAGTCCAAGATCCCTTTGGAATTTTTAGACACAAAAAGTCCATTAAAACCAAAGCTTCAATATAACCCAATTGAGCTATGTTGAATCCAAATATATTCTTTAGCAAAGTTCACACCCTTCCCCACTTTGGTTACAAAATAATTGTTGTTACTATGGTCAAACTTTATTGTATCTTCATGGGTGGTAGTATCGTAGTTGCGGAGAGTCAAGGTAGGATTGAATATTGGGCTCATGTACGTGTTTCTCTTGGGCAGGGATGAGTTTAGTGTCTTATTGATTATAGTTTGAAAGGTGTGATAAATCCTTGTAAGGTTGTTGGCTACCTTAGTGAACTGAAGATAGTGAAGTTTCTCGAATACCATCTTGAGCGTAGACGTAGGCAAGTCCGAACCACTTTAAAGTCTCGGTTTGCAAAGTTTCTTTAAACTCTCTCTTATATATCACTATTAACTATTTAGATTTATTATTCATTATTTGATTAATTTATTGATTGATTAATTATTAATTGATCTATCCTAATACAATTAACCTTTTAGAAGACAAGTTTTAAAAGTTTTAAATTGCCATCGAATTAATAAATACCCAATTCACCCCTCCCTACTCCTTGGGTATATTTTAGGTTAACAATTAGTATAAGAGACTAGCTCATAGATACTTATTTTGAAAAGTATATTTCGAGTATAAAGATTGAAAAAAAAAACAATCATTTAACAACATCTTTTGGGAAGGTACGACATACCAATTTTTCGCAAAGAAAAATTCATGACTTTGAAAACTAAAGCTTCTTACATTATTCAATTCATTTATTACTATATTTGGAAAATAGTATGTGATAAGAAATAACCTCTACTAGATAAAGCGATCCCTAAAACGAGCTTGAATTAAATTGTGAAAGATATGTTAATTCTATAGTCTTCTCTAAATAATATTGTTACTGGTAAAGTAGCGCATTGCATGAAAGTTAGTGAAATCTGGGATATCCTTATGATAGAATATGCAAACGGAGCTTCCTAAATAATAAATAATAAGTGACTAAATAGTCATCCAAACCAAAGAAAAATATTTTTCTTAGCTCAAAAGATGAAATCGTCTTGTAATGTTATGCCACATCCTCATCCAATGAGGAACCCAAAACTCAACCAAATATACAATAAGATTTCTTAAATATTGAGGTAAATTATATATCCTTTAAGTTAAATAGTCTTTCCAAAGACGATGCGATAAATGCCTATAAACAATTAGAGAAACTTTACAATATATTAGTCCTTAGTTATAAAAACCTCATTGATACCCATATTGTCATTCAAAATAAAAAGAGTTATATGTATCAATTGAAAATGTCGTAAAAAATATATAAAAAAAATGAACCTTGTAAACAAGGAAATCAAAAGGATAATGATCTCTTAAAGGATAAAAATAAATACCCTCATTCTCTTCAAATCGAAAACAATTGACATAAAAGGGGAGTTGTTTTGTCAAAAGATTCTTTTGGAAAATTTGACCAAAGTGCCAAAAGATTAAAGTTACGCTTTGGAAAATAAAACAAAGAAGAAAAAGGAAATTTAGTCTATAAAATAAAATTAGATGAACCCAAAAAAGCATACCAAAAATATCTAAAAACATAAAGAATAATATATATTACACTTTTTGCAAGAAAATAAGTCACACCTAATAAAAATGCCATACTCGGTTACAGATGCACAAACATAAAGCAAAACTATTTGTGCATCATATGTAAACGAAAAGACCATACATATATAAATTGTAAACTTTGTTATCCGAAAAATTATTTCACATATTGTGGTATAACTATTCATATATTGATTACATGTAAATTCAAAAGAAGTACAAATAAACAATAAAAAAGTATATGATTTATCCCTAACCACTGAGGACCTAAAACCCAAAGGGTACCGAAAAGGCAAAAAATGTTTATAGGAACACAGAGGATAACCTACTCACCCAATCGGAACAACGTGAATTACCCAAGAAATCAAATATGATATGTATAGACAAGGGAGGTAGATAAAGTGAATAAATAAGAGAATATTCTTAGAGAAAAGATGAGATCCGATAATAGATACTAGCCCCTCAAAAATATAAAATAAGATAAATAAGTCTTTTTCTCTTTTTCATTATTAGGGACTAGTTTGTTTATACATGCCATATATCCAAACATACTTTTGGGCCGAATTCGCAAACACCTCTTGCTATGTTATAATTAAAGTTACAATTTGGAAGGTAATTAACCAAATCGCTTATTAAATTTGGAGAGGTAAGAAACCTAACATTGGGTATTTCAAAGTACTTGGGTCCAATTGTTTTTTAAATGATAGGGAAAATTTGAGAAAATTTGACCTTAAATATGATGAAGGAATCTTTTGGGGATATTCTATTAATGGTAAAACCTACAGGATTTTTAACAAAAGAACTCATGTCATCTAAGAATCCATGCATGTGACATTTGATGAAAACAACCCCTATGACTCCCAACAAAAAGATTATATTTATGAGGATTATAACCCAGTAACAAAACAAATGGAAACCCTTTCCACAAAACAAACCAAAAATCCACCTCTAGTTGAATAGAAAACTTACAAAGACCTACCTAGAAGTTGGAAGTTCGTTAGTTATCATACCAAAAAACAAATTATCGTAGAAACATCAAAGGGATATTACACCAAATTTGACAAATGGTCACGTACTTGGGTCGTGATTAGGCCAAATCGAGCGTGACCAAATCCATGGGTCATGGACCAAATCCCTAATTGAAGAAGATGGTCGCGAACCCTATCATTATGAAGCATGGTCGTGGAAATGGGTCGTGACCCAAGCGTGTCTAGGCTTCCAACTGGTCACAGACAATGGCCATGATAATGGACCTGAGATACCTCCAACTAGTCACGAATCCCATGTCGTGGCTCAATATAACGTTGTAAATAGTCATGCAAGTGGTCGCGTCTAACAGCGGTGACCAATTATATTATCTTTGGTCCATGAACTGAAACCAAAAAAATCACAAACAAATGGTCACAACTCTTGGCCATGACCCTATTTAACTGTAATAAAAAAATTAAATATGGCCACGACCTAGAGCCGTGAAAAAATATGGGCGCCCAATCATAGCCTTCTACAGGTAGGCATATGTAAGCATTATTTTATTAGCGCAATTTTACGTTTGACGTTTACACTTCATCGAATTTCGAGGACAAAATTCTGTACTAGTGAGGGAGAATGTAATACGACGTGATTTTTAAGCTGTAAAAATCTATTATAAATTAAATATTTTAGAAAAATAACTTTTGGAATTTAATAAATTTTGGGATGTAAAA
Organism: Sambucus nigra; assembly: GCA_949130495.1. Taxonomy (NCBI): domain Eukaryota; kingdom Viridiplantae; phylum Streptophyta; class Magnoliopsida; order Dipsacales; family Adoxaceae; genus Sambucus; species Sambucus nigra. The sequence continues at coordinate 663,399,207 of OX422211.1, read as the reverse complement.
ATGTTAGTTTTAATGTGCATAAAATAAGGTTTTAAGTGGAATTTAATTCGGGAGTAAAATTGAATTTTTCTAAAATTATATATAAAACGTGGGGAGACTGGGTCCGTCAGGCCAACCAAACCGGTTTGGCTCTGGGGGTAAACCGATTTGCATCAGCAGTAGGGGCGTAGGTGGATTTTTTAAGGTGTTTGTGTTCAACTCAAACTCTCCTATTAATTTCCTATTAATTAAACACAAGTTTAAAGTATTTAAAACACTTTTAACCCTTCTAAAAAATCAGTAGCCTCCCAAAATTTTACCTCCTCTCTTTTACAGAGCCTAATGCCCATTAAACACAAGTTTCAATAGAAAATTTGAAGATCTAAATCAAGTTTTCTCAAGAACATTCAGGAATGTGTCTTTGCTATTTTTGCAAGAGGAATGCAACTGTGTAATCATATTTTCGAAACGACTTCTTCACATGCATGAATGCATCTATTGTTCCTCTTAAGTGTTCCATTTTAGATATTGCCTAAACTTTAATAAATGGTATTTTCTTAAAATAAATTAGAAAGATTAATTAGGGAATGTGAAAATAATTTCGGAGCTATTTTTATTCAAATCTAAAAATATATTTAAGACTTGAAATAATCGCATGCTTTGATTGGAGATTTAGACTACGATAGAATTGTGGGACGTTTTGCGCATTAAAATTAAACATATGAATTTTTAATAATGTTTCGACTCACAAAATCACGATTTTTATGTTTATATTTGTAATACCCCGCATTTTTTATTGAATTGAAATTGAAAAAAAAAAACTATGCCAGTATATATATTCGAAATGTTTGGAAATGAAACTATGTTAGTATATATATTCAAAATGTTTGGAAATGAAAAGTTAAAATGAATTCATTGAGATACGAATGTGCGACTTAAATATTAGAAGCGAATTAACGCATAAAAAGATCGAGAAGGTTAAATTTGGGACAATGGCAGTTTTGTAAATAAACTAACCCTGGGTATAAATAGAAAAGAAGGGAATAATTCTTCATTTTATCATTTCACAAAAGGGGGGCTAGAGTTTGGTAGAGAAGGAGAGAGAGTAAGAAGAGAAGAAAGCTAAGAGGATTTCAAGAGGATTCAACTTCTCCATACAATCCAAGGCAAGTTAATAACCTATATGTGTATAATATGTATCTATAATGAAATTTCGCATGAACATGTATTTGGATCCCTAAATTAATATGAAATTTATGTTAAAGATGATATGAAATATATTAGGATCACCCTCTATGTAGATTCAAATGCAATAACATCATTATAGGGATTGAATTGTTGAACAACCTCTTGCATTTGAGAAATTTATGAAATTGAGTACATCGTCATATTAAAAACTGTTTTGAGCTGTTTTGATTCCGAAAATGGATGTTTCGTTCGCGCTGCCCGGTAGAAAATCATATCCTGGAAAACTTTGTAGTTTTAAGTTTTTTCAAAAACGGATCGAAAAATCCTCGAATATGCGTTTTACAGTTCTGCGCAGAAAGTTATCGTGAACAGGTCCGAACTGTATATGTTAGTTTCGGATCTGTTTTAAGCAGGCTATGGTAGCGTGCACGTGAGTTCTTGTAGAAAATCACGTTCTGAACAACTTTGTAGTTTTAAGTTTTTCCAAAAACGGATCGAAAAAATCTCAAATCGGCGTTTTACAATTCTAGGCAGAAAGTTATCGAAAACGGGAGCGAATATTATATGTTAGTTTCGGGTCTGTTTTATGCCGGCTATGGTAGCGCGTTGGCGTGTACTTGTAGAAAATCACGTTCCGAACAACTTTGTAGTTTTAAGTTTTTCCAAAAACGGATCGGAAGAGCCTCGAATCTGCATTTTAAATTCTGGGCAGCATGTTGTTGAAATAAGAGCGCTAAGGGTGTTCATGTTTTTAGAAAGATAATTGTGGTGTTGTGCCTAATATCCTAACTTAATCACATACTTATGGTTATTAGGGATATATAACCTTGAAATGATTTGATGTTGAATTATTAAATTAATGATGTAAATTATGTTATATTGTAAATAATGACTATTGTATAACTCGAGTAAAAGACTTGACACGATTGTATATATACATAAGCGTGAAATTATTTTATATGTATATTGTCAAGTATACACTAGACTAGTCCTCCGGTCGACGTAGCCACATGTTGAATGTGATTTTTTGTGATTGATCTGGTTAGGTTCCGCTCGAGTGCCGTGTCGGAGATAAACCATCGAACACATGGTTGTAATGCGGTTTGGATAAAAAGACCTTGGAACGCCATGTGATTTAGGACTTAGTATGATTGCCCTTGTCATGTAGTATTGGAGAATATTTGTGTGTAGGCCTAGTGTTACAACTTGTTCCCCCGGGTAACGATAGTGACCCGATATGACTTGTTGTGTGAGATATTATGCTTGTGTCTTAAAGTAATATCCCGAATCGATGCATTTGATATTATACTTGAAGAAAATATTTTGTTACATTAATTACTAAAATAAGATTAATCATGATTAATCATGATACGATATGAGACTACATGTTACTCGAGTTTGGACTGGGTAGTCACGACATAGGAACATTGGTTGGGTAATTGAACAACTTAATTACTGGAGACGAGTAATGATTAGTGTGCTTTCATTATAAGTACATCTTATAATCTTATAGCTTATTTTCTTGCTTTGGATTCCTGTAGCCGTGGAGTTATTCTATTTTAATTTATGTCATTTGTTTCCCTTTTCTTGAGGGTGGTATCAGAGAATAATATCATTTTATTTATATTTGGTATTTGAGAGAATTGTTGTATTACTCTTTTCCGTTTTGTGTTGGGCCGCATGTATTGGCATTTTATATTTTTAGTTTGAGATTACTGATGGATTATTACAGTTAATAGTTATGAGTTGGTTTCACTTGTTATAGCTTTTATGATGTGATATGGTTACACGTATGAAAGCGTACATATTTACTTTACTGCGTTTATTTAAATTTTGTTTCTAATGCCAACATATTGACGCTCCGCTTAAATTTAATTGGGCGTAGCTAACCGAATTAGATATAAAAATCAGGATTGTCATAATATTGTAGAATGGATTTACTATTGTATGATATCGTGCATAGGCATATTAAAAATGGAATCTTATGTTAACCGGTAAAATATCACTTGAATGGAAATTGTTAAATTTGACAACTTGTGTGATGAGTGGTAAGACTTGTTTAATTATATAATCAAACGGACATATTGTGGATGGCATTGTAATTGGAAGAATTGTGGCTATAAATTAAAAATATCGTTTATTTAAATGTTGTTTGTGTTAATATTTCGACACCGCATAGACGTTGGGATTTTTGGGTAGTTATGCTTTTACCCTAATTTGTAGGTTGCTTTCTAGGTATGGGAGGCCTCATTATTGTCAACACTTTCTAGGTATGGGACTAATAAGTGTAGGTTCGTACTATTGGATATTTTTTGGGTGGGTATAGGTAGTACGCCGTCATGTGTTTTCAATTAGCCTAGGTGTGAGAATAGGTGGTGATTCGTGATAGGTATTCTTCCTAAGTGATAGGCTACGAAATACTTATGGTTTTGGGGATCTCTAGGTATGAGACTAGGGATAATTTAGGCTAGAATACCCAAATAAAGGGAGGGGGTATTAAAGACTAACGAGTAATTGATAATTAATGCCTAAGACAAAGATTGGGTAGTAAAATAAATATGTGTTTCCAATATGTGCAGAACTAACGAAAATTGGTAGGTTGGCTATAGTGAAGTGGGTGTTTGTTGGCGTCGCCAATATGTGTAGGGCTAAAGATTATTAAGCTATCTGGCTATAGCGATGTGTCGTGTGTGGAACATCAATAATATGTGCAGGGATAACGAAAATTATGTCAGCTGGCTATAGTAATGGGATAGTTATGATGTACTGATAACTTTAGGTAGGTCCGAATATGTACAGGATCAATAGAGAGGTCAGCTCGCTATAGTTCGCTTTAAATAATAATTTGATTAAACTCATTAAATTAAATTGAAAGCTTTGTTGTTATAAAATGTTGTAAAAATTTATAATTGAACTGCAATAGTGGGGTGACTTAGTTATGCGGGTTAGTAGTATTGTGTTACTTATTCGCATTTAATTATATCATTTAATTTAAAATACTCTATTGTAATTGTGGGTACCCAGAATTAATACCATGGGCCTAGACGAGTAGCCCAGTTCTGGCGGCCCAAACTCTAGGCCCCCCACCTCTTATTTTGATTCAGTCTCTTCCCACGTTCCCCTGAAGGGAAGTTATAGGAAGGATGGAAGGCGTGGGGGGAACCCATCACTCCCACTCACCTAAATGTACATGTATATATTAAACCCTAGGTCCGGGGCAAAAGGACAAGTTGTATTCTCTGTAACCACTCTCCGGAGGATATAAAAATAACATCCACTGCACCACCGTGGACGTAGGCACATCTTTGCTGAACCACGTACATCTTTTATTGTGTGATTGTCATTTTTCATTCCTTGTTCTTCCTAGGTAATTTTCTCTCTTGTTTTTATTTTTGTTGCATAATAATTGTTACCACAATTGGCGCCATCTATGGGAAGCGTTCATCTTTCCCTGAGAAGAGCCCACACCAAGAAAGGAGTTTAAAATGTCTGGTCACAGCAGCAATGCCCCTCGGGCAGGGGATATTCAAGAACCACCTGCTCCTCGCAGGATTAGGTCTGAAGTTCGACGTTCAGATTAAAGGGCTCGCTTGGAGAAGCCAACCTCAGAAGAAAGCCAAGGACCAACGAGGTCCACACAGATATCCAGATTGATTGATGCATACGAGGCAAGGCTCCATGAACAAAGGGAGTCTTCTCGCAAGTACGAGGCTGAGAATGCTCGCCTAAAAAGAAGACTGGAAAGACTGGAGAGGGAGTTTCATCCTGATAATAGGAGACGTCCATATCGCACTCCTAGCCCTCAAGCGAGCAAGTCTCGCAGTCGAGGAAGGAGCCCTAGGTGAGGATCTCGAAAGGTCGAGGGAGACGAATCGGATGACGACCTCCGCAAGTAGCTGCGAACAGCTCGACGTTACCAGAGCCCTGCTCGCAGCAACGAGAACATACGAGATCTGGTCCGTAGGGAAATGGACCAACATCCTGCCCACCACGGTACCAGATCAACCAAAGAACTCGCAAGGCGAGCTCTCAAAACCCATATGAAGTCACCCTTCACGAGGGAAATCGAAGAGGAAGAAGCCCCCAAGAAATTTTCCATTCCAAGGTTCAAGATTTATGACGGTAAGACTGATCCCATCGATCACGTCAGGCAATACCGACAGGCCATGACCCTCTGGAATCACCGGGATGCACTGATGTGACGTATTTTCCCCTCAAGCTTGCATGATATGGCACAGAAATGGTTCGAAAGACTCCCCCACTGATCCATCGAGAGTTTCAAATCCATGGCCGAACTCTTTACGGCCCGCTTCATTACTAGTAGCTCCCATCCCAAAAGGATGGATGCTTTGTTGACAATGAAGAAGACACCTTAGGAGATCCTCTGAGACTATGCGAAAAGGTACTGGAAGTTGTTAAATGAGGTTGAGGACTGCTCGGAGCAAGTGGTGGTGGCCTCTTTCAAAATTGGGCTACCCAGTTCTTCCCTTCTTTACCAGTCCCTGACAAAGAAGGAAGTCATAACCATCGACGACCTAATGATTCGCATCGAGAAGTATGCTAAGGTGGAAGACGTCACCCGCCTCAGTACAGGAGAAAACGGTCGAGCTAAACTCACTACTAAGGGAAGTGACAAAGTTGAGAACCAGAAAAAATGAGGAAAGAACGGGGGCAAAGATGGCTCCAAGAACGGAGGAAACAATGATGCGTCGAAAGCATTCCAGGCAGTCAACACCGTCTTCAAAGAACCAATTTACAAAATTCTCGCAAAAATCAAAGACGAGCCATTCATCAAATGGCCCAGAAAAATGGGGGGAGATCCCTCAAAGAGGAACAATGCGCTGAGATGCGCTTTTCACAAAGAGGGAGGACACAAAACTGAGAATTGCAAAGCTCTAAAGTCTCACCTCGAGGAACTGGCCCAGTTCGGGCATTTGAACCAGTTTATAGAGAAAAAGGTGGAGAAGGTAGCTGCCAATAGAGAAGCAAGACCTGACAACGTGCTCGAAGATGATACCGAACATGAGTTCGCGGTAATTCATGGGGCATCTGATGCCAAGAAGATCCAAGGAAATTCAGCTCAAATGGAGATGAATAAGCTTACAGCAGTAATGCAGGCTTTTCAGATCGATCCAGCAAAGTCACAGTCAGGAAAGCACCGACGAGCAGAAGACGTCAACTATAACAAGCATATTATTTTCACGGATGAAGATCTGGTAGGAGTAAGGACCCCACATCATGATGCCCTGATCATTACACTCAGGATAGCCAACTTTGACGTTGACAAGCTGCTCGTCGATCAAGGAAGCTCATCCTAAGTAATGTACCTCGACCTATTCAGGAAATTGAAGTTAAGCGTCGTCGACCTAAAGGAAGCTACTGTTCCTTTGGTTGGCTTTGCTGGAAAAATGACTATGCCCCTGGGAAAGATTGTACTACCAGTGCGTGCTGGAGACGTCTCCAAGATGATCGAGGTTTTGGTAGTTGACATCGACTCACCATACCAGGCCATCCTCGGCAGGGGATGGCTTCATGCGATGAAGGCAGTTTCCTCAACCTACCATCAGAAACTCAAGTAGGTAACCGAACGTGGAGTAATGGAAATCCACGGTGATCAGGCAATGGCGAGAAGGTGCTTCATAGCAGCCATCCGTCCAAAACCAGAGAAGAGGTCCGAGCAGCCCAGCAAAAAAATTGAAGAAGGTCTAACACCTTCTAAATAGCAATTAAAGTATGGGAGACCTGGAGTGGAGGAGACCAGGCTCCTCCCCTCTGAGCGGGTCGTCGAGAACCTGGTAGAAGTTATGGCTGGAGATGGTGACAGTAACAGAGTCTTCTTGATTGGAGCATCTCTCACCGACCAAGAACAAAAGGAGTTGACAACCTTGTTGAGGCGCAATATAGATGTTTTCGCATGGGAACCATACGAACTGCCTGGAATCGATCATAGTATGGTCTGTCATCAGCTGCACGTCGACCCCATATTCAAGCCAATCACGCAGAAGGCATGGCGAACTGCACCCGAGAAGGCTAAAGCAGTTGAAAAAGAAGTGGAAAAACTGCTAGATGCAGGATCCATACGGGAGGTACAATTCCCCAAATGGTTATCCAACACAGTAGTAGTTTCGAAGAGCAATGGGAAGTGGAGAGTTTGCATCGACTTAACTGACCTCAACAAAGCATGCCCTAAAGATAGTTTCCCCCTCACGAAGATAGACCAACTAGTAGACCCCACCGTAGCTCACGAGCGACTGAGTTTCTCGGACGCATACTCAGGGTATTACCAAATCCCCCTATATGCCCCCGACCAGGACAAAACGGCGTTCATCACAACAGTTGGGTTATACTGCTACAAGGTCATGCCCTTCGGGCTCAAAAATGCAGGGGCAACCTATCAACGGCTAGTCACCAAAATGTTCAAAGATCAGATGGGAGACACCATGGAGGTCTACATCGACGACATGCTTGTTAAGAGTAAAAGGAAGGAAAATCACCTCTCCGACCTGTCAAAAACCTTCGAGATTCTCAGGAAATACCGAATGAAACTTAATGCAGGCAAAGTGTTCCTTCGGTGTCCAGTCAGAAAAATTTCTTGGGTACTTGGTCAGTAAGAGAGGCATAGAGGCTAACCCAGACCAGATCGATGCAATCAACAGGGTGCAACCCCCTCGCACAATCCGAGATGTACAGAAGTTCACGGTATGCTCGCTGCCTTAAATCGCTTCATCTCCAAATCCTTCGAAAAGTGCAAGCCTTTTTTCCAGCTTCTAAAGGGGAGCAAAATGATAGAGTGGAGCTCAGATTGCTCGCGAGCATTGGTCGAGCTCAAGTCCTACTTAAGCTCTCCACCACTGCTTGTCATACCACAGCAAACGGATTCTTTATACCTGTACCTTTCTGTATCCAGTCACACTGTCAGCTCTGCGCTAATATACGAGGTTGTAGGAGTCCAGCACCCCGTTTATTAAGCGAGCAAGACCTTATTAGATACCGAGCAAAGGTACCTGCCATTGAAGAAGCTCGCATTCGCGCTGGTAATAGCCTCGAGGAAGCTGAAGTATTATTTCGAAGCTCATACTATCATCGTTCTTACATCGCATCCCTTTAAGGCAGTTCTAAGGAAAGCGGATTTGTCAGGCAGACTGTCCAATTGGTCAGTCGAGCTCGGTCGATTTGACATCCAATTTCAACCAAGGACAGCTCTCAAGGGTCAAATCTTTGCTGATTTCATAGCCGAATTCACGGGCGAAGGACCTTCCGACCAACCCCAACCAACAAGGCAAACGGAGAACCCAGTAAAAAATGAAACTTGGAAACTATTTATTGATGGAGCCTCCAATTCAAAGGGGGAAGGGGTAGGCATTGTCCTCATAAATCCAGAGAACACAATCCTTGAACATGGAATCAGGCTTGGATTTGCAGCCTCCAACAATGAAGCAGAGTATGAAGCCCTAATAGCCGGCCTCCAAAAGGCGCATACTTTGGGAGTAAAACATTTACAGGTGTTCGGCGACTCCCAACTGGTCTCCAATCAGATAAGCGGAGATTACAATGCAAAGAATGAAAGAAGAACAACCTACCTCGCCTTAGTGAAAAAGCTGATGTCAAATTTCGAAGAGATCAATGTCCAACAGTTTTCCAGGGGGCAAAACAGTCATGATGATGCCTTAGCAGCCCTTAGTTCGGCAGTTGACTCCGACCTAAAAAGAATCATCCCCATTGATTTCCTCACTTGTCCGAGCATCGACAGTGATCCACCAAGTATGGAGCGGGTGCTCCAGGTGGGGTCACCACCCAGCTGGATAGACCCCTTAAGAGAATTTTTAAAGAATGGCACACTCCCGGATGACAAGAAGACCGCCCACCAGATAAGAGTCAAAGCTGCTCGCTTTCACTTATCCCCAGAAGGCAACTTGTATAAGAAATCATTCTCCGGTCCCTACCTCCGATGCATCCACCCAGGGGATGTCGAGCAAGTGCAACGCGAGCTTCACGAAGGAATCTGTGGAAGCCACACCGGAGGAAGATCTCTAGCCTTTCGAGCGATAAAGGAAGGCTATTGGTAGCCATATATGCAAAAGGACTCCGCAGTATATGTCCGCAAATGCCTGAAATGCCAGCTCCACGCTCCTATGGCCCACCAACCCACCAGCGACCTAAAGTCTCTGTCCATCCCATGGCCCTTCGCCCAATAGGGAATGGACATTGTGGGACCACTGCCTACCTCTGTCGACAATCGTAAATATCTATTGGTTACGACTGACTACTTCACTAAATGGATCGAGTCAGAACCCCTGGCGAACATCCGAGATGTTGACATGATAAGGTTCATATGGAGGAATATAATCACTCAGTTTGGAATCCCCAGAACCATCATCACCGACAATGGAACACAGTTCGAAAGTGGCTCCTTTCAGAACATCTGTAACGAATACGGGATCAGACACTACTTCAGTTCGGTAGCCTACCCTCAGAGCAATGGCAAAGCTGAGGCTTTCGACAAAACCGTTATCGATGGATTGAAGAAGCAATTGGAGCAAGCCAAAGGAGCATGGGTAAATGAACTAGCTCACGTCCTATGGGCATATCGGACCACTCCTTGGCGAGCAACAAAAGAAACCCCATTTTCACTGACATATGGCATGGAGGCAGTCATCCCACTCAAAGCAGGTTTGCCGACAATGAGGTCCAACCTTGTCGACCAAGGCCATAATGATGTAACATTACTCGCTGAGCTCGACCTAGCCGACGAACACCGGGAGCTAGCCCTAGTGAAACTAGCGGGCTACCAGCAACAGCTCGCGAGGCATTACAACAAAAGGGTTAACCCGAGGGCATTCCGAATTGGGGACTATGTTCTAAGGAAAGTCCTGGGCACTGCAGTGAAACCATCAGACGGCAAACTAGGTCCCATCTGGGAAGGACCCTTTAAAGTAACCAGAGACGACCTGTAGGGCGCCTATCACTTGGAAACGATGGAGGGCAGAGAAATACCACGAGCATGGAATGCATCTAATCTCAAGAGATTCTATTTTTAGATCTTTCTATTGTATTCTTTTATTATACAAGTGCATTTCCCTTATTATTAATGAAAATTATTAAATTGGTTGCACTCTGATTAGTAACAGCTGCATTTATCGCACATATTTTCCAAGTAACAGACACGTTGATCACTATGCTATAGCAGGGGAATACCCCTCCTCAGGTCATCGTCATGATATACGAAGAACCTCTTAGCATTGCCCCTGGCAATACATGAAGCCCTACAGGGGATCCTTAGGTAATATGACCAAATTCTATACTGGTCATCAAACCTACTTCGGTTGAGTAAAATCCTGATCGGATGAAGACATCCAACACCAGGTGTGTCCTCGCTAATTTCCCCACTTAGTCCTAAGGGAGTGTGACGACACAACCTAAAAGGTAAAGTGGAGCACAATGGTATCTTGGTATTATACTGGACTGGGGGGACACTTGCATGACAAAATAAGAAAGATTATGAAGCAGCAAGAATATGAAAAGTATGATGCACACGTATATTCGACAAAATTTCCCAAAACATAAACTTTTCATTAATTCATCATACTTACAACAATAGTAATACATGTTTAGTCGGCGAGATAGCCCATAGCATTTACATTATCAAAAATATAAAAAATAACAACTGGCAAAATCTCAATGGGGGGGAAGCCTTTGAGCGAGATAATCAATCACTCGAGCTCTTCGTCCGTCATCAGGAGCAGGAGCTAACTCTTCCACAACCTCATTCGCATCTGACTCCAATATTTACCGAGGAATAGCATCAATGGGAATCCATCGATCATCCCTCCGGAAGGGGTTAGGCATCAGGGTAGAGGGAGACATTTCGTGACCATACCAGAGCATCGAGTTCCTCGGGAATTGCAGCTCCTTCAAGGCACTTAGCCACCCCATGATTTAAGAAAGCTCCTCGAACTCTGTCAACCTTATTGGAGCGTCTGACCAACCCTGGTCGTAGCCAGCAGCCCATACTTATCGAGGACCTTTTTTGAACTGGTGCCGTAGCCGAGTAACGTCCCTCTGAAGCCCAGCTGCAATAACATATGCTTGTTGAACATCACCACGAAGCTCTTCCATTTCCCTCTCTTGAAGTTCTTCTGCCTCCCTATTCCGGCTCCTGGTGGTCCTGCTAGCTCGCGGAACAGATGGACCAGTGTAACCCCACAGCACAGGGGTATCACTCCGACTAGCACTGGGTCGTGATGACGAAGAACCCTGTAATACTGCTGGAGCTGTGCTCGGTGCGTGCTCCTTAAGTCGTGAGACCTCTCTCCTCAGAACCTCATTCTCTTGCTGAAGCATCTCATCAACCTAGTTGATCTCGGAAGCATCAAGAAGCTTTTCTCTCAGCGTATTCAATTATTCTTGCATCGAAGACCCAACCTCTTCCATCTCCTGGAGCATGTCCTTCAGCTTGGTCACAAGTTCAGATTGCTCCTTATACTTCTGATTCCTAGATCGAAGGGATTTGTAAAGTCTAACAAAGGCCTGGCGAACCTCAGGACTCGTATTAGGACCAAGGGTCATGCCCAATTAAAAAGTAGCAGGAATGTAATCATCAACATCAATTGACTACAAACAATGAGAAGATAAGGGAGAGAAGAAGACATATCAGTGCACAGAAAAATAGAAACCTTTTTCATTAATGAAGGTTGAAATTACATCGAACTGAAAAAAGAAAGTTTACAGACTGGAAAAAGCAAAAATACAAAGAAATCCTATCAGATAACTAATTAGCGACCTCAGGAGGCCCAGAGGTTGATGGCCCTTTCCCCTTATCGGCATCAACAAGAGCACTGCCCTCGGCAGGGATGATCTCTGTCACCTCAACAAGGGAAATGTCAGCAGGGGTCGCCTGAGGAACAGGATCAGAGCCTTCAACGGCTGGGGTAGGGTCCTCATCTACGACTGGCCTCGGCCCTGGGTTGTGCTCGTCAAAAAGGGGAGATGCAATATCCACTCCAGCAGCGATGAGAGCCTTGTTCCAGCCTTTCTTGAAGTTCGGACGGCTAATATAGCCTATCTGAACTTCAGCATCCTTGTATGCTGCAGCCCAGCTAGAATTGTAAGAGTGCTCCTTGGCAGTAATAGCCTCAGACTCCTTCCTCTTCAGCTCTTTAGAGAGCACCCTATTCTCCTCAACAATTGTAAGTTTTCTCGAGCAAACCAAGTCATAGGCCTACCTCAGCTCCTTTAGATCCTGGACTGCAGCGTCCTTCTCCTTGTTGGCAGTGGCCACAGCCAAGTCGGATGAAATTCGAGCAGCGTCGACGGCTTTAAAGTTGGCCTCGAGCTCTTTACCCTTCAGCTTTAGGGCAGATTTCTCTTTCTCTAGCTCACTGTTTCTCTTTACCAGCTCATTGCGTGAACGATACAGCACGGCGAAGTCAATAACAAACTGCAGAAAAAGGAAGGCATTAGAAGAGGGAAACGAAAGAATTCAAAAAAATATAGGAGAGAAAGGGAAAAACCTTACCAAAGCAAGCCTCTGACTAGCCTGAAGGTCCAGTTGATCCGACCCTACTGCCCTTTGGCGATCAGTCGGGAGGACAGCTCTCTCGAGCAGAGCCGGGGCCAACTGGGGGGAAATTTCCACAAAGGCCCCCTCGGGCAGCACGAACACCGGGACTAAGGCCTGCCCAGCCTTTATCCTCGCTTTTTCCCTCCTTTTCTCCTCCTCCTTCTCACTCTCTCTCTTCTTCCTTTCCTCTACCCTCATCTTCTCTTCCACCTTCTTCCTCTCTTCTTATTTTTTCTTCTCTCTCTCTCACATGCTCCTCTTCCTTCCTCTTCCTCTCCTGCTCCTGAGCAGAGGATCGGGAACTAGTAGCCACAGCCCCAGAGATAGAGTTTTGCTTCTTTGACCTCTGTGCAAGAAGCACGTGGTCCTCGTCGTCATCATCCCTGATCAGGTTCTTCCTTGGAGGAATCATCTCCTCGTTCGAACTGCCAGAAGTGATCGACGACCCTCGAGCTTCAAAAACCTCCCTACGATCATAGGAACTGCTACTGCTAGAGCTCTCTCCCCATAAATCACCTACAGCTCTTACAATGTCTAACCCAGAGCTTCTCTCTTCCTCGTCCAACTGGACAGGCCCTGCAGCAGTCTCTTCGAATAAGTCAAACTCCGGGATACTGTCCACAGGCCTTGCTATAAAGCTGGAGCCAACGTTCTTATACTCGAGAAAAAAAGCAGCAGATCTGGGATGCTCGTCGTCACCCAAAGGCTCCCTGATATTCCAAATATTTATCAATTCCGAAAGACGAACCTCGCTGAGAGCAGGTTCCAAGTTCTTTGACCTCGCTGCAAAAGAGGAACAGAGAAGAGTTAGAAAGATTACAAATCAACAAAAGTCGAAACAACAGTACAATGTCTATATATGTATTCCTCCCCATAAAAGGGAACAGAGAACCTCTCAGACCTCGACCCTTCAAATTGGGGAGAAAACTGCCAATTTCTAACAAGGAAACCTTCTTGCCAGTAGTCCTTATGGGAATCAGGAAGATTTACTACCAATAACCTGTCAGGGATCCTAGCTTTGAGGTAAAAGACACCAGAACTAGTTCGAGAAAAGGAGTAGCAAAAACAGACCTCGATGAGCCCTGCCTAGTTCCATACAATTGACTTATCCTATGTACGCCATTTACTATTTTCCACATATTGGGCGAGCATTGTGCAGGAACAATATTAAAATAGCCAAAAAAGGCAAAAATAAATCATAAGGAGGAAAAGTGAGTCCCCCGGGGAAAGCAACAAGACGTGGATCCATTGGTCATCATCTATATCTCTAACATTTCTAGGAGGGGAGGCACAACACTCAATATCTACCCACTCAGAGATGTTGTAAAACTTCCTAAATTCTGAGAGTGACCTATTTCCAATCTTCGCCATTGAAAAACCCTAGAAAAGCTACAAACTCAAAGAGAAAGCACAGAGAAAAAGTACAGTAACCTTATAAGATAGAAGACCAATTCGAACGATGAAGAAGCACGAGCCCAAACGAAAAGAAAAGCAATAAGAATGGAGATTGAGAGAAGACGGTACGAAGTGCTAGAACTCACAAGGAATGAGAAAGTGCTGGAAAAATTGGAACGATGATAGAAAAGTGCCTAACCCAAGAAACCTTCAAATTTTGCTAATCATAGTGCACAAGATACGAAGCGGTTGCCGCCAAAATCAGCTCCACAGTTTTCGAAGAATTGCAAAAAAGTCATTATAGCTAATCATTTAAATTTATTGAGCTCAACAAACTTAGGGGCATTTGTGGGTACCCAGAATTAATACCATGGGCCTAGACGAGTAGCCCAGTTCTGGCGGCCCAAAGTCTAGGCCCCCCACCTCTTATTTTGATTCGGTCACTTCCCACGTTCCCTTAAAGGAAAGTTATAGGAAGGATGGAAGGCGTGGGGGTAACCCATCACCCCCACTCACCTAAATGTACATGTATATATTAAACCCTAGGTCCGGGGCAAAAGGACAAGTTGTATTCTCTGTAACCACTCTCCGGAGGATATAGAAATAACATCGACTGCACCACCGTGGACGTAGGCAGATCTTTGTTGAACCACGTACATCTTTTATTGTGTGATTGTCATTTTTCATTCCTTGTTCTTCCTTGGTAATTGCCTCTCTTGTATTTATTTGTGTTGCATAATAATTGTTACCACAGTAATATTTATCATGTATGATGCTTATGGTTGGGTTCACGAACCATAACTGGGAAGAGTAACTAGTGTTCATGCGGTGGGATCAAACTCATTACGTTGATTAACCTTTCAGGTATAGCTGTTAGAGTAGCTGCATAAGATGGATTGGAGATCTTTAGAGGACAGCTAGAGATTTACTTTTATTGTTTTAGGAGTTTAGATTATTTATAATCTGTCGTTTTAATTATGAGATAGTTATTAGGGATTTGGTGGGCCATTTAGTTCCATAGTTGTTTATGGTTTTCAGTCAGAGATTTTTTAGGTGGATTATTTATCTGGAGTTTTATTTTATCGTTTGGAATTGGATTTATTTTGAAAGTAGCACGGTGATGGATTTTATTTGCATATATGTTTATATTCATTGGATTTATTCAAATTATATCTTATGGAAAAAAAAATATTGTCTCATATTTCTGTCACATGCTGAGAATGGTATTTTATTTAATGATGCAGGCGTCGTTTGGCAGTAGTGGTTGTCCACCTCACTCGCCATAATGAGCGGGGTGTTACAGATGGTATCAGAGCATGTCATTAAACCTCGTAGGTTGTGAGTCCGTTTAGCTTCCTCACTACCTACCTTTGATTCCTTTTGATTATTTGTATTGTGTAGTTTTTCTGAGTCTGGTGGTTGTTTATTCCTGGCTTTTCAGATAATGAACACTAGGAGATCTGGAGATAGGAGAGAAGTCTCAGTTTCTGGTTTTATGGCTCAAGGGAGGATGGGGAAGTTTATTTTGGTTCCAAGGAGTTAGCGGTTGTTGTTCTGAGGCCACAGTCATCGTTATTAAGATAGGGAGTTAGAGATGGGGAAACCTAGAGGCGCAGCAGCAAGGTACACCCGCTTAAGTTTGGGATAAGGTGAGGACCAGTTTCCATAAGGGCAATCCTCCCACTTTTGCAAGGGGATCTCACCTAACGGTTGCTCACCCTTGGAGGCATGATATGGAGAGGCATTTGAGGATGGTAGATTGTACGGATGTGCATAAATAGATTTTGGCTTAAGTTGATTGGGGATGCATTGCAATGGCGGGATAGTGTTACCACATCTGAAGATAAAGATCCTCTGAATTATTGAGACTTTTTGGAGAAATTTAATGACAAATATTTTCCTTATTCGATTAGGAGTGAGAAGAAGAAAGAGTTTCTAGATTTAGAATAGGGCTCCAAGTTAGTTGATAAAAATGAGCAAGAGTTCACAAATCTGCCGATGTTTGTACCGGGGGAGGTGAATACTGAGGCAAAGAAGATGGAGAGTTATATTAAGGGGATGACATGGTCGATTAAGCAGATGGTTTTGGGAAATCTGGCATACACTAATTATAATCAGGTGGTGGATGTTGTATTATTGTTATAAAAGGATAAGGTGAATTATCAGAAGAAGTTGGGTAAGAGATATGAGTCGAGTGGTCAAGATGGGGCCAAGACAGATGGGGAGAGCAAGGGCCGTAATGACCAACTATAAAAGAGGCAGTGATTAGGTCAGGAGCAACAAGCCTTTCAACAAGGCAATGGCGTCCCGCAGGGCCCTCGGGGATAGGGGCAGGGACAGCAAGGTGAGCGAGCACAAGAAAGGCATTCAAGATCTTTTAAAGGCACATATTTCGCTTGTGGAGAGGTAGGGCATCAAGCTTCTAGGTGTTCAAAATCACAAGGCCAAGGGGATCCAGAACCAGGTGTACAGGGAGCTCCAGCAGCAACAGTAGTGGGTATGCTGGGATCGATTATGCCTATGTGTTATTTACTTTCGACTCAAGAGCTTCAATATATATATATATATATATATATATATATATTGTATTTTTGTTTGTGGGGTAGGTGGGTGTAGGATTGGGTGTATGGGAGCCCAATCGTAGCATTCTATGGGTAGGCATATGTAAGCCTTATTTTATTGACGCAATTTTACATTTGACATTTAAACTTCGTCGAATTTCGGGGATGAAATTCCTGTACTGGTGGGGGAGAATGTAACACCCGTGATTTTTAAGCTTTAAAAATCTATTATAACTTAAATATTTTGGAAAAACAAATTTTGGAATTTAATTAATATTAGGATGTAAAAATGTTAGTTTTAATGTGTATAGAATAAGGTTTTAAGTGGAATTTAATTTGGTAGTAAAATTGGATTTTTCTAGAATTATATACAAAACATGGGGAGATTGGGTCTGTCGGGCCGATCGAACCGGTTCGGCCCTAGGGGAGAACTGGTTCGCGCCGACAACAAGTGCATATATGGGATTTTAAGCTATTTGTGTTCAACTCAAACTCTTCTATTATTTCCCTATTAATTAAAAATGGTTTTAGGGTTTTTAAACACTTTTAACCCTTCTCAAAAATCAGTAGCCTCCAAAAATTTTACCTCCTCTCTTCTACAAAACCTAAACCCCATTAAACATAAGTTTCGACCCAATATTTGAAGTTCTAAATCAAGTTTTCTCAAGAACATGTCTTTGTCATTTTCGCGAGAGGAACGCAATAGTGTAATCAGATTTTCGAGACAGCTTCTTTACAAGCATGCATGCTTCCATTGCTCCCTTTAAGTGTTATGCATTTTAAATATTGTCTAAACTTTAATAAATGGTATTTTCTTAAAATAAATTATAAAGATTAATTAGGGGAAGTGAAAATAATTCTGGGGAGTTTCTATTCAAATCTAAAAATATAATTAAGACTTGAAACAATCTCATGCTTAGATTAGAGATTTGGACTAAGATAGAGTTGTGGGACGTTTCGCGTATTAAAATTAAAAATATGAATGTTTAATAATTTTTCGACTCGCAAAGTCTTGATTTTTATGTGTAGAATATACAATTGATTTACTATTATGTGATATCGTTCATAGGCATATTAAAAACGGAATCTTGTGCTAACCGGTAAAATATCACTTGAATGGAAATTGTGAAATTTGACAACTTCTGTGATAATAAGTATGACTTGTTTAATTATATAATTAAATGGATGTAATTTGGATGATATTGTAATTGGAAAATTAATTGGAAGAATTGCATCTATAAATTGAACATATGCTTTATTTGAATATTGCTTGTGTTAATATTTTGACACCGTAGGAACTTTGGGATTTTTGGTAGATATACATTTACCCTTATTCTTAGGTTGCTTGCTAGGTATGAGAGTAGTAGGTAGGCTTCGTTGTTATT
The DNA here is from genome assembly GCA_949130495.1 of Sambucus nigra. NCBI lineage: Eukaryota > Viridiplantae > Streptophyta > Magnoliopsida > Dipsacales > Adoxaceae > Sambucus > Sambucus nigra. Next base: position 663,381,139 of record OX422211.1, on the reverse strand, counting down.
AACACTTTTTAGGTATGGTATTAGTGATTGTAGGTTCATACGGTTGGATATTATTGGGTGGGTCTAGGTAGTACGCTATCACGTGTTTTCTGTTAGCCTAGGTGCGAGACTAGGTAGCGACTTGTGGTAGGTATTCTTCATAAGTGATAGGCTAGAAAATTCTTTTGGTTTTGGTGAGCTCTAGGTATGGGACTAAGGATTATTTAGGCTAGAATACCCGAATAAAGAGTGGGGCTATTAGAGAATAACTACAACTAGATAATAAATTGATAATTAATGCCTAAGACAAAGAACGGGTATTAAAATGGATTTGTGTCACCAATATATATAGAACTAACAAAAATTGGGTTGGTTAACTATAGTGACGTGGGCATGTTGGCATCGCCAATATTTTCAAGGCTAATAATAATTGGGTTATTTGGCTATAGCGGTGCGTTGTGTGTGGAGCATCACCAATATGTGCAGGGTTAATGAAAATTGGGAGCGGCTAGCTATAGTGATGGGAATGGGTATGATGTACTAATAACTTTGGGCGGGCCCGAATATGTGCAGGATCAATAGAGAGGTCGGCTGCCTATAGTGATGTCGCTTTAAATAATAATTTGGTTAAACGCATTAAATTAAATTGAAATCTTTGTTGTTATAAAATGTTGTAAAAGATAATAATTAAACTGGAATAGTGGGGTGGCTTAGTTATGTGGGTTAGTAGTATTGTATTACTTATTCGCATTTAATTATAGCATTTAATTTAAAATACCCTATTATAATGTATGATGCTCATGTCCGAGTTCACGGACCCTAATTTGGAGGAGTATCTAGTTTCCATGCGGTGAGCTCTGACCCATTGCGTTGACTAACCTTTCAGGTATAGTTGTTGGAGTAGCTGCATAGGATGGATTGGAGATCTTTCTAGTGCAATTAGAAATTAATTTGTTTTGTTTTAGTTATATAGATTATTTATGTTCCGTCATTTTAATTATGACACATTTATTATGGATTTAGTGGGCCATTTAGTTCCACGGTTGTTCATGGTTTTCAGCCAATGGTTTTTTAGTTGGATTATGTATCTGGAGTTTTAATCTATCGTTTGTAATTGGATTTTATTTGGGAGTTAGCATGGAGAGGAATTTTATTTGCATGGATGTTTATATTCTTCGAATTTATTAAAATTATATCTTGTGGAAAAAGTTTTTACTATCTCATATTTCTATCACATGTTGAGAATGGCATTTAATTCAGTGACGCCCGTCGTAGTTTGGCGGCGGCGGTTGGCCACATCTCTTGCCAGAATGCACGGGGTGTTACAATCGGTAGTCTCATGATTGTGCGGTCGGTTGCTATGTGCTACGTTGGACACGCAAAAGGTGTTCATGCCACTCATGGTGCCATTTGGGGGGTATTAGTGGTCTCGGCCCACTCGCCACACGTTTTCAAGCCTAAGTGTGCATGTTTTAAAATTTGTGTCCTACCCTCAAACTGGGAGTCCCACGACTGCGCGGGTAATTTCTACATATTACATAGGACATGCATAAGGTGTTCGTGCCATTCGCAGTGTCGTTTGGGGGCCACTGGGGGTGCCTACCCCTCCCCCCCCCCCCCCCCCCCGAACACATTTTTTAGCCCAAGTAAGCCTATTTTCAAAATTGAGTCCTATCCTAAAATTGGGAATCCCGCGAATGCATGGTCGGTTGCTACAAGTTACATTGGACGCGCATGAGGTTTTCGTTCCACTCGCAATGCCGTTTGGGGGTGCCTACCCCCTCGCGGAACGTTTTTAAGCCTAAGTGTGTTTATTTTCAAATCCGTGTCCTATCCTCAAAATCGGAGTTCGCGACTGCGCAGTTGGTTGCTACGTGTTACATTGGACGTGCACAAGGTGTTCATACAACTCGTCGTCCCTTTAGGGGCCGCTGGGGGTGTCCGCCCGCTATGGCACGTTATCAAGACTAAGTCTGTCTGTGTTCAAATTCATGTCCTATCCTCAAACTGAGAGTCTTGTGATTGCACGTTCGGTTACTACGTGTTATATTAGATGTGCATGAGATGTCCATGCCACTCATGGTACCATTTGGGGGTCACTGGGGGAGCCCCCGACACATTTTCAAGCCAAAGTGTGCCTATTTTAAAATTTGTGTCATATCCTTAAATTGGGAGTCCCGCAATAGCGCGAACAATGGCTACGTGTTACGTTGGATGTGCACGAGGTGTCCATGCCACTCGCAGTGTCGTTTGGGTACCGTTGGTGGTCTCGGCCCACTCGCGGCACGCTTTTAAGCCTAAGTTTGCCTGTGTTCAAATTCAGGTCCTATTCTAAAATCGGGAGTCCTGCGACTGCGCGGCCGATTGCAATGTGTTACATTGGATGCGTACGAGGTGTTCATGCCACTCGTGACTCTATTTGGGGGCCGCTAGGGGTGCCTACCCTGACGCGGTACTTTTTCAAGCCTAAGTGTTCTTGTGTTTCATATTCGTGTCCTATCCTAAAATAGGAAGTCCCGCGACTGCGCAGTCAGTTTTTACATATTAAGTTAGACGCACACGAGGTGTTCGCTCCACTCACGATGTCATTTGGGGGCCACTGGGGATGCCCTCGACACATTTTTAAGCCTAAGTGTGCCTTTGTTCAAATTCGTGTCCTATCCTCAAAACGAGAGTCCCGCAACAACGCGACCAAGTACTATGTGTTATGTTGGATGTGCACAAGGTGTTCGTGCCACTCGCGGTGCAGTTTGGGAGCTGTTGGTGGTCTTGACCTGCTCACGGCACATTTTCAAGCCTAATTGTGCCTTGTTTAAATTCAAGTTGTATTGTCAAACTGGGAGTCCCGAGACTACACAGTCAATTGGTACGTGTTACGTTGGACATGCACGTGGTGCATGTGCCCCTCGCGGTGCTGTTTGGTTACCGTTGGTGGTCTCGGACCTTTCACAACACGTTTTCAAGCCTAAGTGTGCATGTTTTCAAATTTTTATCCTTTCCTCAAATCAGGAGTCCTGCAATTGCATCACTGGTTACTACGTATTACGTTGGATGCGCACGAGGTGTTCATGCCACTCACGGTGCCATTTGGGGGCCGCTGGGGGTGCCCCCCCCCGACATGTTTTCAAGCCTTAGTTTGCCTGTTTTCAAATTTGTGTCATATCCTCAAATTGGGAGCCCCATAACTATTCCATCGATTCTCACGTGTTATGTTGGATGCGCACGAGGTGTCCGTGACACTCATCGTGTTGTTTAGGGGCAGCTGGGGGTGCCCGCCCCCTACAGCATGTTTTAAAGGCTAAGTGTACCTATTTTTAAATTCATGTCCTATCCTTAAATCGAAAGTCTCGTGATTGCGTGGCCAGTTACTACGTGTTGTGTTTGACGTGCACGAGGTGTTCATGCCACTAACAATGCCGTCTGGGAACCTCTGGGGGTGCCCCCCAGGCAACACGATTTTAAGCCTAAATGTGTCTGTGTTCAAATTTGGGTCCTATTCTAAAACCAAGAGTCTTGCGACTGCACGGTCGATTACTACGTGTTATGTTGGATGAGCACGATGTGTTCGTGCCACTCATGGCTCCATTTGAGGGCCACTGGGGGTGACCGTCCCCGCGGCACATTTTCAAGCCTTAGTTTCTCTATTTTCATATTTATGTCCTATTCTCAAATCGAGAGTCGCGCGACTGCACGGTCGGTTACTACGTGTTATATTGGACTCACACGAGGTGTCCGTGCCACTCATGGTGACCTTTAGGGGCCACTAGGGGTGCTGGCCCCTTGTGGCACATTTTCAAGCCTAAGTGTGCTTGTTTTCAAATTCGTGTCCTATCCTCAAATTCGGAGTCCTGCGACTATGCAGTCGATTGCTATGTGTTACATTGGATGCGCACGAGGTGTTTGTGCCACTTGCGATGCCATTTGGGGGCCGCTGGGGCGCTCCCGGCCTCCTGCGATACGTTTTTAAACCTAAGTGTGCCTGTGTTAAAATTCATGTTCTATCCTCAAACTGGGAATCCCATGACTGTGCACCGATTTTTACATGCTAATTGGATGCCCACGAGGTGTTTGTGCCACTTACGATTCCGTTTGGGGCCGCTGGGGGTGCCCGTCCCCTACGGCACATTTTCAAGCCTAAGTGTGCTTGTTTTCAAATTCGTGTCCTATCCTCAAATCGGGAGGCCTGCGACTATGTGGCCAATTATTACGTGTTATGTTGGATTTGCATGAGGTGTTCGTGCCACTCGCGGTGCTATTTGGATGTCGCTAAGGGTGCTCGCCCCCTACGTCACGCTTTCAAGCCTAAGTGTGCCTATTTTTAAATCCGTGTCCTATCCTTAAACCGAGAGTCCCGCAATAGCAAGGATGGTTGATACATGTTACGTTGGATGCGTACGAGCTGTTCGTACCACTTGAGGTGGAATTTGGGGGCCGTTGGTGGTCTCGGCACACCAGCAGCACGTTTTCAAGCCTAAGTCTGCATGTGTTCATATTCGGATCCCATTCTCAAACCGTGAGTCCCGCGACTACGTGGTTAGTTGCTACATGTTACATTGGATGCGCAAGAGGTGTTCGCACCACTCTCGGTTCCGTTTAGGGTCCATTGGGGTACCCACTCCCACGGCACGTTTACAAGCCTAAGTGTGCCTATTTTTAAATTTGTGTCCTTTCCTCAAACCGAGAGTCCCGCGACTGTGCGACCAATTGCTACATGTTACATTGGATGCGCACGAGGTGTCCGTGCCACTCGTGGTGCTATTTGGGGTCTGCTGAGGGGTGTCCTCCCCCCGTGGCACATTTTTATGACTAAGTGTTCTTGGGTTCAAATTCATGTTTTATCCTCAAACCGGGAGAAATTGGAAAGCCTACGTGCTACGACAACCAATAATTATCCAACAACCAAACCAATAATTATCTTATACTCCTTTTAACTTACTATCCAACAACAAAAAAACATCCAATAATTATCCAAAAGACAAACTAAATATAACCAATAATTATCATGTAGTCCTTCTAACATACTATCCAACAACAAACTAACAACTAATAATTATCCAACAGCCAAACCAAACAAAATCAATAATTTTCCCGTACGCCTTCTATCATTTGAAAGATTTAAAAGATGATGCATATCAATTATATAACTACTTCAGTTAAAGTAAAGAATACCCGGTTCCTGCAATCCGATAAGGCCATTAAATAAAGTCTTCTGAATGTGTGATTAGACTAAATTGATTTTGTAGCCCCTAACGTATTCTTGTAGATGTACATTTACTGATTAGTTTCTTTGATACAATCTTCATAAAATGAAGGTAATTTAAGTTCATTGTATAAAGATTTCATCAATGAAATTGATCAACAAATGTATATGTGTGGCCATCCCTAGGGACGTCGCGGGAGGATCCCTCGAAAAGACTACGTCGCGGTCTCGCACCCCTCTTTGAAAGGTGATTTGTCCGTCGTTGGTGTTGGGGTAAATGTGAAGAGATGGAGTCCCCAGCCTATTTTCCAAAAAACAGGCAAAAGAACATGTTGCCACATCGAGAGAGAGGCATCAAGGATAAACTGATGCATACGAAACCAATAGTTGAAGGTTTGGGGGCTAAGTTACGAAATGGGAAGGTGTTAGGCACCCATCCCGCCCTTTCGATCTCTTATGGGCTAGTGATACTATTTTTCTTTATGTTCCCGTGAAGTGTGTGTGCATGTTTATATAATGGAGATCGAAATCATTGAACTCATACCATGAACAAGGTAGAGTGAGGTCATCCATAGGAATGTTCCCAAAATGACATATATAGAAAACATGATTGGTGCGTTTATCACGATATTGATCGTTATTAAGAAGCGATAATATGTGTCGGATGAAATGAAATTAAGCATAATATATATATATATATATATATATATATATATATATATATATATATATATATATATATGTGTGTGTGTGTGTGTATGTGTGTGTGTGTGTGTGTATGTGTGTGTGTGTGTGTGTGAAAATGAGATATTTCAGAAAAATAGGGAATTTGGGAAATTGAGAAAATTAGAAAATTGAAAAGTTGGACTTGAGTCTCAGATTCTAATTCAAGATGCCTACGTAGCCTATAAAGGAATCAAAGTCCGCGTAGTTCGAATGTAGCATAGGGGTGGGGTTTATCCCATAGATTCGAACGGAATTTTATTATATGTGTATGTGTAGAAAATGTGTTTTTTGGTTTTGGAAAAAGTGTGATGGATAATGTCATTTGGAATTTACGGGTATAACCCTATTTTATTTGTTTTTGGGATTTTTGTAGAAAATAAAGTATGTGCAATATACTAATAAAAGTGTAGATATTAATGTGTATGGACTAAATTACGAACTACATTATAAATCTAATGTATATTATGCAAAAATAAGGAATTTAAAGAGAGAGGGAAGGAATTGGACCTTCTTTGAAGCGTGATCTTTGATCTTGGATGAACTCCCTTGAGTGTTGATGAATGCTGATGAAAGAAAAGGATATTTTGCCAAATTGGGTATGAAAAGGATGGGAATGTAAGCTTGAATGGAACTTCACATGAGGAACTTCACTGATTTCGAGGGAATGTTGCGGAGATCACTGATGCTGATGGATCTCTTATGTGTCTTAGGAGTGAGGTCATGGACTCTATTTATAGGGAAAAGGGGGTGTCGATTAGCCTACCCCATGGAGTGCGTATCGGCAGGTAATCCTTGACATTGTGCCAATAGACAAGGATTTAGACCTGCCAATTGACAGTCTCGTGCAAATTTTTTTGGAAAACCGATCGTAGAACACAAAATTTTAATCTAAATCACGCATGGGGCATATAGTTAGAAAGGTACTTTAGATACCTTTAAGATTCCTTTAAACCTCTCCCGGGTCCGGGAGTTGCCTTTGGTTCAAATGTGGCTCGGAAGCACACGTCGGTCTTTCGAATGAGAGATCATCGGACAGAAACGGATCGTTCGTCCGTATGGTAAGTCGGAATAGCACATGAGGTGGACAGTTGAAAAGGTTAGGAGATGTAATTCGACATTATAAAGAGTTTCGCTCAGTTAGAAAGGTTGACCTTAGTCAACTAGGGCTCGAAAGGGCTCGGGGACCTCTTGGAGTAAAACTGATCGTTCGTTCGTACTGTAGGTCAGAATCGTGCATGGGGTAGACCATTGGAAAGGGTATTCAGTGTCCTTAGGATATTCATTAAGTATCATTCGAGCTGAAGATTTAACTTTGGTCAAACGAAGATCAAGAGCGCCCGGTGGCCTCCGAATCGATTTTCGTGGGAAAATTGATTGTTCATTCGAAAGTTTAAGTTGTTTTGTGCAGGGCAGACCGTTGGAAAGAGGTTTTAGTTCCCTCTGAATATTCAAAGAGATTTTGACATGACGCTGAAGTTGATTGGGGTCAATTCGGGGCCCAGGAGTGCCCGATGACCTCCGAATCGATTTTCGATAGTAAAATGGTCCGTTTGTCCGAACCGTTGGAAAGGGTATTCAGATCCCTTCAAAGATTCAAAGAGATTTTTCTCTGACGATAAAGTTTACAGGAATCAAATGGGGCCCGGGGGAAACCGATGGCCTCTAGATCAGTTATCGGAGTGCGACTTAGGGTTTGCAGCGAGATGGGGAGGTGTTATGGACCTAAGGGGTACCCTAAAATGTGGTGTCTACAATATGTACAGGAACACGTAGAAATTGAGTTGGGTCAATTTGATCCAATCACAAACTCAAATGACTCTATTCTCAAACTAAGCGTCTTATGAAAGGTGTTCATGCCCCCTAGCATTTTATTAAACCGAACGTATTATCGAAAGTTAACTTACATAACTCCAAATCAATATTTGTTGGCAGGAAAATGGAAATTATTACTTAAATAAGATTAGGGAATTTCCATCATTATCATGTGCAATAGTGAAGAATGTTAAGTCCTTCACTATTGTACATGCTAATGATGGAGAGTCCTTAATCTTATTTAAGGAACCATTTCCATTTTCCTGCCAACAAATATTGGTTTGGAGTCATATAAGTTAACTTTTGATAATACGTTATGTTCAAGCATAAAGTGTCCAGAAGCTACTTTCGTAAATGAATAGGGTAAAATTGGTATATGCCATTGTAGTCTTATTACACACAACACTTGCATTAAATAAGCAAAGTTTTGAATTGTCACAACTAAACATACATAAATCATATTAAACATTCCTAAAACTAACTAAACATCCTTACATCAAAGTAAAGTGATAGTACAGTGTCAATATCATAATAAGATACAAATAAGAATGACAAGGATAAAATAATGTTTTGATACTCAATCTTCCTCTAAATCAACTAAAAGATTCTTCAAATTAGGGTTCTCATCAAGAGCTAAGTGGAACTCTTCTGGAGCCTTTAATGTGTCTACTTGAGTAGTCATACCCTTTGGTTCATGCACAATAATAGACCGATTGCCATCATTTATGTACTTCGAGTATAATACATTCTTTGCGTTCTGAAAGGCACAAATAAATTTCTCATCGACTATGCAATCTTTGCTCTTTAGCTTTGATAAATATACCATTATAAGTTTGGAGTCAAAATTAACTTTGTAAGCGTTCATATTATTCTCCACCTTTACCTAATCACAATATAATACAATTTCTGTGAAATCTAGGTAATTGAGTTCTAGGATTTGTTGGATTATTCCATAATAGGTTAGCATCGTATCCTTTAGATTTCTATTGCTTTTGCTAGCGATATAGGTGATCAAGGCAGAAATTGATATTCCACTATTTTGCATCATACGTTTTTCCTCATAGGACATTAAATTAAACAAAATCGTTGGTGCGGAATTTTTTAAACTCTTTCGCACAAAAACTAGGACCTTTTTCCAGGAATAAAAGCCTGAAAAAGACATCACCACTTTTTATAAGCTGCATTTATTCATGAAATTATATTAGGGCATTTTTTACCACACATGAATAAATGACCGCACACATAAGATGTGAAAATTATCTTTTTTTTATACACATGGCCTAAATCAGTTGTCGTGCAATTTCTCCTTTGATATTGAGCAATTTCATTCTTATACTTCCTATCAATAAATTATAGAGTTTATATCATAAAATACAAAAATACATATAATCAAAGAAGAAGAATTCAGTAGATACTCACTCTCTCCAGTCTTCGACTTCATCTTGCGATTCGAGGACATAACGAGTTGCTTGCTTATATTGTAGATTTGTGAGTTTCACCTCTTTAGGGTTCCCAAACAATAATTCGCCCTCATACCTGTCAGCTTCCTCAATGACTCATTCTCCACGAGGATTGAACCTCCTCACCTATTGTTCTGGCATATGTTCCCTAGAGTATAACGATGATTCCACAGTTACGTATTCTTCAGCAATTGACCCTCCAATATACCATGTATTCTTTATGTAATCTTTGAAGGTTTTCATCAAGATCTCAAAAGGATACATCCAACGATACCTAACAGTACCACATAATAAAGCTTCATCGCATAAATACACAAGTAGGTGGATGCTGATATCAAAGAACGACGGAGGAAAATATTTCTCTAATACACAGGCTGCCTCGACTAAAGTTGATTTCTCAACTTTAGTGTGCCTTCTGTTTACCACTTTTGCACAAAGTAGGGTAAAACATAAACCAAATTGTATAATTTCTCGACGGATATCTTTGTGTTCAGAGAAGCGATGTCGAAATAGCAGAGGGATTAATTAGATGATTACGTGCTAGTTGTGAGACTTACACTGTTTCAAGTCATTTGGTTGGTAGCTTACTACCCTACGTAAATTATCTTACTACCCTACATAAATTACCAGGATAATCGGTTGGAGTCTCCAGGTTAAACAACGTGTCTAAGAGGATTGTCTTCTCACTAGTAGTCAAAATGAAAGCAGTCGGGGTGATAAAAATTCTTCATATTATAGGATTGGTTTTTAACCATAATTTATTCTTTATTTTCATATCCTGTAGATCTCGGTGGACCCGATATCCATCTTTAGAATGAGATCCACCTAGTCATGTTCCTATCAGATGTTCTACAACATTCTTCTTTATGTGCATCACATCAATTACATGCCTTATACGACGATCTTTACAATACGACAAATTAAAAAATATTGATCGTATGGACCATGGCTTTGATTTACTAGGGTCATTTGAATCCCCTTAGTTTAACGCTTCAGGTTTACAAATTGAGGGTGTTTTTGTATGTACCTATTCCCACAGTCGCAGCCGTTGTCTTCTCCTTGATCTGCTGATCAGAAAGTCGAGTAGGTGGCATCCTGTGCTTATGACCGACGGGAAAATAATTTGAATTATCATTCTTGAAAGGATGACTGGTAGGCAGAAATCTAAGATGACCCACTTAACTCATCTCACTACTATATTGTAGCCAACTAGCTTCAGTTTTCTCCCCACATATAGGACATCCATAATAACCATGAACATTACAATAGGACAAGGTCCCATAAGTAAGAAGGTTGTGGATCGCCCACATCACCATTGCTTTAAATGTGAACTCTTCACCTTTATGAGAGTCGAACATCATCATGCATTATACCATAACTCTTTAAGTTCTTTGATTAATGGGGCAAAGAACATATGAATATCATCGCCGAGTGCCTTCGACCCAGGTATCAATAAAGATAATAATGTGAACTCCTTTCTCGTGCATAGTGTCGGAGGGAGACTTAAAGGCGTTATGAGAACTAGCCAATAACTCCGACTAGTAATTAAATTATCAAAAGAGTTAAACCCATCCTTTGAGAATGAAAGACGAATGTTACGCGATTCCTTTGAAAATTCATAGTGTCGTGTGTTTAAAATTTTCCAGATGAGTGAATCAACCAGATGATGCATAAGATTTCCACCCACCTCGCATCGAGCGTTCCATGTCATGGACTTCGCTATCAATGGTACAGTAAAAACCCGTTTAATCGTGGCCTAAGTGGAAAATGCTTTAAAATATTTTGTGGAACTTGTGAGCACTTGCAATATTTTACAACTTTATCCTTTCCATTCTCACAAACCGCATATCTAGGCTCACTATATATAGGACATTCACCCTTCTCTTCGTGCTCGATGCGGTACGATATGCGATCATACTTGTATGCATGAATAGATTTTCATTTCAAACCCAAACCCTTCAAGCTCTTCTTCATGATAGGATAGTTGTCTGGTAACGTCTTCTATTTAAGGAGAATTTCTTTAACCGGCTTAAGAATTTCGGTTTATGATGTTCCCAGACAAACCAAATTGACTTTTAACATTTTGCAAACCAATCATTGCATATAATATCGAGTGATCTTCATCGCAATCTTTATACAATAGTCTAGCCACATCAGCTTTTAATCGTATGCATTCCCGATCTCCTAGTAGTTCAACATCAAATTGTTCATTTACTTAGTCATAATATGCATTATCCGTATCCATAGTTTAGTGGTTTTGATGGTTGTGGACCCCGTAAGCATCATCAATTAAGCAGGTCAAAGGACGATGTGTTGGTGAATCATGTACCACTTCCACTCTTTAGCGTTAGTATCATCCGTCGGGTTATTCTCGAGAAGGGAGAACCCAAAAGGCTTCTTTTCATTTGAGCGACAGGTGTCGAGAGCAATGGATGGGGGCGTTGGAGCAATGGGAGTGTTGGATGGGGGTGTTGGAGCACTTAGATTTGGAATTAGTGTGGAGTGAACCATTGTTGGAGTTTTGAATTACTTAGCCAATGATGTTGAGAATTCGGGTTGTGCACTAGATGAGGAACCTCATTGGAGTGTCGCGTCGCCACTTGGTACATTTTGGTTATTTCCTCCCGACATTATCCACAAAAATAAAAAAACCATAAGATAATTATTATAATATAAAATTATAACAAATTAATCAAGCTTATATATATATATATACACACACACACACACACACACACATGGAGTCTCCTATATGGACTCCTTATGGTGCAGACTCTGGTACATACCTCTTTTTTAAAATAACAAAAAAAATGAATTTTTTTATGAAACTTCATGGATATGATGTCCATGGTGAGAAGATCATATCCAATTTTTTTCATTAAAAAATTCAATCAAAAATTGGGTAAGATGAGGTGATATGCAAAAAAAGGTATAAATATGCATTTTCGGCCGTTAAAATTTTGGCGATCATCTCACCCACTTTTTGATTAAATTTTTTAATGAAACTTTATGGATATGACCTTCTCACTTTTGAGATCATACCAATGAAGTTTCATCAAAAAAATAAATGAAAAAGTGGGTGAGATGATCGCCAAAATTTCAACGACCAAAAATGCATATTTATATCCTTTTTTTGCATATCACCTCATCTCAGCCACTTTTATTGAATTCTTTTATAAAAAAAATTGGAGATGGTCTTATCACTGTGGATATCATATCCATGAAGTTTCATCAAAAAATTCATTTTTTTTACTCTTTTAAAAAAATTGTATGTGTCGGAGTCTGCACCATAAGGAGTTCTTATAGGAGACTCCCTCTCTCTCTCTATATATATATACACACACACATACACACACCCTTTTCAGAGTAAGACTTTAAAATATGTTCAATGTGTCTGATCTCCATCCATTAAGTATTAATTTTTAAAAACCTATGAATTTTTGCACGTGGCCAACTAGGAGGAAGGGTATCTTTGATTGGTGTGTAGATATCCATGACATGAACTCAAAATCCCATATTATTCAACTTGTTGGTAAGATTCAATTTTACGTGTATATGGCGCGAGACATCACTATCTATGTCAATGCTATTTGTACCCAGTTATATCCATAATGGGTGGATTTTTTTCTACATTCTTTAACAGCGTAAGTAAGGTCAGGGCTACGTCAGGATTATGTGTGTGATATATATTATGTATAGATACATATCAGCTTTCTGGTATGGAAAATAGAATACGATCGAATAGGTACTCTTACTCAAGATCAACTTCACGATTTACAAGGTAGTTAAATTATTCGATCTTTTTATTTCCATACCTATAAATAGGAGTACCCTCTACATGATGCACAATACTAAAAATGTTATATGTGCGGTCCAATTGCAACCTCTCTCACTCTTGTTGCCAGTTATTATCACCGTGCCTCATTTTTTCTGAGAAAAGTATACGAGGGCGTGAATATAAGTCCTACAATTAAGGGCTCTAATTAATTAATAACTATTAATTCAAACATATGAGGTATAAGGGTATATTAGTTTGATTAAGGTTGTGATTCATCACTACCCTTTTCTTAACCCCTTGCAATTTGGATCTCACTAATGTGAAATCCAAATAACCCCCCGCTGTAAATGTTAAGACATATTTTCTTAGGGTTTATTATGAGAGAGTTTAAAAGTGTATGTGTGTTATCAATCCAAGAAATCCAACATAGTATCCAACAATCAAACCAACAATAAATAATTATCCTGTACTCCTTCTATCATCTACGTGATAAAAAAACATACTCATAATCAAAATATCTCACTATAGTAGGGTCATTTGTTATTAAACATATATAAGAAGATTAGGGTTTCTATTTTATACATGATAAATTCATAAACGACACAGCTATTAATGTGGGCATGTGTTTGCGATTCATATTTAAAGTAAGGAATTATAGAATTGCTAAAATTTGTTGATAATTTATATGTTTAGCATTACTAAAAGAATTTAAAAATTTGCTAATGTACTAACCAATTTCACCAGCAATATATACCTATAAAGATTGTCATATCAAGTTAACTAATGTATATATATAACATTGTAAAATGAAAATAAGAAAAGAAATATTATTTGGTAACCTACAATATAGAATTTCCTAAATACCCAATTTTAAACCTTTATATAGTTTGAACTAGCTTAGTTTGAAACAAATCAAATACACACACATATACCCAAAATAAAATTTCCTAAATACCCAATATCCTATATCAAGTTTGAAACAAGTTAAATACACACACATATACACAAATAAATGCATTCATACCCAAATATGCACACACATCTACATGCAGTACACACACTATACATACACAGTACACACATACACATAAAATATATACAATATACAAACACATATACATACATACAAATATAAATACACATATACACACAGAAATACACACATATGTTCAAATGCACAAATACCCAAATACAAAATATAAGTGTTTAAGTGTTACCTTTGAGATTGAAATTTAAAAACTTGAGATTGAAAAAAAAGGGGTTGGAAATCGCCGAAATCGCCGGAGAGAGAGAAGTGTTTAAGGGTTTGGAAATTTTCAAGCGAAAAAAGAAAATTGGTTCGGGCTTTTAGTATATAGACACTGGTCACGGCTCTGGGCCGTGACCAACCTGCATGACCCTAATTTTTTACACGTTAGTAGCCATGACTAGGATGTTGATATAGAGATGATCATGACCTTAGTCCGTGACCAACGAGCGTGACTAATTTGGAATGGTCACGACCCAAAGTCGTGACCCTATTGTGTGTGTATTATGGCTTTGGTCATGGACCTGATCAGGGATTTGGTCCGCGACCCATCCGTGACCACACTTGGAAGGAAATTTGGCACGAATTTGGCACCATGATGGTCATGGCTATGGTCCGTGATCCATAGTGGTCATGGATTTGGTCTATGACCATCTCCAAGAGAATACATGATCATATTGGATCGTGAAGCTGGTCTCACCAAAATTTTATATGGTCACGGATTTGGTCTTTGATGAGCTGGTCACGGATTTAGCCCAGGATGCCTAGCCCATGACCAATCGTAGGATTTGGTGTAGTGGAATTAAGCACTAGATCTCTGCTAAGAAATGCATACAATAACTTTTCATTCGTATATCAAATATAATCGAAAACCAATGATGAAGCCAAGAAAGATGAATCATGGCTATTTTCAATGCAAGAGGAACTCATATAATTTGAAATAAATCAAGTTTTAAACTTTGTACCACCACCCAAGAACAAATTCATCATACACACTAAATGGGTATTCAAAAATATGAGATATGAACTAGGGACAATCATCCAAAATAATTCTTATCTTGTTGCTCCAGGATACAAATAAGAAAAAAGAATTGACTATGAAGAAACATTCTCCACGTTGCAAGATTAGAGGCTATATATATGTTACTAGCTTTCGCATGTTTCAAAGACTTCAAACTTTTTCAAATTGATGTCAAAAGTGACTTTTTAAACACTTACATAAACAAGTAAAAGTTTACATAAAATAACCCCCCAGTTTTAAAATTGCACATATCCAAATCATGTTTTCAAACTCACGAAAGTCTTATCTGGACTCAAACAAGACCCGCAAGCATGGTATCAAAGACTAAGTGATTTTCTCATGTCAAATAACTTTGAGCAAGGATTAGTCAATACAACCCTTTTTATCAAAATACAAACCATGATATCTTTATATTCAAGTCTATGTGGATGATATCAATTTTTTATAGACTAATGACAATTGTGTGGAGATTTTGAAAAATGTATGCAAACCAAATTTGAAATGAAGTTTATGGGAGAATTAAACTTTTTTCTAGATCTCCAAGCCAAACAGAAAAACTGTAATTTTCATCAATCAATCCAAGAATACTAATGACCTAATCCAAAAATTCACATTATTTGCCTCAAAACACATTGCCACCCATATGAGAAAATCTATAAAAAAAACTAGAATTTTACAAGAGCGATAAGGAAGTTGATAGAAAATTATATCGAGGAATGATAGGAAGTCTATTATACCTAACTGCAACCTGTCTTAATATCATGCTTAATGTTTGTTTATGTGCTCGTTTTCAATCCTAATCAAATGAATTCCATCTAATTATAGTCGAAAGAATATTTATATACCTTATAGGAACCATAGAGTTAGTGTAAGTGCAAAATTTATAATTGCTCATATTTTATTTTTGATGGTTTGGTGTTTCCCGTTACACAAACACGGCACTATCAGAACTTCTCGGTACTTGAAGACTATGTTGAAGACCATTAAAGATTGGAAGATTCATTCGTCTCAACATGCATAGAAGAAGATTGTGATCGTGATTGGTAAAATGTTTTGTTATAATTTCTAGGGTTTAAACTTTTTATAAGGTCATTTTTATTTAAAAGTGTTCAATTTTTTATAGAAAAATCGCCAGAAATAACGATGCCTCATTCAAACGAGTTTGGATGTCGTTCGAACAAAAGTATGAATTTCGTTCTAATGAGATACAACGAGGCATTTTCCTTCGTCCTTTGGAATGTGGTTAAAAGACTTCTTTCGAAGTCATTTTAACTAGGTACAGGGTGTCGTTCGAATGACATCCCGTTTCGTTCGAACGATCAGGAGAATTTTTGTTTTTTAAAGATTATCTATCCCAAGTCATTTGTGTTTATCCTTTTTATCCAACCTTCTTATAAAAAGGCTGAATGGGATTAGATACTTTAAGAACTCTTTTCAAAAGAAAAGCACCTTTTTGAGTTATCCTTTTGGAATCCAAAATCTCCAATCATATTCCAAACCCCCTGGGATAATTCACGATCACTTTACCACATCATAAAAAGGATTCTTGATGAAATACTATTATAGAGAATTTTCTCTACTGCTGATTTATGAAATGAGGTTTCACAGCTGAAGAAGAACACGAGGTTGATCAGTGGACACCAAGAGTAGATCGCTACCTATGGACGACTCTGGAGCTGAGTCGCATTTATTGGCGTTTTAAAGACTCTACACATTTAACTTAGTGTAGCCAAGTGTTTTCTAAGTCGATTTTTTTCAAAACTCTCAATAGTGATGATATAAAAAGGTTTTGCCCTTCAGAGGGATTTTTCCTCATCTTGTGTTTATTTGCATGCTTGGCTTGGAAAATAAAATTTGAAATCATCGTTTATGGACACCATAATTAATTGAAGATAAAATTTGATAAAAAATTGAATTGTGTGTGGGGCATCTAATTATATAAATTGGTCCATTAGATCACGTGCACTCTCAAATTGATATCTGAGAAGGTCACACCAAATTATCGTGTGATCCATTTTCGTAAAAAGAAATTTGATATCAATTGTTTTTTGAAAAAATGTTGATCTTTAATAATTCCGTATTTAATAGATAATCTGTATAATCGAATGCCCATTTTTTATTGTTCAAATTATGCCTACTGGAAAGCAAGAATGAAGTCTGCTTTAAAATTAATTAATAAACGTGTCTGGTTGGTTTGTGAAAGAGGGTGGACTCCACCCACAGTGACTATCGACAATGTTGAAAGTCTCAGGCCTATTTTGTCATGGATAGAGGATAAATTTAAATGGAGTACTTACAACTCTCGCGACTTAAGTGATATTTCTGGAGACGTCACCCCTAACGATTTCATCGCATTATGATGTGCACCGCGTCTAAAGAAGCTAGGGATACCCTCCAGCTCACTCATGAAGGAACCAATGTTCTTAAGGCTTCTAGGCTATAAAAATCTCACGATATCGTTTGAGACTATTACCATGTTAGAGTTTGAGTCTTCTGATGAGTTTTATGCACATTTATCGGCCATAGTTAATTCTATTTTTTAGTTTGGGTGAGAAAATTCCTGAGACGAGAGTTGTTAAGAAAATTTTGAGATATTTGTCAGCCCACTTTATTCTTAAGGTTATCGTGCTGAATTCGTAGGGATACTAAATACTCTTAGGTTAGAAAAACTTGTAGGAGACCTTCAAATGTATGAGATAGATATGTTTCCCAAAATAATTAAACCTAAGGAAATAAGGATTGCTTTAAACACTCAAACTAAGAAAAAGAAGGAAGAAATTTTTTTTGATTATGAGTCTGAGTTTGATTTTGAAATGGATGACTTGGACCTTTTTGCAAAAAATTCAAAAAATTCTCAAATTTTCTAAAGAAAATTCTTCCAAACAAAAGACTTTTAAGAAAAATAAAAATAAAATAAGGGGTAGAAGGTTTGTGAGAAAGATGAGATAAGATGTTATGAGTGTGAGGGAAAAGGGCACAAGGTACATGAGTGTCCCACTAGGCCTAAGAGACAAGGCAAGAAAGTTACTAATAAAGCCACTCTTAGCGATAGTGACGTTGAGTCAGTGGATTCAGGGGAGAATCACCACATGAATTGTGTATTGCATCATGGCTAGTCACGTTAGTACTTCTAGTTTGTCCCACATTGATTAGGACATATTTAAACGTTAAAGCCTTGATGATATTTCGATACATTCTGGAGAAAGTGAGAGTTAGGATGAGAATTTAAGTGAGGGGGGAGGTGATCTCCAAAAGGCCTTTAGTGATCTTTACATCGAGACTTTAAATGAAAAAGGAAAATAAATATTTGTCTCTTAGGGTATTAAATTTGGAAAAGGATGTGAAATTTTGAGAGCGTGTGACCATTTTATTGTTTTAGCTAGGGATAAGATCGATTTCACCAACACTATGGCTAGTCTTACGAGAGATCTTCAATCTTTATTGGAGGCTCATGAGAAACTTAAAGTTCTTGTGTCCCAACTCGAGAGTGATCTTGAACATGCTCGGGAGGTTAAGGCCACTTTATAAGACACATCTAAGAAGGTTGGAAAGATACTCCTCGGTCGCGCATTAGGTAACGTTGAGAGATAAGGAATTGGTTATGACGGTGCATCCACTTTGAAAGCTGCACCCGAGTCGATTCCTAAGTTTATGACGGATCTTTATGGCCCTCGTACAAACCAACCTGGAGACCTAACCCACCTAAGAGAGCTCGTCCTAGATGTTTTGAGAAAGGTGGACCTAAGCTCGTGTATATTTGTACCCATTGCAAAAAAAGAGGTCACTTTAGAGAGTTTTGTTTTAAGTTAGGGAGATTTTTTCATATGCGTGATCCTCGGTATGCTACCACATGAGTTCCTACATGTGTGTGACACCCCGCCTAATTAAATACTCGGTGATCACTTCTTTATTAAATTAAAATCAAGATGAACAGTTGGTTCATACTTAGCATCACTGTCGTAAAAATAAATTTTCAAAATTTAACACCCTATTTAATTAAGCTAAGTGTCAAAACCATTTTTTTTAACATTACTTTCCAAATTTTATTTTGAAAATAAAGATTTAATTATCTACAACAATTCAATATTTAAAGAATCACACCACAATAATCCAGGAACATATAATCCAATTAATTTAAACATTCAACAACTAAACCCCAGCATTTAAAACTTAAAGTAAAACATACATGCTGAATAAATCCCAAAGTAACAGTACTAGAAATAATTGAAATACAAATGTCCCAATAAAACAAATAAATAGTGGAAAGGGCAACACATTCCCAATAAGGAGAATGATAGAAGTGGAATCAAGTAAATGAAATCGTCTAAGCAAATGGCCTACAACTCCCACCTAAGCTGCAGCACGTTCCTTCCAAGGGATCCTAAACAAGACGCCCCTGTGGCTGGACACCTGTAATATATACATATATATACAAGAGAGAAAGAGGAATAGAAACGGGTCAGAGCCCGATAGTGTATATGATTTAAAAATTCGTTTAGCAAGTATTTAAATTGATACAGGCCAATGCAACAACATATTAGTGCGACACTCTCTTGAGAAATTCTCGCCTCTCTTCTAATGTGCACTCCTATCGCACTAACCTTCCCAATGGTTTATCTCATCATATATCACACTATCCTTCCCCAAGGATTTAACTTATCTTAGGTGACTCTCAAAATTTAAGATTTAACAACATCATGGTTTAAAAAGGATAATTTCATTTAGTACAAAACGCTCATTTTAACTTTATTGATTCATAAAGTTTTTCAATATCATATTATACTTTTCAAAACAAGTATTTCCAATTTGAGTCATTATACATGTCTTACTTACCATAACACAGTAGGCAGTTTCCCATATTTCAGAAGTTCATATATATATATTAAGTACTCGTATAATATATATATTCTAACAGCACCCCACATAAAATTTTATGGTGCGGGCATACTCTGCTATCCAATACCCGTATCAATCGTACTAAAGGGAATACAAGTTCGGAATCACTCTCGAACTGTATATATACATACACAAATAATATTGAGGCGAAGCATAGTTTCCAAGTCCAAGAGGTCAGTACATACCCTCACATCTCTTAGGACCGTGACTACCGATTCGATAGCCTGTACCTAGGATTTCTATCTTCTAGGGTACAAGTCAATATCCCCCATAAGGCACACGAGATAAGATCGTCCTAGCGCGAAAACCTCAGGGATAGCAAGTAGCGCGAGCATGATTTTCACAAGTATATAATATATGCATACACAAACATATAAATATACCACTTTTATTATATCAATTTAGGTTTATCCAATAACCCACATTCACAACATTTTGTGACACCCCGCTTAATAAAATACCGGGTGATCAGTCCTATACCAAATTAAAACAGGAATCCCAGTTGGATCATCCTTAGCATCACTGTCGAAAACTTTTTAAAACTTACTAATCACCTAGTATTCCAAAAACTGGTGCCAATTTTAACTTCTTAATTAAAACAAAACAATTTCATGCGGAATAAAAATATAAACCATTCACACAACTGAATGGAAATAAACTAAATCATAAATACACAACTTGCCAAATAAATCACCGGCCACCAAATAAATAATCAAATACAATTAATCAACACCTGAATGAATTACACCTGAAACTGTACCGAGAAGTCTGGGCGACAAGCCCTAAATATAACTGAAACTGATACAAGATTCCTACTCTAGGAATGAATGAATGATGCGTCTAATCCAAACTCCTGCTAGCATCCACATATGTCGCAGCTCCGTGTCCCTGGAATAGAATATCAATCCTGGCGTCCTTGTGGATGGACACCTAAAAGGTTTTGAAAATAGTTTTATAGCAAGGGGTTAGAACCCAAAACATTTTGAAAATATTTAGCAAGTGAATTAACTGCAGTAATTTAAAATGCATGAATGCGCTTCATATATAAGTTAGTGTCGCACTCCCTTGTGAACATTCTCACCCCTCCACTATTGTGCACACCTACCGGTTATCTTAACCCCACCTAGTTGTACTACCCCGTCCAACTAGCCCTGGTATAACCTTCCCTTGCCATACTACTCTAACCCAAGTATAATGATTCTTGAATTATAAGTTATTTCACAACTAACTTAATTAACTCCTCTTAAATAGTAACATATAACCGTATCTCAAGTTATATAAAGTAAATACATCACCCACTGTATTATTCCCACAAGTAAATAACTTAATTAATTTCTCATTAATTAACAACATATAACTGTAACCCGAGTTATATAAGGTAAGTACATTACACACTGTATTATTACCTACATATAATATTTACTACCATATTATACGTACCTTTACTAACATCCACACATATATCATACATGTACCCATCCTTCCGAGTTTACCCTCATCGGATGATTTCCTCTAAAATGCTATCTCACTAGATGTGCTCACAAAACCTAGTTTTCCCCAAGTTAGAATCGCTCACTAACTTGGACCAAAATATAAACGAAATGGAGGCGGTCATATTCCTTCCCTGAAAGTGAGATAAATATCTCACCCATATATACCGGACGCTATGACCTGGGGATATACTCGCCCTACTCCTCAAGCTAGGGGATTCACCCACATCGCGCAACCTCCCTTGATAGCATTAGAGTATATAAATTTAATAAATATCCAATCACTGATATTTAGTATCACGCACAATAAATACACGTATATATATATATATATATATATATATATATATATATATACTATCACGACACCGTATATATATATATATATATAATATAAACTCCGGCTTTACCGTGTACTCAAAATCCCGTACACTGCTTGTAATTTCCTGAGTCTGTGCCCCGACTCAACGTAATTAATTTTCTCACTTAATAATTTATGATCCTCCCGAGTCTATGTCTGACTCTAATATAATTAATTCATGCCTCAATTAATATAATACTTTCCCCGAGTCTGTGGTCCGACTCTAATTAAATTAATTAACACACCCATTAATTTAATACCTCCCCGAGTCTACAATCCGACTCTAATTAAATTAATTAACACACCCATTAATTTAATACCTCCCTGAGTCTACAATCCGACTCTACCTTCATTAATTATCACATCCATTAATTTAATAAATTGGTGTCACCCAACCATTATCCCCGGACTCACTTACTTAGCCCGTAACTTAATATTTCCCGAGTCTTTGTTCCTATCACAGGGAAACACACAATAGGCATTCACAACCCAAGAAATCCTATAAAACAGTAGGTATTTACACAACCCAATTCTTCATACTTGTACGTAATATATTTCTCTCTAATATTCACCGTACTTGTTTGCTTTACGAATTTATCTCACTTTCGTATTAATTCAAGTATTCACACAACTCTAAGGGCCCTAGTTACCCCTTGTTATATCAATTCAGTATTTACCCTTGTTAACCCACTGACCTAACGAATTTAAGCTCGCTCATGCTTTTTCGTAATTATATTCTTATCATCTCGAATTAGAGTACGTCACAATCAAGCCTATGAATCTCCACTTTAACTCTCTCACAAAATTAAAGTCCAACACTCAATCATAGACCTACTTCCATATCATTATTCCATCAATATATTTCATCAAGGTCCCAAACACTTCCCCGATAAAATTTTAGACATTTGAGGCTTAAAAAGAAAAATCTCAAATTTTCTGACAGATTAAACACCCTCTAGTAAAATTTCGATTTCTCCCTCCACATAACTCCGATTGACCTGATTCCAAGTTCATTGGATAGCTAAGAGAAATACCTTTCCAGTAATGTATGGCTCATACTCTAATTCGAAGTAAAATTCAAATCGCACACGTTTAAAGTCAGGTTAAAAGTCTGGCAGATTACTATGTTGACAGATCAAACACCCTCTAGTAAAAGGTCGATTACTCCCTCTACAGAACTCCGATTGACCTGATTCCAAGTTCATTGGATATCTAAGAGAAATACCTTTCCAGGCATGTATGGTTCACACTCTAATTCGAAGTACAACTCAAATGGCATACGTTTAAAGTTGTATCAAAAATTCTGGCAGATTGACCTCTTGTGTTCATCAAATAAACCCTAAGTCATTCAAGATTCATGTTCTTCATCCAAGAACTCATAAAGATTCCATTAACAAAACCCCATTTATCCCCAAAATGAATTTTAGTTACACATCACTAACATATGAATTGGATATCACAATTTAGGAGTAAAAATAGTTAACCACTTGCCTGAAAGTGTTCGTAGTGTCTGATTCCGTTGGCGGAGTCCCTCAATTTGGCTCCAAAAGCTCCCAATTTGTTCTTGATTTGCTTTCCCCCAAATCCCCTCTCAAACCCTAGGTTTGGAGTTGTGTTGGCTGCTGATTTCCTAATCTCCCCTTAGGTTAAAAACCCTTAATCCTGTTTTTCACCTAATGGGCTTAATTAAAGTGGCCCAACTCACCCAGTGTGGGCCCGGCTATGCCCAAAAATACTCCGAGACCCAATTACTACCCCCGGGTACTCTTTCCTAACTATCTCGGCCCATCCGGACTCAACCGCGCACTCAGAATTGGCATCCAAATTAATTTATAAAAATCCTTATCTCACACCCAATTTAGTCTATACCGACTCCCGGCTGGGATAAGTGTATACCTCGTCATTAATACTTGAAATGACGTAATAAAATTATTACTATTCACTTAGTAAATAAATTTTTCCTAAACATTGACCATTCACTCCCCGATTAATATTTAAATATATATATTGCCATAATTAATTCAATTAAAATTACAACACACTAGTAATTTAAAATCCCGAATTAATTAAATATTAAATGCACAAAATACGGGGTGTTACACATTTATCCTTATTTTTCCATTATTATTTATCAAGTATAATGGTTCGTTTCTAACTTTAATTCGAAGTATAATGGTTCGTTTCTAACTTTAATTCGAAGGGTTTTTCCAACTTACAATGTAACCCTCATGGACTCTATTCTTCCAAATGTACAATTCAATAGATATCCATTTATGTTCCAACGTAACTCTCTCTTACGTGTCTCTCCCCTTTAATATATACTTACATTGTCCCTTATGCAAAATATCCCAAAAATATAGATTTCGCCTTACATTAAAGGATTTTGAATTTTATTTTTAAATATGAGAGTTTCAAACGGTTTCGAAATCGAAATTAAAATGGAGTTTTAATTGAATTTTTATTATCTAGAAGATTCCTCGAAACATAAAACTCTATAGCAAAAAATATATTTAATAATATTGAACGGTCCGATCGAGCTGTATTTTTTCCTGTAGCTTCCTCTCGTCTTTAGCTAATTCTCTGTAAAATTTCATCCAATTCCAACGGTCCGATCGTCCAGAATAAATTTTTATTTTAGTGTTTGTATCTGATTAGAACTCTTTTCTTAATCAAACTCTTAATCCTTTACATGACAAAGGGTTTCCAGAATATCATATAAATCATCACTACCTGAAAATTTCCCATCTCAAATTGGGTTTTTCTTCCATAAATCTCATCCTAATAACTCCTAAACTAATATGGATGATGCATCAACGAAATAAGCAAGATAAACACTTGCCTGAGATTTTCAGAAATCTGGTTTGGTGTTGAATTTGATGTGGTTGCGTTCCCCGTCTCACGATCTACGCGTTGGCGGTGGCGGCGGTGCAAACGGGGGAGTTTTGAGCCTTGGAATGCCTTGAGAGCTCTCTCCTCTCCTCTCCAATGGCCGTTCTAGTGTTTTGAGTTATCTAACCCTAGGAGATAACCTAAACATCTAATATAACCCCTTTAATTTTCGTGGGTTTAATTACCCAAAAATACAAAATGACTAAAATGCCCTCCCGGGGTACTAATTAAGCCTAAAAACGCCCAGAGACCCAAATCAAACTCCCGGGTATACTTTTCTGACTATCTCGACCCTTTCGGACGCGTTGGCGCACTCAAAACGACCATACGAACAATGTATAAAATATTTACTTTTATTTATCAATATTTAGTCCCGACGCGACACGGGCGCATCCCAACTCAAATTTCTAAGATTGTCATTTTATTCACTTGTGACATTTAATATGGCCACTATTATATATTACTTTGCTCATTAGTAATATTCAACAAATTTTCCCATAATTACTAACTCTCATCACGTTAATAATTATAACATAATTAATTTCCGGATTTTTATTAAATAATCGATTCACATTAAATTTAATAAATCCCCAAATTAATATAGCATAAAAATACGGGGTATTACAATGTGTTCCCGCACGCACTCTCACACGTGTTACTATGCATGCTCCTGCACATGACCAATGAGAATTTGAGAGTTTTCGAGAGCAAGTAGAGTATTTAGTCAAAACTTCAAAATGTTTGATGGAGGAATTTCATAGGATATCATCTCCTTTTGAGAAGTCCTCTAGTCCTAATAATTGAGGTTGAAAGTTATTTCTAGAATAGGGGATTATCATAATCATATATTGCATCCCTATTGTTAGATTGTATTATCATTGTATTGATATTTTTACAAAAAATTCAAGAAGAGTTTTAATTTTTTGAAAAATTTTGAAAAATACAAAAAGATTTTTTTTTTAAGAAAAAGGTGAAAAAGGCAAAAACAAGTTATTTTGATAAAATTTTTGAAAAAAACAAAAAGAGTTTTGTATCTTTTTGTCACCGTATATGGATGAACATTTAAGATGTTCAGATCACCCATTCATTCCATGCTTTTATGTGACTTTTTTGTAGTGTTTTGATACATGACATTGTTTCATTAGTGTGCTTAATAATGTGTGAATTAATTACATTAATCTTTGAAGACTACTACCAATTTGTTAGACTCCTGGTCACCTTTATTGACGCGTGCATGAACTTGTTTTAAATATTGCACTTACTTGTCACTTGTTAAATACGACGTTCTCATCTCGGTTTTGCTTTATAACGAACCAAATGTAAAAAGAGATACAATTATTCATGTAAGAATCATTGCCCGAATTACCTCTATTTTCGAAAAATATTGTTAAATGTTAAGCAATGGAAATGGGCTATAAAAGATAAAATTAGTCTTTGCATTAAAAGCCACCATTTTCACAAAAGAGCCTAAAAAGATTAGAGGCACATAAAAACAGAAGTGTCTGGCAAATTTTTGATTCATTGATGCTTCACTACATATGAGCATTAATTTCTTCAAAAATATTTAAGGGTTCATCATTATATATGTGAGAATTTGATGGATTTAAAGTCAAAGATCAATGGGTTTGCACAACTAATTTTCTTTTGAAAAACATTACATTGTTTGGCGTCATTGGTGTGAGAATCATTTATGTTCATGACATATTGATTAAGTTGAGTCAATTTCACTTGAGTTCACCATTTTTACACCTAAGGTAGACTTTGAGTTCTTTCATTAAAATTGTCTTAAAACTTCGTGCACACATGTTACGACTGTCTATGTTCATTTACCTATGGAAAATGTTCATACCCTAACATTCTGCATTCATGAGTCAGATTTTTTAGTGTTAATTCATGGTGTGTTGTATTTGAACATCTTATACATTTTTTTAGTAAAATGAATTTTTTTTAAAATAGTTGACAAAAATGGCCTTTTGAGATTATCATTACTTGTGCTCACTTGAATTTTATTGTGATGATATCTTACTTCTTTGTGTGATGATTATATTTAATGACTAGTTTCAACTCCTTTGTCTATTACGGACAAAAAGGGGGAGAACAAATTGAGGGAGAATTTTATTTTCTATTTAAAACTCAATACATCATATTATTTTCTTTGTCTAGTGTGTGTAGGTAGTTCCGCTTGGATGATGATCATTTGGATTCACACGGAATGAAGACAAATCTAGCCAAAGGAATGATCTAGTCCATTTCGAAAACTTGAAAAAATTATATTCCGTTTTTCTTTTCTAATTTGGAAGGGTAGTTATTGTTTTAGGTTGATAGGATTCAATTTGGCTTAGGTTTGTGTTTTGTACCGAAATAGCCAAAGGGGGAGATTTTTAAGAGAAAAGTTTATAATTGCTCATATTTTATTTGATGGTTTGGTTAATCCCGTTACACAAACACGACACCATCACAACTTCTCAGTTCTCAAAGACTATATTGAAGACCATTAAAGATTGGAAGATTCGTTCGTCTCAACATGCATGGAAGAAGATTGTGATCATGATTGGTAAAATGTTTTTTGAATAATTTCTAGGGTTTAAGCTTTTTTATGAGGCCATTTTTATATAAAAGTGTTCAAATATTCTATAGAAAAATCGCCATAAATAATGACGCCTCGTTCGAACGAGTTTGGATGTCGTTCAAACGAAAGTATGATGGTCGTTTGAAGTCCTTTGAACGAGATTAAATGAGGCATTTTCCTTCATCATGTGAAATTATTTAATAAAGGCCCATATGCGGCCCAAACCCAATTTCGTGGACAACTTATTAAAATAATCATTAGGATAAATCTAATTCACCTTAATATCATTTGATAAAAAAATCCTATAGAGTAGGAGAAGGGGAAACTTAGAGAAGAAGAAAGAAAAATTGGAATTATTGTCTTCGAGTTCAACCCACAACTTAGAGGCAAGTTTATCTAGTATAAGTATATAATTGGAATTATGATTATAGTGTAATTATGTATTTGATTACAAACATAATTTAATTAATCTGAAAATATAGTAAAATTAATCAACTAATTAAGTTATTAGTTCTATAGTGGGGTTGTTAAGCAGTTGGGACAAATTCTTCATGATGCTAGATTTAAACTAATTAGAATGGTTAGAATTCATTGTAGTACTGGAATCATGTTAAAATCCCTTTAATTTGAGATTAAATTGATATATATACACACACACACACACACTAGCGGAATACCCGTGCCTGAAGGCACGGAGAAAATTTTCCAAAATACATAATCGCAAAATGATAAAAAAATCGAAAGTATGTATCTGCAAAACGACAAAAATTTCGTTTCCCGGCAAAACAAAGTGTAATTTTTTTAAAAAATTGGTCATAATCTCCTCGTTTTATATGACTATCCACCCTTCTTAACAAATAATAAATAGTCCAACAACATTAAAAAGTCTAAATTCGTCGAACAAATTCACATATAACATAAAATTTATAATATTCATGAACCGAATTTACATTGTGCCTCAAATAAACAAAGTATCAATTTAAAAAAAAATTGACATAATCTCCTTTGTTTATTAGACTATTCACCCTACTTGAGGGATAACAACCAATCCAACAATATTCAAATATCCCAAATTCATCAAATAAATATTTCAATGAAACAAACTTGTTAAAATTTTATATATATATATATCAATTGAGGTCGTCCCACATGTTCTACTATAATAATTGCCCGTAATTTTCAAAATGCGACCTGATACAAAATGAAAAATATAGTTAGTCAATTGAAATAGCTAGTAATATTATATAAACCATTAGTGTATGTGAACATTAGTGAGCATTAGTGTACGTGATTATGCGTGTTTGTGTGATGATAACATAAATGGGTTCTTATAACATATGAGACACCATTTGTATCAATACGAAAATCACAACTATAATGGCATCATAGATGTATCAAATATTAATGGTATAGAGCTCTCTCTAATGACACCCTAGATGGCTATATAAGTGTGAGTCCACTCTAGATGGCTGTATAAGTGAGAGTCCAGAAGCATTATTTCCCTCCAATGAATTTTGGTAATTCAGACTCTTCAACTTATTCACTTTTGAATTATATAACTATTTATGTTTAAGGGGTTATAGACTTGGCTAAACATTTACACTGACAGGTCAGAGGAAATATGAACAACATCATACTAGAGATATAATATTTTGGGTAGATATTGTTACCCTGAATTCAAAATTGTTCAACTTCTCAATGGCTTTGGATACCAATTCAACACCCATAAAAGTCACAAAAGAAAAGCCCTTGTTCTTATTTGAATCTGTCTTTAATTATTCTAACCTGATGGCAAAAAATATAACGCTAATAGTCATCACAAATAACTTATAACTAAGATAAATTTTATATACATATACAGATTACTTCAGTCACTTCCCCGAAAATTTCACAAAATCCCCTCAAATCTTTCTCAGAAACATATTGAGGAATGTTACCAATGTATACTTCAGAAGCATTAGGAGGTAGTGAGAGATGTTTACCATGCTCTTCATTTTATTCCTCGTCATCAATTCTTGTGCAATTGAGATTTTTCTTAGCATTAGCTTTATTTGCAACAGCAGCTTGTTCCTTCTTAATCATTTAAAATAATAGACAACTGATCCCCCAGACTAATTAATGTTTTGAAGCCACACCAGTAAGTCCCTTTCTTTGAGTCATCATAGAATTACTCAATTTGAACATAAACAAACTATGAACAAACCTATGCGTCAATGAACTTAATGTCACGACATGATAACATCCCTGAGAGATCATGCTCCATGTACTCAAAGACAAAGTATATGCTACATGAAAAACATGAAGTAATTATCCCCTCCTGTTTAATGATGTTTCGATGGTCAAGCCTGTGGAGGATCGATATTTCTCGTGCCATAAACCTGACACTCTCTGGTCGGAAATCGTCAAACCGCACCTTCTTTAAGGCGACCATCTTACCAGTTTCAACATCACGTGCAGTACACACTGCTATATATACCTTCTCCTATCGACATAGAAAGAAGAAATCAAAATAATGCCAGTATATATATTATTTCTTTAAAAGGAGAAATGTAATATGTGACTATATAACCACCCATCATACCATTGCGATTTAGTCAAGATAGTGAAACCAAAATTATGACAATATACGATTTCTTAATAACTAAAAACCAAAAAGATCAAGAAGTCAGGGTACAATAGATTCAATATTGAAGCAAAAAAAAATTCCTACATAGTAAGAGAATCCTGGATCCTAATGGGTAATGCTTATTTTAAATTCGAGTTAGAAAAGTGTTTGAATGGGTGTAAAACCAAATGCAACATAGGGTATTTCTTCTAAATCATTTGACTTTTTCGGTTCAAAATCTCAACGTGACTGTTACTTTATCGTTTGTTATATCTTATGTATTCTTTACCTTGACTTGGGGCAAGACTATACTGCCTGAATTTTACTTCTCAAACTGAATACGCATGAGATCTGAGCTATGCTTTCTGAAAAAAGTGATTGTTGTGAAAAGTCTGACAAACATTTTCGATCTTAGCTAGGTCTTCTAGAGATCCCAGATTTGGATCAAACTCCCAAATATGCCTCCCCGTGTGACCGTTTAGAGTCCACAGCCATGGACTCCCTCCCTCTCCAATCTTCAGCTTCCACATTTACTCTCTATACACAACACATCAAAACAAATCAGATAAATACCTATCGACAGTGATTCACTATGTTGAGAGAAAATATAAGGCAAACCTAATTTTAACCATGTCGCAGTTAATATGATTTGATCTATACTGGTGTCCAACATTTAACAGAAGTTAATTTCATGGAAATAATTCATCATTAAAATATATTTTATGATAGAATAAGGAGTTGAGACATCTGACACTTCGAAGTAACATTCAAATCCAGATTTGTAAAGAAAAATATATAAAATGAGTTCAACAAAAATAGGGACAGAAGCAAAAATAGGGATAGAAAATATATAAGATTTCTGATATACTCTGGTATATCAAAAAATTTCCATTATTTAATTGTTCAAATAACAGAATCACCAATAACTCATCATGAACTATTGCAACTTTTAGTAGTAGCAGTTCCAAGAAGTTCAAAAAATGATTCTTAGTCAATTATGAATCATACCTTTTAGTAGTAGCAGTTCTAAAAAATGAGAATCACCAAATATTTCCAATCATTTTTATTCTTTTGAAACTTAGATAATCTTGACAAAGATGAATCATCACTATGTACCAGCAGTAGTAGCTCACATCTATTCAAAAAAGAGAAAGAAGTAGTAGCTCAGAATGTATAGTCTAGGCTAACTTAATAGGCTCCAACAACATTTATAGCCACTTAAAAAATGCAGAAAACGTGATACAAACCTTTAGAAATATATAAAGACTTATGATTGACTTAAGAATTAATAGCATCAACGTATATTTCTGGAAGTTTTACGCCTAGCGTCTGCACAACATTTGCACCAAATGTGATATAGATCTTCAAATGTCATGGTCCTGAACAGCAAAATAAAATATGTACGGAGAAAAATATAGTTTATAAAACAATAAAAAATACGAAAGGTTACAGAAAGGAAAAGAGAGTAGCGACTGGTATCGATTGGGTCTTCATACCATAGTGGCTCAAGAATAAATAAAGATACATAGTAATCAAATATAAATATGAGAGATTTAAAAAGGTTAAATATAAAGAAGCGTGACATTTACTCTAAATTGTACTGAGTGAAAAAATAATTTCAATAATTCTACTCCCAAGGCAACATTTTCATAAGAACCCTCCCGAGCATAAGCCTTGTTTCATTTATTTCCTTTTCTAATATGCAAAGATCAGTGTTATTAGCCAATGTTCACAACAACCGAGAGTGTTCAAGGAACAAAAAAATTGAAAAATAGTGCTTAGACATAACTCACTTGAGACAATGAATTAAAAAAAGTATCTAAAAAGAAAGTTTTCCATGTATAAAGTTGCTAACCATGTCATATATTAAAAACTTTAACTCAACCATGCATGCTCTAGCTAGGCTTTGGCGATTGATGGATGTTGTAGACTTGCACTTTAAACATTTTTAAATATAGACTACTGTTTAAGGAAACCTGACGGAAAATGACAGTCAACTTATTTGAGACGATTTTTGAAGAAGTTTATTGTTAAAGTTGAATCAACAGGTGCTTATGTTTTAGATGAATTGTATGAACAATATGAATCTTTACGTGACTTCATTAAAGGATGATGATTCAGTAAAAAGCCCAAGGTTTTTGAAATATATTACATTTTTTTTTCGAAGACTCTCATAAAGCTATAACTTGTCAAAAGTCAAAGAAGCTAATTATACCACTGCAATGCTCGCTTAATATGCTTGAAAGAGATACTGGATGTTCCATTTGGCCCTCAAGTATTTTCTTATCAGAGTTCATTCTTTCTTCCCCTAAATTATTCTCAAGTAAATGTTATTTTGAGGTGGGTTCAGGTGTTGGTTTGGTTCGTATCTGTCTAGCCCATGTAAAAGCTTCTAAGGTGATACTAAGTGATGGAGACTTGTCAAGCTTAGAAAATATGAAGCTTAATTTAGAGCTAAACCAACCGAGCACCAAAATTGAGTTGTTTGAAAGAACTACTCAAGATTCAAATTTGGTACAATGCAGATATTTACATTGGGAACTCGCACGGGAAAGTGAGCTCCAAGACATATGGCCAGACTTAGTTTTAGGTGCAGACGTAATATATGATCCATCATGCATTCCTCATCTTATTCGAGTTCTTTCTATTCTTATGAGCTGGGAAAAAATATACACCCATGGTGATCTGAAGACATCTAGTACCGGTGGCGAGGATGGACAGGAGAAAAAATAATTTGCATTGCTATTTTAAATCCCAAATGTGAGTTTGGTGCATCAAAGGAAGGGCTTGTGGCTTATGTAGATTCCTTCATTCGCAACATCAACACATTTAACCATTTTCTTGCGTTAGCACACCAGTCGAATCTCACAGTTATAGACCTCACCGAAAAAATTAAGCCATTTGTTTTGCTTCCCTACATGCAATCTTATCAACAATCCAATATATGGTTGCTTTTCATTTTTAATTTATAACACCAACACTACTCTCTCTCTCTCTCTGATTTTACTATAGAACTTGTGCTTAAAATAGCAATACAGCAAGCCAAAGAGTATTTTCATGGAATTTTTTTGTCAAGTGAACGTGTTGATTTAATTAAACACCCGATCTATTAATTAAACGCCCGATCTATTAAAGTATATAACTTGTCGATGATCAGGGAGGTTTCCATTTTTGCACTTTATGACTTGTTAATACATGGCACCGTACACGTAGCATATCAGTAAGATATGTATAGAATTCTAGGATCTAATAATGGAGTCTTACTCAAATTGCACACAATTGAACATAAACTTAAATTCGTAAAAAATAGTAGAGGTTTTTTTTACAGGAGCTAATATACCACATCATTTTTCACATGGCCCTAAGCATAGAGTATGATTTTTTCTAAAATTCTAGCAATGAAAAAGGGCTCCAGATCATCATGACACAATATAAATCTTTTTTCCAAATCAACATATCTGTATAACCCTTGAATTAAATTTCCAAGGATATTCATATCAGTATCTAAACACATACAACATATAAAACATTCATTGTGAGTAGAAAATGCACACAACTCGTGTAAATATTGGAACAAAAAATGTGTGACACAACAAACAATTTTGGCAAACATCATAGCTTCAAGACCACCTACATATGAGTTTCTCGCCGTGTTTCACAAACTTTTGGAGTTTGATTCTTTCTCCTAAAAACCATGGAGTATCAGTTTTATGTTTGAAAGGGAAGCTTGACAAAGTTAAACATGGGTAATTTATCATACATAACATATACCTTAAAAATTAATCTTGCAAAATAAATATTATTTTTAAACTAAAAAAATGTGATGGGGTTCTTAAGGTGCAAAGGAAATTAAATGCACGCACCATAAGAGGCAAATAAATCTAAATGCATATACCATTGCTGCTAGGAGTATTACTCAATTAAAAAGGTAATATATGTATGCAAAGTCTTAAAGATACATTCATTCGAAGTATGTTTCTAGTATCCAATAGGATCCCTGCTAGCAGAAGTCGACTGAATCATTTTTTCGCTAATATCTCTAGTAAAGTCAATGATAACATCAACTCGAGGATATACAGGATCACCCTGTAATACAGAGAGGATTAAATTAATAATATGACGTAACTTGACAATTGGAACTCAAGGGCAGCCACAAAAAACAACTTAAGAACCATTATTTATCATACATAATGAATAATGAGATATGTAAATGCTAAAAATATGGTATATCTCGGTATTAAGAAACTTCACATTTTTATATTTTGAACAATGAGTAGAACTGTGGTGCTAGATACATATAGTTTTAAAATAGGTAGGCGCCACCCACCTTCCCCATCATCCCATAACAAACAAAATAAACACACCAATCTTACAACACTTCTATATTTTCCTCGATTTTCTCTCCTTTGCTAAAAAAGGCAAAAACATCAACAATTAATATAAATTAAGTTGCTAAAAAAACATTTGAGATAAAGAAATAATTTACCCTCTCTTTACAAAATACTTCTTTGTTTCTAAACAAAGCATTCTAACCGAAAGCAACTTACATTAGAATAACTTGCATTTTCATGTGAAACACACTCAAAGATTTTAGATTTTCGAATAAAGTTTATAAACAAAAATAGATCAAAATGTCATGACCTGATAAAGATGTATGACATAGTTACCTGCATGATTTTTCCTTTAGAAAGGGTGTCCTTTGTATCCCCAGAAACCATATGGAATTCCTCGTCTCGAGTCGATTCTACATATTATCTGCGTCAATCCTGAAAACCTTGTATCAACTCGAGCCTTAAAATAATGGGATCAACAAACTCAACTTAACACTAAATGTTGAAATATCTATTAAAAAGAAAAACTCACCTTGTTAGCTTGTCATAAATGAACTCATGTAACCTGAAACATATGCAAATACATTTTATCTCAAGTTATGTAAAAATATAAATAAGATCAGATAATGTTATCTCTAATTTCCTAAAGAATAACAGAATAATATTTCTCATACCTTGTTAAGTTCTTAAAAATTTCCATAAAGCCAATAACTTTAGAATCGTCCTTTTAAACCACAAATCAGTGTTAGAATAATATTTGAAAAATAGTAAAAGATAAATGATATTGATAACCCAAACTAAGATGATTTAAAACAGGAAAGAAAGAAGAGTCTAAGAATGATGAACATACGCCCTTTTTAACAAACAATTGATCTCACCCAAAAAAATCTAGGGTTTCTTATCCAAAAAAATAACAACATTAGATCTTAACCATGGCTAAGTCCAAAAATAAATCAAATTAAATTTCTACCTACTTAAGAAATCAATACCTATAAAATTATCTCGGATTAGTACATACAAATCAAATCATATCTAAACTCACACAACCATATTATCCCCTCTAAAATCATTTTTTGATCAATGATGAAGATGAAATGGATTTTAATCCCTAAAAAGAAGTTGTGGGATGTAAATAAATGCAAACCGAAATAAAGAGAAAATACTGAGATCACAGATAATGGGTTGAGTCATCTGTGATGATGGGTTGAGTCATCTGTGATGATGGGTTGAGTCAGAAGCGGTGGTTGGGTCTGAGAGAGGGGGGGAGATAGAGAGAATGAGCGGGTGTCATAGTTGTCGTGCCCAAATGGTTTTTCAGAATTGGGGAGTGTTACCATAATGTCCAATTTTTGAATAAAACTATAAGTTTGATAAGTAGAAAAAGAGGGGGAAATCAAAATAAATTAAGGGTAAGTATGTAAAAATAAGATATGTGGTATGAGAGTATGGTGTGCAAATGGAAGAAATAATCTCAACCCTTCATTTGTGAGTGATGTGGCCAAATCCTCACCTCTAATTAAGTTATCATCTTATGGGATAGTGCCAACTATTCTACTCCTTATTTTATATATATATATATATATATATATATATATATAAAATTTAATTGATTGAAATTGTGAATCTAGGTTTCTTGTAGGAATTGTGAATAATTCCTTAAATTTCATGTTAAAAAGTTGAGAAAACCACTGTTATACATTGGGAACGGTATCAGGGTATGCATATATGATTATGGTACCGTGTATTGATGATCTCGGAGCTTGCATTCTTTAATGGATGTTTGGAGAATTAAAGTCCACAAGGAAAAATATTAGTAATCTGGGACTGTTAATCGATCGACAGTTGGAGTCGATCGATGGATTTCATCGATTGATCGACATTGGTCGATCGGCCGACCCCTTCAATTTTGGCCAAGTTTGGTTAGGGGTTTGATTGTTTGGTTTGTGAGCCTATTTTTGGTATGGTATTAACATGTAGTAAACTAATATGGAATGATGAGGAATCTGAATAAAATTATGTCTTAATTAATTGACGTTAATTAAGTAATAAAATAGAGATAAGTCTCGTAACCCTTAACTATGCTGGATTATTCGGTTGGTGTTTTATGTGCTACATATCGAGCGTGTGTACTAGTGGGATACATACTATGGGGATATCCTTACTGGGGATGGGATCAATAAAGACTAGTACCCTTTGCGATGATGGCGGGTTTGACTTGACTATGTTTACCCCTGACACGATGTACTGAAATTCCTATTGTATCTAAAATAAGATGCTCGGGATGATCCTTCATATAACTTTGGGTATAGGGCTATATGACTTGTGTGAAGACGTAATGATTCTTTTGTAGATGATTTTCTGGTTATAAGTGTGGTACAACCTATAATTATGCCTAGTATACGCGAGCGATCCCCGAAAGTAGTAGGATTGGCCTTCATTTTGTGTGGGCTTGTGATTAGTCCTTTTATGAGGTACATGTATTGGACCGTACTAGTATTATGTGGATATAGATTCTAATACAATTTTCCCCTGTGGCATTATAAAATCGTAATATATAAAAGGAAAAAGTGAAATTTAAATTAAAAGT